>VZRI01011340.1:156056-341778 GCA_013397515.1 Upupa epops
AACATATTTTTGTAAGAGTAAAGTCTTTTTAAACATTTATTCAATAATGAAAACAATAAAAAACATACTGAAAACTGTAGCTCATTCATTGTGTGACTGAATTGTAAGAGACAAATTTAATATGCACACTAGAGATCATTTAGATTCCGTTTAACATCAGATAAAAGTTTTAGAGCACAAATGAAGGTTATTCAAATCTCATTGTTCATTAAATGCTAGCTGTTAATTTAATGAGAATAAAACCTTCATTTCTCTGGATGACACAAAGTAAAGTACATCTCCAAAGCTGAGGACCAAAGAATCATACAAAAAGAATTGTGTGTCTGTGTTGTACAGAGAACTCAAAATAGGATGACATGGATAACTACAACGTTCCATAGGAACAAAAGTGAAAATTCCAGCAACTGAGAATTCAGAGCATAGGAATGGAGGTGGGCTGTTCATCATTTACTATGACCTTCCAATGTGGAGTGGGAATGAAATATTATAGTAGAAACTTGAGAGATAGTCCAACTGATAGTATTCTGATAGAGATAAGGAAAAATTGATGTTATTCCATAAATCATTAATTCATTCGGACTGTTATGTAGGCAGGATTAATTTAAAAAAGACTAAAAGTATGAAAAGGCCTTTCACTATCCAAGATTTTGCTCTGTGACTTAGATTCACTCAGTCTTGGAAGTCATGAATTTAGCTGTAAAAAAGGATCAGGGAAAAAGAAGGAGGAGAGATTTTTAAAAGTACAATTTACAATTTAGGCAGGTAAGAGATAAGTGAGGTGATGCACTGATAATACATCTTTGTCCCTCGTAACCCTCCTCTTTTGATTCTTAAGTCATGATAAACCCAGTAACTTCTGGGCTAAAGTCGCTGATTGAAAATCTCTTGTAGATGAAAACTTTCCCACCCCTCATTATTTTCAGAGTTAAATAATACAGTCTTAGAATTTCAATTTTCTTAGTGATCCAAGATGCAAAAATGTTAGAGGATTTCCTTTTATCCTGGATGTAGTTCCACTCTAGAGATTCCCTGGGCAGGAAATCTGCTTGGGAAATTCCATGGGTGACATCTGTTTCAAAACTCTTTTTTTATATCTGGAGGTCTTTAC
This sequence comes from Upupa epops, assembly GCA_013397515.1. Lineage (NCBI taxonomy): Eukaryota > Metazoa > Chordata > Aves > Bucerotiformes > Upupidae > Upupa > Upupa epops. The sequence continues at coordinate 157,165 of VZRI01011340.1, forward strand.
ATTTAAAGGGGCTGAGGGTGCTAAAGAATGAGGAAAAGCAAAAATAACGCATGTTCTTTTGAGGCTGGTGTTTATAAAATATTTGCTTTCAGTCATTAGGTTTGTCTCTTTGGTTCTGTGCTCCAAGATGGCAGATAATCCAGGAGGACAGCCAACCTCCTGTTATTTGTCCTATTCGATGTAGTAGATACTTCACAAAAATTGCTGATAGAAGATAAACTCAGCACATCCAAGTTTGATATACACCACATTCAGAGTAAATGATGTGTAAACTGCAAACTGTTAAAGATTTGTTACTTAAGGGTCCCCACATTTCAAAGTGACTGAAAAACAAAGTCTCTGCCACTCTGTCACAGGAGGGAAAAAACACCATCCCTAAAAACTTACCTCAGAGCAGGCAGGTAACAGTGGTATTCAGTTAAAATGTTCAAAACTATGTGTAAATTTTCATGGTGATTGTTTTCTGTAGTGTAATTACAGATTATAGATTCCCTAGACTGTTATCTCTTTGAAAACTTCTGAAAACAGAACTATTTTTCAGAGCATTATGTTGATTCTTTGTGCAGGTTGTATCTGATACAAAGAGCAGCTATACATTCTGCTGCAAGTTCAGACCAAAATTAGGCTAGAGCCAGGAATGGAAGTATGGTAAAATAATAGTAATATTTCTACTGATTCTCATTTGATTATAGTCCTTACCTAAACTGTACATTAATGATAGTTAAATTTCAATTAGAAAGCAAGATTTTGTCAGTATTCACTGATTTAATAATAAATCTCAGATCAGCTTTGTGCCATTTAAAACTGCCTGAAGTGGCCTGACATAGATTTTACACCCTAAGAATCCTAGTGTTTTACTACACTAGTTTTACTTACAGAGACCATCAGAGCTCTGCACCAGGACAGTGAACCAAGTACTCTCATGGTCCCTATTCTGATGTATCTCAAACCTCTGAGTATATTTCCCAGCCTTACAATAAATGTACACAAAACAGACTAAATCCCGCAACCATGCACTGCCGGCTCACATTTAGCAAACTAATTACACCAATAACAATAATTAACTGCAGCACATTCTGCAAAACATTAGCAATAATTAACTGAGGGGCTGCACTACCAAAGAAAACCAAACAACCAATTGATGTACCTATGCAAGATAATGAAATATAAAACCTCTGTCTAATGAAAAATTATTATTACCTACGTATCCTTCAAGTCCTGGTCAGGTTGCTCTTTACATGTGTCTTCCTGAATGAATGAAAATGTTAATCTACTTAGCTTTGGGGTTGTTTTCTTATTTTTTTTCCATAATGCTAGTTAAAAGTTGATTGATTTAATGGTGAAGAATATTGAATGTCATTTTCTGTAGAAGTAATCACATAGATTATTTATTTGTCCTATTGTCAGTTTATTCTTTTCCACCTGGAAAAAAAATAAAAATTGAAGGGATTGAAAAACAATTGCCTCAAGAATTTTGTCAAAATAATATAATTTTACTTTTAAAATGCAGATTAAGGTAGTAAAACACCTGCCTTATTAGGAAAGGCTGAGGGAGCTGGGTCTTTTGAGTTTGGAGAAGAGGAGGCTGAGGGGTGATTTTATGAATGTCTATAAATATGTGAGGGGTGGGTGTCAGGAGGATGGAGCCAGGCTCTTCTCAAGGTCATCTGGTGATAGGACAAGGGGCAATGGGTGCAAGCTGGAGCATAGGAGGTTCCTTATAAATATCACAAGGAATCTCTTCCCAATGAGGGTGACTGACCATTGGAACATGTTGCCCATGGGGGTTGTGGAGTCTTTTTCTCTGGAGAAGTTCAAGATCCACCTGCATATGTTCCAGTGTGACTTGGTCTATGTGATGCTGTTGTGGCAGGGGGACTGGACGAGATGATCTTTTGAGGTACCTTCTGATCCCTAATGATTCTATGATTCTATGATCTGGAAAATATTTAAAGACATATTTCCAGATTTCAGTCTTTAAAAAAGTAAATTGGGGGAATTAATAAAAAGTTTACTTGGGATCACTTGTGGAAGAGTGTGAATAAGTGTTTTTCTCTCAGACATCTCTGCTTAAGGAGGCATTCTTACTTCATCAATTTCCTTCATTTCTTCTGCTACTGTTGCACAAATTCTGTATTTCTGCAGATACATGTGATTCATCCAATTGATTTCAAGATCATTTGTATAAGATAAGTTGCAAAATGTGTGAAACAGCAATGATTACTGTGATACGAGGACTTGGTATCACGAATCAGACAAAATCTCTCATTTTCATTAATTTCTGTTATCAGGTGCAAATTTTAAATGAGATTAACCTGTCAGTTTGTCTAGATTGATCAACTTTTTTGCTCTCCATTTTCATCATGACCCTTTAACAGGAGTCCCCATTAAATAGAGAAGCTCCTTGGAGTGTGTAACACAGAACTCACCTATCCCAACTGTGTGTTAATCCCTGGGGGATAATTTAGCATTCAGGCTACACTGTAATACGAAGAGTATGGTAAAGAGTCTACTGGCATCTAAAGAGTCGAGACTGAAAGGTACCATTAACTTCTGCTGATTCTGCTCCTAAACCATCAGGATAGTAGAACACATTTATACATTGATCAAACACCTTAGTATATTTTTTGGGGAAAGTTTCTTTTATTTTTGTTTCCTTTTCATACACAATATACTCTTGAGTACAACTATAGTTTCCTAAATGCCAGGTCAATGGATCAAGATTGTTGCAGTGAACATTACATGATCTGTTTGTTTTCCTCTGGGGGAACCTTGAGCTTGACCATTCACCGAGGTGCACATCAATGTGATGACAGCAAAATGACATTTATTATCATGTGGCGTACACTTACATACCCCTGCCACTCGTGTACACCCCTTTTTCCCACATATGTAGCAGAATAGCATCCTGCAAGCCCGCATGCGCGCAATACAACACAAGATAAAGAGTTTGGCCTTCTACAGTGTTCTGATTCAAACCCATAGCTAGAATGAAGGTGGAAAATTAACTGATCAGTGCGAGTATAAGTGAAAGAAGACTTTCAAGTGTATGGGCATGCTGTGGATTAGAGTTATGTCATATCCAATAGCTTTTCTTTCCTGAGTCACTCTAAGCATAGCTTTTTGTGTCTAATTTGGTATTGCTTCTCTCCTGACTGCACTATTACCCACCTTTTTTAACTAGAGTAGATATTGAGATACCAAATTAATATAGACACACACGAACCACTTTGAAAAGAAATGCTTGTTCCCTCATCATTCTCTGTCTGCAAAAAAGCTTATTTGGCTGAAGGCCAAATAAGATGCTGGGAATTTCAGGAAAATAGTTACTTATATTCATTCAAGTGAAGCCAAAGTAATGGAAAGGAAGAGATCGTATAATTTTTTTTTTTTTTACTATAGAAAAAAAACTGTTTCTTGATAATAATACTGAAAGTATAAGGGTATCAATCACTTAAATTGACTTAGAAATTCCCTTGCAGGTTGGTGATGCTGTAGGTTGTACTTTTCTTTACTAAAACAGAATAATAAAAAAAAATAAATCTAGAAAAGTCCCACTAGTGCCACAGAGCCACTCCCCTGGCTATGAACAATTTTTCATCATTAAGCAGATTAAGCTCTAGAGAGTTTACGGCTGCTGAGTTCTGGAGTATTCGTGACTTTTGATCACTAAATAGGATTTATGTTTCAATTACCTTCAAAGATAGACCCAATTTTGAGTCATTCCAAATGTTAGCCATTTTATCTTAACAGTTGTTAACAACTTTAAACAACTCCCTATTCTCTTTCTTTACTGTTAATACCTACAGATCAGTTCACACCTTGAACTTCTTGCTCCTCACTAAATTGCATGTCTGAAACCTCAATTGTGGAAGCTTATTTTCCTGCTCAGATCATTGTGTATCATAATTCCGGTGTCCTAGTATTTCCACACAATTTTGTGAGCACGAATTAAAAAAAAAAAGTCTGGAGGCTATCCTATCTCACTAGGAGTGAGAGTGCTTACTGGGTTCCTATTGATGGTAGTTTTTTATTCCTCTGAGAGTAATGAATTCTTTTGTTCAGATATAGTTCACAGCGATCACATACAGAGAAATATCCACAGTAACCCTTAAGTTACTCCCCCAATCCAGTAACCTGTGCTATCACATCTCTAGTGATGTCCTGAATTATGCATTTCCATCTGTGTTATCTTATTTTGGAAGCCCCTTACCGAGTTGAGACCACTGAAACTGATGATTAAACTAATTCTGGATCCTTTTCCAATACATTTCATCTATCTTTAGTGTGTTAGTTATTCTCTTGAAAGGAGGGATTAAGCACATTGTGTATTCATTAATTTTCTTGGATAAGGGCAGACCTTGTGTCCAGAATTATTTGCCTTTGGGAACTGAATTAAAGGTCATTTTCCAGTTCACATAGTTCATTGGCTGGAGGTGTGGAAGATTTTGTTAGGGCTCTTTCATATAGTAGAATGGATTCTCTATGTGAACTACTACCTGGTTACTGAGGAAATTGTATGTAGTTCTGGTTTCTTCACTACCAAAGCAATCTGACAAATAGGAGTGAGTTCAAAGACCAACAGATATGATAAAAGGGAGGATATAATATGATTTATGATGACAAATGACTATATTCAAATATCTCTGCCAACCAAATTTTTTACTGGGCAACTTGCATACATATCCAGTGATTTGATGCAAATTGGACTGGATGCAGCTGTAGTGTGAATATCCAGTTTCTCTCATTATGACATCCAGATAATGAATATCTGCTAGCAAGTGGGTTTGTCAGTGTCTATGCCATTTTGGCACAGAAAGTTTAAAATATTTGAAGATAACAGATACCAAGATAAAAGAAGTGTTTTCTGAAATTTGAGGAAGAAAAGGACTATAATTATTTAGTACTGAAAAATCAGAGAAGTGGTAAAATTATAATAAAAAATGTGTAATTACAGATGTATTAGATCTTCAGGCCTAATCTCTTTTGGTTAATAAGACAGTTATATATCTTTAGCCATTGGCATAAAAGCAAGATCACAGAAACAACAAATCACTGAGGCTGGAAAAGGTCTCTGAGATCATCAAGCCCAACATATGACCTAACATCATCATCATAAGCTAGACCATGGCACTAGGTGCCACATCCAATCTTTTCTTAAACAACTCCAGAGACAGGGACTCCTCGACCTCTCTCAGCAGTTCATTCCAGTGTCTGATCACCTTTTTTGTGAGGAAGGGCTTCCTAACATCTAAACATCCCCTGGTGTATCTTTATGCTATGCCCTCTTGTCCTGGCGCTAGTTGCCTTGGAGAAGGGCCCAGCTCCCACCTCTCTACAATTTCCCTTCAGGTAGTTACAGAGTGTGATAAGGTTCCCCTTGAGTCTCCTCTTCTCTGGGCTAAACAACCCCAACTCCCTTAGCTTCTCCTTGTCAGACTTTCCCTCCAGTCCCTTCAGCAGCCTCATTGCTCTCCTCTGGACCAGCTCCAGTCCCTCAATCTCTTTCTTGAAGTGAGAGGCCCATAACTGCCACCAGCACTCAAGGGGAGGTCTCACCTATGCTGAGTACAGGGGGAGAATTACATCCTTAGTCCTGCTGGCCACAATATTCCTGATAAAGACAGGATGCTGTTGGCCTTCCGTGCCACCTGGGCACACTGCTGGCTCATATTTAGTTGGTTGTCGACCAGTACTCCTAGGTCTCTCCCTGCCAGGTAGCAGATTGTGGTGTAGTCTTTGAAAGAAATATATTGGTGAAAGTTTTATTGGTGTAATTGTTTAATTGTTCTATACCAAATTAAGAGAGAATAATGCATTGAGCAAATATACTGGAACTGAAAAAGCATTAGCTCTGTTATCCTTAAAATTAAAAAATATAAGACATCAGGATTTGTGGCTGCTGTGGCATGACTAATGTCTGTAACCAACATTGCTCCTTATGTTCAGACTGTTAAGGCAGGTCACAAGGCCAGTCTCAGTATTGGACTTGCTTGTTATATACAGATAAGAATCATTTCTTTTGCCTTGCATGGAGCTACAGTAAATCTTTTAGAGAACAAGGGCTTCTGTGTAACTGGAAACATGCTTAATACCCCCTAAGAGTATTGACCACCTGATGTACATGTTGGCTACTGTTGGAGATGGAACATAAATAGATATGTTAACTAGCTTAACATTCAACAAAACTATTCTGCTGTTCTACTGATGGAAACAAGACTTACTGATTCAGGACCTTCATCTAAAATGCTTCTACATGAACAGTGAAGTGATTAGAACTCATGCAAAGTTTTATCAATGGATCTGCTTTTGTTCTATGATTAATTGAAAGAAGCATTCTCTTACACAGCAGAGACTTTGGCAAGATGTGTAGTCCTTGCCTTTTCCAATTCATACTGCATGCTACCCAGAGTCAGAAAACCTTCTGGGCTGTTCCTCAACAATGGGAATTGAACTATTAAGGACTCTTCTGGTTTTCACCACACACAAATCTGCCAATTGAAATGCCCATATTGAAGCCTCAAATAAGGGAACAAGCACTGTTTCATGACAATGACTGGGCACTTGCCGGTATCTTTGCTGTAAACAATCTGTTGAGACAGCCACAGGAACTGTTTCCCTTCCAAGCCATCCCTGCTGTTGAGCTGAGCCATCTGCAGCATCTTCAGCACATGCTATCTGCTAGAATTTGGATGAGATTATATCCATTAGGGACACTCTTGAAATCATAATTAGGAAAGATCTTTTTTTCCATGTGTTATTGCTTTCATCCCTTTTCTTCCTATACATTCTGTTTTATTTCCTTCCATTCCTATGGTAATCTTGCTTTTAATTTATTTATTGACTTTAATTAGTCTCCCTTTGTGCCTATAATCCTTTCTAACATTTTTTTTTCCTTCAAGCTAGAAGAACCACCATGCTCACACAACTCCACTGACAGGTATCAAATAATACCATTTTCCTAGGTCTTGCCATCTTGGAAGATAGAATCACAGAATTACTGAGGCTGGGAAAGAACTCTGAGATCACCAAGCCCATGACCTAACATCACCACAATAAGCTACATACATCATGGTACCAAGTGCTACATGCAGTCTGTCCTCAAACACTTCCAAGGATGGTGACTCCACCATGTTCCTGGGCAGTCCATTCCAATATCTAATTATCCTTTCCATGAGAAAGTGCTTCCTAACATCAACCTTTCCCTGGTGGCAGCTTCAGGCCCTGCCCTCTCATCCTATCACTAGCTGCCTGGGAGTCTATAAGTTCTATTCAGTCTGCTATAAGATCCCTCCTGACTCTCTTCTTTCCAGGCTGAAGAAATTCAGCTCCCTCAGCCTCTCTTCATAAGGCTTTCCCTCTAGTCACTTCAGCAGTCTCATTGTTCTAATCTGGACCTGCTCCAGTACCTCCATCTTTTTCTTGAAGTGACAGTCCCAGAACTGCCCCCAGGACTCAAGATGAAGTCTCACCATGTAATGGTTTAGCAAGAGGGTCTAAATCAGTTTATATTGGTACCTGTAATTCCACCACAACAAACAGCTCTCACTAGGAGTTCAACAGGCAATGAAGCAATTTTGCTAGAAAGACAACAGTTTATTGAACCCATCACCAAGAAGAAAAGGAAAAAAAAACTCAAATAAGTAAAAGAATCAAAATGCTAAACCAGACACTGGATCACAATGCCTTTACACACAGTCTGAGAGAAATAGGAGGCAGCTAACACATCAGGATTTGGCCTTAGATGAGAGCTCTGGGGTAAGAGAGTGTATGCAAACACTCATAACCAACAGCCACCATCACACACACACACACACACACACACACACACACACACACACACACACACTCCACTTTCCAGAAGAGAAAGGGGAGGGAATACAGTACACAATATACATTTGGTGCTTGTGGTAAAGTTCCTTTTCCCAATCCTCTCGCAGACATCAGCACTCTGTGATGTCTCTGGCATACTTCTAGCTCCCGTCGGCTTGGGGCTCTTTGAGGCTATAGCAGCCTCAAATGTGGAGGATACAGGGTGTTCCAGATTCTGTTTGCCAAAGGCTTAGGAGACCAGTAGTTGTGATCTCTCTTTCTCTCTCTTAGTTAAAGCTTCTCTCAGTCTTTCTCAGTGGCCGAGTATAAATGATCTTTGCCAGCCCAGAGGAGTCAAGGCAACATGGCACTGGTTACGCATAGCCATGCCTGTTATGATGTATAGGCTTTTCGGAGTCTTGTCCAAGGGTTTCACAGCCTTTATGCAGATCTTTTCTTTCTTCTCCCCTGTGGTGAGGCACCAAGGGAGGTAGAGGGTTAAGAGCTCACCTCTGGCATCTTCAAAGGCATTTGCTGTAGAGAAGCTATGTGGAGGGGTTGCCCTTACTCTGGTCCACTGCCAAGGATAGGAATGAGCTGGTGTGGCTTTTCTGTATCTGAGCCCTCAATGAAAGAGGGGATGGCTGTAGTTTCATGCCCACAGAAGGGGGTTTGCTGGTATGGAGAACAGCTTGCCTCTTCAGCCTCACTGCGTTGGCGCAAAAGAGGGCTGTGGCTACCCCCCGCAGCAGAGTTGCAGCCAGGCTGAGACTTTCTCCTCCACCCTTCAGTGGCAGGGGTTTGAGATTCCATTGCTCACCCCACCCTTGGGGGGTGAGGGCGAGCCCTCTCCTAGAGGAGCTCCCTGGCTGTGAAAAGTTGTTGCAGCAGGAGCAAGAGACAAGGTGAAGTTGGTGATGAGAAGAGAAGGAAGGAGGAAGTACCTTCCCTTTAGGACTCTGTCCACCAATCACCTGCGGAGTCTGGACACAGATGCAGGAAGTCTGCTAGGAANGCGTTGGCGCAAAAGAGGGCTGTGGCTACCCCCCGCAGCAGAGTTGCAGCCAGGCTGAGACTTTCTCCTCCACCCTTCAGTGGCAGGGGTTTGAGATTCCATTGCTCACCCCACCCTTGGGGGGTGAGGGCGAGCCCTCTCCTAGAGGAGCTCCCTGGCTGTGAAAAGTTGTTGCAGCAGGAGCAAGAGACAAGGTGAAGTTGGGGATGAGAAGAGAAGGAAGGAGGAAGTACCTTCCCTTTAGGACTCTGTCCACCAATCACCTGCGGAGTCTGGACACAGATGCAGGAAGTCTGCTAGGAAAGCTGCCTCCAGCTCCAAAATAAAAGCACCACAACTAATGTTTGAAAATTTGGTTATTTTCAAACCAGGACGCAACAGCGCTGAGTACCAGAGGACAATTACATCCCTAGTCTCTCTAGCCACAATATTACTGATAAAATCCAGGATGCCACTGGCCTTTTGTGACATCAGAGCAAGACACTTTGCTGCAATCTATAGTAATTTGTTAATTTACCCACTCACAAAGGAGATCACCATGGAGACACTGGCCAAAACTAATTTATTTCAAGTTGTGAAGAGAACAGCCGGGAAGAGCCAAAAAGTAGTCAGTCCTTGGAAGAGGCTGCCTAGGTAGGGGGCTGAGTCAGCATCACTGGAGGTGTTTAAAGATCATTTAGGTGTGGTGCTTAGAGATCTGGACTAGTGTTGAACCTAACAGTATTGGGTTATTGGTTGGACTTCATGACCTCACAGATCTTTTCCAATTGGAGTATTTCTATGATTTTATGATTCTCATTCAGACTAAAAACAAGAACTGAACTAGTTATGTCAAGGGACAAAAAAGTGAATCGACAAATGTTTAGAAGTTTTAAAAAATAGTTTCATAAGCTTTTGCAAAGTAAAGGCTGTAATCAGCTGAGAGGTTGTTGCATGTAGTTCTTCAGCTTACCCTGACTACACTTGCAGGAAGAGTTGTTTAAGGTCTTTTCTTACAAACTCATAGAAGTGCTGCACAGTTTTGTCATTCTCTGACTCATGTCAATTTTCACATGCATGAAGTAAAAGAATTCCAGCTGAAATTCTTATTCTCTGTCAGATTTCTTTAATAAATCTGCTAGCCTATTACCTGCATGACAGCTTTTTATGCTATAGTGAACTGCTGCCTGATGGGCAGGATCAGAATTGTCTTTAACATGCTATGGGTGGAGTGACGTGTTTCACTTTTAAGAGTATATCCATTGATAGAAAACAATGTTTTAATAAAGTTTAATTGTCAATGTGACAATGATTTAACAAGATTCATTGGTGAGGTATACTTGATTAACCTGGAGACGGGGAGACTTTATTGCTTTCTACAACTACTTAAAAGGACATTGTAGAGAGGGGGTGGTGAGTTTGTTCTCCCTAGTGGCCAGTAATAAGCTGAGAGGAAATGGCCTTAAGCTGCACTGGGGGAAGTTCAGTTTGCATATTAGGAGGAATTTCTTTCCTGAAAAGGTTGTCAGGCATTGGAACAGGCTGCCCAGGGAGGTGGTTGAGTCACCATCCCTGGAGGTGTTTAAGAACAGGGTAGACATTGAGTTGGAGGACAGGTTTTAGCGGTGATGATAGGGCTAGAAATAATGATCTTGAAGGTGTCTTCTAGCCAAAAGTACTCTATGATTCTGTGATTCTATCCCCCTAGGGGGGAGGATACCACATTATTACATTGAAAAGTACTGCTCAATTCTTTTTATTATTACACCAAATGTTCAAAACCAAACCCAATCATTTTTAAATTCTTGATTGTTTCAAATTGGCAGAACTCTAGCTTCTTAAATTATGAAGATTACCAGACAAGTCGTAGAATTTTCTCTAAATGTTCTGTGCAACTTTCTTAAGTGGAAGTGATGATCCTTTCTCAAAGCCAATAAAAAGTAGGTGTTAGAGATTTTCTACATAATGAGGAATCTTACTTGGGTTGCCTGGTGACACATTGTTTGTTCATTCATCACAGGCTCTATAGCAGAGGTCTGCTTCATGCAATGTCTACATCTGCATAGAGGCAAAGAATGTATTCTTGGGGTTTCTTTATGTTTATAGATATCCACTAGAGACACTTTATTTCTTTGCTAAGAGTGGAGAGGAGAAAGAGCAGTAATCAAATATTGCCCCACAAGTTTCAGAAGCCAGGTTTCCTATGCCTCTCTTTCACTTACAGCTGTTTAATTGGATTTTTCAGTGTCTAATAGTTCTTTCAGTGGGTACTGTGTTTGATGATTTATGTTTATAAAAAGTAGAAGTCAAAATAAGCATTTATAAAACATTATTTTCCATAATCCATGTCTGATGCTACAACAAGCAATAAACCACATAAACTTCCAATTTTTTTTAATAACATGCTCAAAATGACAATTCTTTGTGATACTTGGAGAAGAAGTGGTTATGAACAAATAAAAATGGAAGATACAAAAGACACAAACCAAGTAATGCATAGGGAAGATGTAACAGAAGTGATGGACTAGTAACAGAGAACAAGAAAAACACATAATTAAAAATATAGAGATAATTAAAAACTAGACAAAGATGAGTAAAAACAATGGTTATGGCATCAAGGGATACAAGGAAAGAACAAGTCACTCATACTTCAAAAACATTGGTGTCAGATGCTGTCATCTCATTGTACTTATCCTATTTCATATGCTATTTCCTTCTAAAGAATCTTCTGCAGTTGCTGGTGCCCAAAAAGTATAGAGAGAGGTCACATTAGAGAACTTTTCTCCTATCTTTGTTATCTCCTATCTTCCATGTTTCTCAGTCATTAGCTCTCTATAACATGAAGCTGGAGAGAAGCAGAAAAAAAAATCATAGAATCACAGAATGATTTAGATTGGAAGGGTCTTTAGATATCTCCTAGTTCCAACTCTCCTGCCATGGGCATGGGCATCTCTCTCTAGAACAGGTTGTCCAGGACCCCATTCAGTCTAGTCTTGAACACTTTTAGGGACGGAGCAGCCACTGGGCAACCTGTTGCAGTGCTTCAGCACCCTCACAGGGAGGAATTTCTTCCTTAGATCTAATTTAAATCTTCTTCTTTTAGCTTAAACTCTCCTTTTCGTCCCATCTTTAGAGTCCTTAGGGATCTAGAAGGTATGGGGTCCAATAGAGCTGGTTAATATTCAAACATTACCTCCTTCACATTCAAGATATATGTATCCCCTTGATTAAAAAATCAAATAGATGAAGCAGAAGATCTCTGTGGATAAGCAAAGACCTCCTGGAAAAACTCAAGGGCAAAAACAATATGTGGGAAAAGGATCTGGTTAATTGGGAGGATTATAGAAACACTTACTGAGAACGCTGTCTCGGGACTTAGGCTCAACAAGGAGGTGAAAGTAAACAAGAACTTTTTAAAATACATCAATTAAAAGTGTATGGAAAATGTAGGTCCACTGCTAAATGAAGTGGGAGATATGGTAACAGAGGATGCAGAGATGGCAGAGGTGCTCAATGCCTTCTTTGCCTCAATCTTTACTCCCAGGACCATTCCTCAGGAAACAAGTTAATTGAAAGTAAGAAAGCAGAGCTGAACTGAGGATGACACTCGGGACTGGATTAGAGATCACTTGTATAAAATGAAGATGCACAAATCCTTGGGTCCTAATGACTTACTGGCTCAGTAACAGAGTTCAGAGAGTTGTGATCAGTGAGTGCCAATGTCTTTACTATGGGACATAGTAACAGGATAAGAAATAATGAGTACAAACTTGAATATAGAAGGTTCCACCTCAACATGAGAAGAAACTTCTTTACTGTGATGGTGACGGAGCACTGGAACAGACAGTCCAAAGAGGTTGTGGAATCTTCTTCTCTAGAGACTTTCAAAACCTGTTTGGATGTATTCCTGTGTGGTCTCTCTTAGGTGATCCTACTTTGGCAGGTGGGTTGGACTAGACAATCTCTAGAGGTCTATTCCAACTTCTAACATTCTATGATTCCATAAAAACCCCCTCCTCAGCTTTTCTGTAGATTCCTTCAAGTACTGGAAGGCTGCTGTAAGTTTCTCCAGGCTGAACAGCCCCAATTCCCTCAACTTGTCCCATGGAAGAGGTGCTCCTGCACTCTGATCATCCCTGTGGCCTCCTCTAGACTAACTCAAACAGTTTCATGTCCTTCTTATGCTGGGGACTCCAGAACTGGATACAGCACTCTAGGTGAGGTTTCACAGGAGCAGAGGGGGAGGATCACTTTCCTTGACCAGAGTGCCAAATCGTTTTGGCATAGACCTTTTTTTTTTATCATCTCTTCAGGTGCTGCAGAGGTTTACCTCCACCATGGGAAAGGCCGTGTAAGTCTAACATTATTATGGTGTGCTAGTCAAAGAGATGCTCCTTTTATGTCACATTCTTACAACCATGTAGAACTGACAGCTCAGATGCCAGCCTAAGCAATATCTACCACCTACTTAAATCAGTGGGAAGCCCAGCAATTGTCAGACTCAACTCTCTTCTTTAAATGATTACATCCATCTATAACCCAAAATCTCAAGTAAAATACAAATCACAGTAGTTCTACACATGAATTTCACTGAATTCCAGAAAATATAATTAAATTCTCTTTTCCCAATCTGTGAAAAATGTCAAGAATCAAAGCTAAACTGTTTGTATTTCTAGGTTTTTTTTTAGTCTTTGTGACCCAGCTGTCACCTTCACTCTCATTCCTGAGTTTTTACTGCTCATTACACTTGCTATAAACAAATGTCTACCTCCCTGTCATCAAATATGGACAAATGGCGGTAGAAAAAAAAAATCTAAACAAAATGCCAGTGACTATAAACAGATTTAAACACACATATCATTGAAACATACTCATGTAAGATATATTTAAGTGTTAAGTAAAACACATTTTCACTCTTTAAGGAAAATAGTTGTTAGTGCCAACATGTTATTCAAAGAATTATAGGAAACTCTTCAAAACCTAGTGAGATAACAATTTCTGTTGATTGACAGTGACAGTATACTTAAAGAATATAATTATTTTGATTGAAAGCCTTTATTCCTCAATGTCATTCATGCTAAAAAAAACCCCAACAAACCTATGGATGACACTGCATAGTATGTTTCAAAAACATCACATGTGCCTGCTCTATGAGTATTAGTATATTAAGTTTCAATACTAATTAAACCAGATTTTTTTTTTTATATTGAGATGATTCAGGGTGTAGTAATCCAAAGACACCAGTATGATTTGGAATAAAGTTTACTTCTGCTATATATAAAGAGGAAACATGTAGAACTTAAAATATTTTCTAATGCATTTTTAATTGCTCCTTGAGATAAACTCAAATGAAGTTTATAAAAATTGGAGCCAGTGAATACTTCATAGGATTTGAACTCATGGGAATATCTTTGGCACCACTGATGTTAATTTAGCCACAACAAAGAGTGGGCTGTGGACTGTGAACAGATTAGATGGGCTGTGGTAGACCTGATTGCTCAAGAAATGACCTAGGTAGACAGAATACCAGCTTACTCTGTGATGAAAATTCCTGAGGGAATCAAAGGTTTCCTTGGCTCACAGTTCAAGCCCAACACAATAGATAAATACCATGAAAAATTCTTTGCAGGTTTAACACATAAAGGGCTACTAAAAGTCATTAAGGGGTGATAGAATTACTTTCTTCTGAGTTCTAATTTCTTCCTCCCTCTTTTCCTTTCTTTCTTGCAGTCTCTCCCTTCTAGCATATGGTAGAATTTATGAGAGATGTGGGAAATGTAAAATACCACCTGTTTCTGTTAGTACAGTGTGTGGAGCCAATACCATCTTTCAAAATTCTTTTTATCTTTCTCATAAATTTAGTTTAAATGTATTTACTGTTAATAAAATATTTTACCAGGCAGTGCTGATGGACTTACATTGATAATCCATTGTGAAATAGTTTTTCCATTAAGATTTAAAACTTTAAGTATTTCTGATTTATTTCTGTATTTATATTAATGATTTTTAACATAGGGTGAATTTCCCACAATGGCAGTTTTAAAAACCAGTCTATTTTCCAAGCCATCTCTACTTAAACTGATAACCAAATAGATATTTGTTTACTTCAGCACTGGAAACCCAAGATAGGATGGGCTTTATTTGTTCTGTCAGTGTCTTCTGTGTCATATCTGTTCAGCTCAGTGATTACTGACAGTATTGTGGTGTTTAAAAGCTGAAGAGAGAGAGGATATACAATTCGTGTTCTGTGTTGCCTCACATATCACAAAGAAAACTGGCAGCTTAACACAGACTCTTTGCTTGACCTTAGCAGTAGAGCAGAAAGGATAGGGCTCCTTGTTTTTTTATACAGAGAATTCCATCTAAATGAATGTGTCTTAATAAGAAAAGCACTCACACTGAAGGAGGTGTGGAGGAGAGGAAAACAAAAACAACTCTACAGTTGATGGAAGAAATTTGCATTTATTCCTGAGTCTTTCTTTGGAATTACTGTAGAATATGTTGACCTATGTTTTCTGCCCTACCCACTCAGATATCGAAATGGTAAAGAAGTGCATGGTGAAATGGGTTGGAGCAGAGAAAGGGGCAGATGTAGGAACCACTTCAGTAATTTCTTTAGGCTTGGGGAAAAATATTAAATAGTCTTGTGTCCAGCACATATTTTATGAAAATTTATAACAGAATTTGAAGGACAAAGGACCTCAAGCGTGTTGATACATTATGGATGGTAATAGCTAACAGGATAAATGTTCCTGGGTTGCAAAACAGATTCTTAATGTTTAAGACATAAACCTTCAAATAAGCAGTTATGGTGGATTGACCCCAGAGAGCAGCCAAACACCCACCCAGTCACCTGGTTTATCCTCTCTCCCACAGAAAAGAGAGAAAGAAGAAGACAAAAGAAAGATTGTAGCTTGAGGTAATGGTTTAAGGACTGAAGCAAACACCATGCACACAAGCATAAACACTTCCTATGGGCTGAGCAGCAACCCTCAGCACACATAAAGGTTACCACTTCAAGGGCAGGCTGGCATGGGTGACACTGTTGTTGGTGTCTATTACAGGCCACCATATCAGAATGAGGAAGTTGATGAGGTCTTCTACAGGCAGCTGACAGCAGCCTTACAGCTACAGGCCCTGGTTCTCATGGGGGATTTTAACTGCCCTGATATTTGCTGGAAAACCTAATTAGCCAGCCATTTCCCAGTCCAGGAGGTTCCTCCAGTGCATTGGTGACAATTTCCTGATGCAAATGGTGGAGGAGTCCACTCGGACAGGAGCGCTGCTGGATCTTTTACTCAGCAACATGGAGGGTCTGGTTGAAGGTTGAGGGCAGCTTTGGTTGCCTGCGATGTTGCACTCCAGGTTGTGTGGTAGGAACAGAATACCTAGCAGAATCACAAGTTGGCCCCCAGGAGGGCCAACTTTGACTGTTTCAAGCAATTGCTAGGGGAAATCCTGTGGGACAGGATAATGGCAGGTAAAGGGGCCCAAGAGAGCTGGTCATCATTCAAAGACCACTTCTTTGAAGCACAAAACAAGTGCATCCCAACAGGAAAGAAGTCAAGAAAAGGAGCTAGAAGATCTGTGTGGCTAAATGGGTAACTACTACGTAAATTGAAGAGGAGGAAGAAAGTCTATAGGTCATGGAAGGAAGGGATGGCCACTTGAGGTGATTATAAAGTTCTGGTGAGAGAATGTAGGGATGCAACTAGGAAAGCCAAGGCCCCCTTAGAATTAAACCTTGCAGGAGAGCTGGGCACAGAGGAATGGAATGAGGTACAACAAAGTAAGTGTAGAGTCTAGCATCTGGGCAACAACAACCCCAGGTACTGGTATATGTTGGGGACTAACCTGTTGGACAGCAGTGTAGGAGAGAGGGACCTGGGGGTCCTAGTGGACAGCAAGATGAGCCAGCAATATATAATAACCTTGGCAAGTCAATCAGCTCTGCTGAAAATAAGCATATTTTGGGAGAGGAAAGCCCATTTACAGCTTCCTGATTCCTGTTGGTGTTGATCTGTTCATTTAGAGACCAAATTTTATTAAGTACATCACTGGAAGATATTTTTTTACCTTGATGTAGAAGAACACTTATGGAATCCCAGACATCAACAGAGGAGTCCCTGCAATGAAGAATAAGTGTTTCATCTGTAACCTGTGGAGGTCAACACATTGGAGCAGGGGATTGACCTTAAGCACATAGTGCAGGCAACTTAAGTGTTGGCCCCCGAGGAAGGAAAATCCAGACTGGAGTAGTCAGACAAAAACTTCATGGCAAACTTGAGCCCTGTGTGGAAGGAGGACAACACATTGCCACAGCAAAAAGAATTTCCAGGGTGTTTTTTTCCCCTGAGAGAAAGAAGGTAACGGGTTTGGACCCAGGCACATAAGACCGTGTTACTCTTCTCTGTATGTCTGGTGATTGGGCTTTTCCGTTTGAATGAAATATAGGGGGTTTTTTTAACTCAAATCAAGTCTAAGTCTGGTTGGTTTTTTTTTTTTTGGCCCATGACTTTTAAGTTTGGGAAACACCAGTGTTCAATCCAGCAGTCTTATGAGCACATGTGAAGGCATTTAAAGAACTCTTATGTATTTTTTTGCATGTATGAAGTTTATGGCATCTGAAAAGTTTGTAGTTGAAATCAGGAATTCCACACTTATAACATCACTATATCATCATTGGTAAAAATGTGTCTGTACCCCTAACATTAATGCCACTGATAAGGCACCCGTAGTTCCAAGGAGACTTAAATCACTTTGAACTCTCTTTCCTGGAAGAAATTTGTTGAAGCCAATATTGTAGGTCAGCTTGGGCCATTATAACAATCATTTTCCATGCCAGGTCTCAATCTCAGTCTCAGGTTCCTTCATGCAGCTCAGTATTTGGAAGCAGTCTGGGGAGACAAATTGCTTTTGAAGTGTAAGATTGTTGAGTTCAGCTGTTCTATTACATCTCAGTAACTCTGAGACAGTGTCAACCACAAGCAGAAATCAGCCTTGTGCAGCCGAGACAGTGAAATGGATGAGCATCAGATTTCTGGGCAATTCTGGTGCCATGCAGGAGCAGAAAAACAGGGCTGCTTTCACAACACGGAACTTATCATCAAGCAGTTCTTGTCATCTCTGTGATGCTGGCTGCAGTTCTCAATGCCCAAACGTGGTATTTTTTCAACATCTCATAGATTCTTGGCCTCTCCTGGATTCCTGGTAGGTCTTTAAATCTATTTTGTGTCGAGGAATGGCTAGCTCTGTGTGGTGATTTCCAAAGACTTAGAATCTTCTTAGTAATCCCTTAGTACTACTTCTTAGTAATTCTTAGAATCCCTTAGTAATCAGTGCAGAAGCCTGTAGTGGACAAGACTGACTGACATGCCACACATTAATGGCAGATGAGACTGTGTCCCTCTTTCTTTTCATTAATTTGATAGACAGAAATGAAACTTAGAAATATTTTTTAATAATAATTTATTTTCTTCACTATTTCATCTGATCACATGCAGTGCTTATGCCTCTAGCCTGATGCTGTTATTTCTCCAGTAACCATCTTGGTTCATATTTATTTTTAAAAACTGCATATTTGCTTTTAAGATTTTGGGAATTGAAAGGACATATAAAGTTAGAGTGCACTAGTTCCTGAATTATTTCTCCTGTCATCATCTTGGTTCATACATATTTTTTAAAACTACATATCTGTATGTAAGTATTTGGGCATTGAAAAGACATATAAAGTTTGAGTGCTCTAGTAGCCCCCAGACAGCTATAAATCTGTAGCTGAATTTTAGTTTCAGCTTTTAAACATATAAATCTCTATGATTAATGATATCATAATTTACCTATAAATAAAATAGATTTAAGCTGCATGATGTGTAGCAATCAAATCATGGGTTTTGTTGTTGTGGCAGCTGATGTGTTTTCTGGTGAAAGTCTGAAAGATAATGCAAGAATAATGCAAATGTAAATGTACTTCTGGTACAGGCTTTGTAATTCCCTAGTTCCCAATAGTCCTGACCATTTAATGGCAAAAAACCCCATATATTACAATTTAGGATCTTAGTCCTTTATTCTGTTTACACATTTTATACATCCGATCTCTCTGCTTCTTGCTCCTATCTGTGAAATGAAACAAAAGGTGTTTGCTCTTCTTTGAATGTAGTGAGGTACATGACTTTCAAATAGACAATGCATTTTTTAGCACATCTTAGTAGAGACTTAAACCACAAAGTGTCATTGTGTGCAGTAGAGTTCTGTGGCCAGTAGCAGGTGACAATTCTCAACACTATCCAGTGGTTTCTCCAGACTCCATGTCGTTTCAATAAGCAAATTAAGATAAATATGATAAACATTAAGATAAATTTTGTAAAGATGTTACAACTAGACATAACTATTCAATGAGTGAGAGCCTTTAATGCACTTCGGTAAACGAAGCAATCAGTGAAATTAGTGTCTGTCTCCTCAAACAGAAAACAAACTGTGAATATCTGTTTGCTACAGCTACTGATTACTGAGCAGATGGGGAGTCAGAACCAGCTGCTTCCTGGCCATATTTTGGACATAACTAGAATCCAAACGTTGCTATATGTGGATCTAAATGATGTGGAGAGTCCTTGAGTGTAATACGTGGTGTTATTCCAGACCAGTTGCTATTATTAGAGAATCTACTAATGCTTCTTCTTTTGTATATATGATCCATATGATGGCTTCACTTAAATTTCATATGAAGATATTTTTCCTCTATTAAAATCATCTATAATTTCAGTAATAATAATGCTTCCTTTTAAATTGAAAATGTATAGTCAATGTGGTGGGTGTCTTCCTCTTGGTATGTGAGAGTTTTTCAGTCTGCAGCATTAAAGAACTTGTTTCTTTCAGCTCATGCAGACTCATACATTTAACTCTGGAATTCTCTTTCCTAATACAGTAACCTTCAACATGCCCAGAGGTTAAGTTTCCAGTTAGACTTTGCTTTTATGGAAGGAAATTAGATTTACGACTTCTTTATTTTCAGTGAGTCAAAGAGTAAGCAGTTACTGTTCTCCTGAAATCTCATTTTCATCTATTTTCCATCTGATAAAAATTTAACTTCCACACATGACCGAAGTGTGTGTTCAATAATTTTGTCTGCAGTAGCTTCCATCAGTGTTCATAGAACGTTTTAAAATTTGTATGCTATTGCAAATTCCTGTAAGGATCTCATAAAGGAAAAGCATAATCATCAAGACTACATCAACGTAGGGAATGTTTTTAATCATAGGGTACCTAAGTTTCTGAAAATGTAGAGATGAAAGCAGTTGACAGTATGCAAGATTTTTCTTGTCTTGCATTCCATCAGAGAATTCTTACCAGATAGGTACTTGGTATTCATAGTTTCACTGAAGCAAGTCAAGTCAACACATTCAAAATGGTATCACTGTATTTAGAGAGTTTGGTGAAAGATAAGTCAGTGCTTCATGGGACAGACATATCTTCTGACATCGATATCACTTTGTCTGCTGTGCTTCTCACTTTTGCTGGCACTTGTTCTTGATTGATCTCTTCTTCTGTGCCACTTGATTCATCACGGTCAATGATCCAAGGGCATGAAATATTCATCCCAAGACAACAAAATACTTTGTAGTGTATGATCATTCTTTCCCTTTGGATTTAAGCCAATTAATTCCTCCAGAGGGCAGAAAACTTATGGAGTATAACAATCCTGGCATTTCTGTGGAGAGATCACGTACAATTGTGTGTCTCCACTCTTCCATGCAAGAATAAAGATAATGTGTTGCCAATCTGAGTTATCTAAATAGTGGCAAAAAGTAATTCATCTAAGGGAGTGGGCTGTGCAAAGGAATTTATTTCTTCCCTGGTGGTAAGTACCACTTAATACTATGTACTGCATTTCTAGAATGATTTATAGACCTATATCAACAACAATTTTCTTTTTAAGGAAAACTCCTATTTTAAACATCTTATCTTGAATAAATAAATACCAGCCTCTCATGGTGTCACAGTACTTTTATTTATTATGATACCTACTCATCTACACTAAAATTTGTTCTTCAAGAAGCAGAATGGGTATGCAATAGGGTTTACACATTTTGTTACCTGTTTTATTTCACCAGAGATTTCACCTAAAAGAAGTGGTGTAATGTTATGACTGCAGGTACTTCAAAGAATCTGACATTAAAACTATACAATCACACATTATTAGGTCAAAGAAATGAAAGCAACCCTCCCCGGTTGCTGGGTAGAGATTTATCAGCAAGATTATTTTTCGTCGTTCAGAGTGGGAGTCCAATTTGCACATCATCAGAACTAAAAATTGTGTTATTTGATAAATGGTCTCTGATTACTTCTATGTTATCTCCTGTAAGACAAAATAGCATCTGAAACAATCAGAGACGAATGAAGTGAGATCTTGGCATAGCAGACAGATGATACGTAATTTAAACTATCTAGTGCCTGACTGCAGTAATTGAGTTGAACAAATTACTTTCCTGGAAACAAGTGTTAGATTTATCTGGTGTAATATAGGTAAATAGCTAGAGCACATGTGTCAGAGCTGAACATGGGGTTCATAACTGGGGTTAGGGAGACCAAACATGCACCCACTTGTTCCTAGACTCTCATTATTTCACCCCTTTGTCCAGGTTTCTTTCTGCATAATTCAGGTGAATGAGATAAACCACCTAACTTTTTATTTTGTTGTTATTTTGCAGAGAAAAGATATTTTGACTTTACATTTCAAATGCTGTGTATTACAATGCTTGTGGCACTGCAATATGAGGCAGCTTTTGTCTCACACTACACCTCTTTATACTTTCTAAGACCAATATTTGTTTGCTTTTGTCAAGTGCTGAACTGGTCGTGTTTTTTATGCACAAACTCCAAAGTTTAGATAGGTCTTATGAGAGCAATTTATTGGACAATAATTGATCTTTGCATGTGTTTTGTGTGTATATGTGTTCAGGAAGGAAGAAGTAATGTGGCAGCTCTGAAGCTAGCTTGAATTTATGCAGATCCATTAATGACACTACAGATCAATTCCACTCCCCTCTGGGAGATGGATCAATGCTGTGGTTGGTGTGAGCAGTATCCCACTAAAATTTCCTGGAGTTTGACAGATTTGTGTAGAATGCCATATTTAGTAAGATGTAGACACTTCACCAGGTGGGTAGATTTTCAAAGTAAGAATGGTCATCTCTGTCACTTTCTTACATATGATGAATATCCTTAGTGATTGTAGTAACATGGTTCCTGTACATTCAGATTTCTCTGTTATGATCTATATTTGGAGTTCTGTCTGTATTTGGAGATATTTGTTCTCTTTGAATTCTCAAAGTTATGTCAGTACTGTTGATGTATTTCTAAACTGTGCTTAATACACCCAAGGATACACTTTGCCTTATTAATTCCAAATCACCCTGCTAACTCCTGTTGAGTTTCTTCTATAAATATGTGAGAAGTGGGTGGCAGGGCAATGGAGCCAGGCTCTTCTCAAGGTCGTCTGGTGATAGGACAAGGGGCAATGGGTGAAACTGGGACATAGGAGTTTCCATCTAAATATCAGAAGGAATTTCTTCACTTCATCATGGGTGTAATGGAGCATTGGAACAGGCTGCTCAGGGGGTTGTGGATTTTCCTTTTTTGGAGATGTTCAAGACCCACCTCGATGTGTTCCTGTGTAACTTGGTCTACCTGCAGTGGCAGGGATATTGGACTAGATGATCTTTCAAGGTCCCTTCTGATCCCTAATGATTCTATGATTCTGTATGGTCTCCACCACCTGTCTAGGCAACCTGTTCCAGGGAGCCACCATTCTCAGATTCAAGAACCTTTTCCTAACGTGCAACTTGAATCTACCCCTTTCTAACTTAAATCATTACCCTTCATCTGATCACTGTACACATTTTTGGGTTTTATATTTATTCTGCTAATTAGATCAGACCCAGACATTCAATGCATAAACAACACTGAGAAAGAAACTTAGAGAAGCTGAGGGAATCTAAAATGAGAGTGGTGTTGAAAACCTATCAGTATTTCTTCTTGATCCTTATTACCTGAAAACGCTACTTAGAAACAGATAGCCTGAATGAGACCAAGTTAAACATGGATTTCCACAAGGCTCCAGAGACAAGCCCTCAGTCTCAAGGCAGCTAAAGCCTGCTCTGAATTACTTTCAATAGCACATTGATAGAGCTACAAAATGTGGAGAACACTAGGGTGAAGAAGATCCCTTTACGAGGTGGAGAATACTACTGTCAAGTCTCTTGAAATGTATAAAAATAAACTAAAGCCCAATCTCCCATAAATATTATACATTTCAAAACTGATGAACAGTTGCTTCAAAAGCAGCCCTTTACAAAAATCAATTCAGTAATTGCAAAGTGCCTAAAAATATGCTGTGTACTTGTCTTATCATTATCCACTTGACAATATCAGACTTTCAAAGGAAGGCAAAAAAGAAACAAACTCTGAGAATAATTCTTGTAAGGCAATAATCTAAAGAGTCAATACTATGACACTCCATGATAAAAATCAATTGAAAAGATGGCTGTGCCCTTCTGAATATTCTGTGAGTGGCTAGATCAGTCTGACTGGATATCTGAGAAGATAACTGCTTGATTTTCCTTTTCACAAATACTTTTCATTAACTTGTTGGTCTTTCAAAGCCAGCTGAAAATTGTGACAAGATTGATGTCGGCTTTGATGGGCTGTGAATAAAGATGTAATGCCCACCTTCTTTGTATTTAAATGCGCTGGAAGTTTTACTTATCAGTTAGTACATGTAATTACTCCTAACCTTCCTTTAGTTCTCAGGATGTTTTTAATGCAATGATATATATAGCAGAATATATATATATAGGAGAAATAGTACAGCATTCTGATACTGTCCTTTGTACACTAACACTACTTAAGGAATGAGTTTCAGGTTTATGTGAGATTCAGTGATCTTCAAAAACTCATTTCTCTTTCCTTTCTTTATGAGTTGTACAAAAATGTTGGAGAATCTCAGCTTAATGTAAGTATTTGGAAGTGAAATGAATAATATTTGTTCAGTTTGGGAATACAACAAAACAGCAAAATAACAATTCAATAACCAACTATTCATTTTGAAGGCTGTAAAGATTAAGCACACTGAATACTTTCAGAAGGGTTTACTTTCAGTTTCAGAAGTCTTTCCCTGTAGAACATGACTGATCTCTGTTTTGTGTTGGCCAGAGATGTGTTTTGTTGTTTCTTTGGTATTTCTGCTATGTCTTTACTCAATATCCAATGAAGCAATGGAAAAAAACTCTTGTAGATTCAAATAGCTTGTGGACAGTGCATTCTATTAGAATGAATATCCTATAAAAAAACCAGCTTGTAGGCATGACATGCATATGTTTTATAACATCTGTCCCCCACTTTAACTTGTAATTTCTATACTAAGGAGTCCACTGTCAGTTCTCTGCTAATATAGAAGAGGTAGTTGAACTGTGATCTTAGACACCCTGAGGAGCTGAAATGCTTTACTTTTCCCTTTCCAAAGTACATAGAGGCAAGAGAAAAGTGGAAATATCAGGGTGGGACTTAGAGAAAGCTGAAAGTAATAATAGGAAGGAGATGGGAGAATTTCCTGCAGAGAGTCTGTTAGAAATAGAAGATCCTGCTTTTTGCTTTAGGCATAGCAATATACAATCCACTTGAATTAAGCACTTAAGAGACCTGCACAGGTACTGTCTTGAGGGGATGAGATGACCCATGTCCAATAGTTAAATCAATGGTTATCCTTGTATCTGACTAAAGCTCTGGAGAGTCATCTCAAAGAAAAGCCAGCAATTACATAGAGAGTGAAAAAAGGATTTTAAGATGATTTCAATAGACAAATTAAATTTGAATATTTGTTCTTTTTTAATCTTTCTAAAGAGAAGCTAACCATGCACATTCATAACAGTATTTAAACAGTTCAGCCAGAGGAGATTTTGATGAGCTAATATATTGCCTGGAAAAGGTTATTTAATGCTAAGTATTTACTCTCCTTTGTCTTTCTGTAGAAATTTGTCTAATAGAGAATAAAGATACTTATCAAAGTATTGGGAGAGTGGTTCTGTTTAGCAGCATATACCAGATCACATAATATATCACTCATATAATACATAAATTTTCATGCCATAATAAAAAGTTAATTCAGAGTGAGGATTAAAAAGAAAAGATCATGGATTACCTAACAAAACAGAATATTTTCATGGAATCTCTCTTCTTGTTTTATATGAACTTACACTTTTAATATTGTGCAGGAGAGATTGAACAAAAAAGGCATCATCAAGGAAATGCTGATAGAGGATTAACGTCTTTTTCTATTTAAGGTATTTTTGCACTTATTTAATGATTGATTTCTATACTTCTCAAATGTAGATAAACCCAGCAAAGAGTAAAGAAAAAAGGGATTAATTTTACATATATTTTTAAACTCCATATCTACTACTCTCTGTATAGGACAAATCTTCAGGAGACAGTTTCAAATTATGTGGTTATGACATAAAAAAGGCGTGAAGTAATAATGTGACTACTGAAGAATTTGCTCTGTGATGTACCAGAGTTAATGGGGAATATCAAAACTGTCCTATAATTAAGTTAACAGGATTTTTTGTATTTCATTCCCTGAATGAATTTCTTAATTAGCTCTTCAGTGTAGAGAATTTTAGATTATTCCTCTGCCCCGTTGTAAAGTAATGGAGATGTACCTCAATGAAAAATACCCAGATCTCATGTATTTTTCTCAGGAAGACAGAGTACTTTCTATTAACAGCTCCAATTAAGAGGTATTATTTCAGTAACCTGAGAGACTCTTTTGTTTCCAAGGACTTTCTCAAAGTCCCTTGTTGAAAAGATCATGGTTAAAAACAAGGTCAGGTTGGACTAGATGTACTCTTACTTAAATTTATATTCAATGTGTGTCTTATGGGAATAAACATGAGCCTTCATCCTTTTTCAGTTATATGCTGTATGCTCTGCATATGAATATATATTCACATGGCTTTTACATCTATCAAGAACTAATAATCAGATCAAGAACTCAAAAAATCCATCAACTAAATAATAAATGATTTATAGCACTTTTGATTAGATGTTCCATGAAATAAATAGCGGTAATTCCATATATTTAATGAATATAGAGCAGATCTTAAATTAGTGAGGGGATTCAGACAGGGAACCCATCACTTAAAATGGGAAGGTTGAAACCTTTTCTGTTAAATCAGCTCAGCATCTAAAGGAGAAAATATGCAACTGTAAGCTTTATGGTAGTGATAGCTGTCTAAGTATAAATGACAAAAAGTAAAGAAGTACCTGCTTTAAGGTACTCAATGCTTTAAATGGAAATAAAAGCAGGAAAGATTAACTTTTGGTTTACTTGTTAATTATATCTCCTTTTCAGAATATTGTGTGAAGGAGTATTTCATAGCTGATTTTGACATTAATGATTAGGCGTTGCTCTTACATTACAAAGTAAGGGACACATTAAGTAATCACTGATGTAGTTAATAAGTAATTATTAAAAAACAGAATAATCATTCTTTAAAAAAAATGGTCAGTGATAGCTATCATTACACTCTCAGGACCATCTCATTCTTCCTAAAAATAAATCGGCTCTGTGTGAGCCAGGAACAATCGTTATTTTCAGCTGATTTCAAGCCTCTGCTGGAGAGAAAGCCTCTTTGACACTCCATAGAGACTTAGCAGAAGAGAAGTCTTTGATTAAAAAGTGAACCTACAGCTAAACTGAAACTACATTAATTGATGGTGACAGACCCTTGAAACCAAAGAAAAACAATAATTTTCCTCTTATAGCTTATATTTTTCTTCCTAGTCAGATATGCCGTGGTCATACTCCTTTTCTTTGATTCAACTTCCTCAGAGATGAAAATGATTCCTGTAAAAATCAAGAATTTTTAGCTAATTGCTAATTGCTTTTGTACAAGGCATTTGTCTTTCTGCCAAACATTTTAACAGCGTGACAGAAGCTCTAGACTATCTCTTGATCAGACCAACTTTCAAACTTAGATTTTTCATGATTTTTTTACATATTTTTCATAGTATTTTTATGAGGCAAGAGAGAGATATTGCAATTTTCACTCGTTGTTTTATTTTTCATTGATGTTTTATCTTGCTGACAAGAGGATAATTGGCCCGGAGCTCATTAACCTTATGACTGGTCTCTGAGACCTTTTGGCCAAGAGCACAGATGTGGACAGCTGTGAGCTCCTGGTGTTTGAAAGCAGCTTTACACTTTGTTTGGTACTAATGAATACAGTGAAATGTTTTTTTATTTGCAGATCCATTGTTTAACTGTG
This sequence comes from Upupa epops, assembly GCA_013397515.1. Lineage (NCBI taxonomy): Eukaryota > Metazoa > Chordata > Aves > Bucerotiformes > Upupidae > Upupa > Upupa epops. Next base: position 184,291 of record VZRI01011340.1, read on the forward strand.
TCTGAACAAATTCTATTGTCTTCAGGTGCCAAAATGTCTTTCTAATTACACATTTATTTTGAAATGTCTTAGCTTTAGGTATTGAGGTGAAGATATACAGCAGACTATCTCGAACTCCCAGCACTTAAGCATTGTTTTCACCTTTCCACACCACCATTATTCCTTTAAATTTGCTTTAAACCAAACTCTGTATAACTACAGATAAACTATAACAGTTAATTTTAAAAGGACATGAAAAAACTCAAGAGCCATGCTCGGAGTTAAATTCTATGATATGTAATCTATTGTCTATAAAAATGAGTATGATTATATGATGCTACTGTTTTGAATAGGATGTTGATTCAAATTTCTTCCTAAGAAATCTTCCAAATATTCCAAATAATAATTATATTTTAGAATTATATATATCCCTTGGAAAAGCATGCTCATTGATCTAATATACCATGTCAAGGAAATCTAGTTTATCCTAGCCAATATGTTCTGTTGCTACCTGATCACCTCTCCTTAAAGACTATTTGTTGTGTATCTTCACAGTAGACTTTTAAGAAGCTGAGTATTCTCTTAAGGTGGTCTTTAAAATTCAGTCTCACAGTCTCACTCAGATTTCTTATTTGACTAAAAATCTTCCTTTTTAAAACATACACATATGTTATAAAATTGTGCATGAATTGAAATGTCTCTGTTTACAAACATTTGACCTGTCATAATCAGAAATAGGGCTTTCTTAAATATCTTAAGAATTTTTTTAAGTTCTTGTGACGTGTATCCTAAGATGGAGGTACCCATCTCAAATTTTCATGTCTTGGCCATCTACAACTCTGTAATTTTCCTCTGTTTTTATAGCTCAGTGGGCCTGAAGATTTCATGTCTTTGATGTTGTGTATCTTGCCTGCTAACGAAAACGGTCATGCAGTTTTTAATAACAAGATCAAACCCTAGAAGGATCAGACAGGCATAATTTTGTAAAATTGTTGTTGTTCTATAGACTCATGAATTTTTCACACCATTTTCTTCTAAGATATTCTGAAGAGGCATCACTAACCCAGACTAATAATGTGCTAAGACGGGGACAAACTATAATTATACAGTGAGGCATACCTGAGCAGAAAATGCATAAAGCAGATTAGCTTCCCTCCAAGTAGGGAAGGAATGTGTTTGTTTTATGCAGTTAGAAAGAGAGAATTCATCCATTTTCACAGCTATGTTCAGCACACAGATCAGATGAGCTATTCCTAAGCACATTGCAGATGCTGCCTGTACAGCATAAAAGCCAAAGAGTTTTTGTCTTGTAAGCTAAACAGATACCTGATCATGAGGAGCAGTAACCGTTGTACATGCTGGTCTGCATTTGGACTGTATAACTCTTATTTCTTAATTTATTTCCTGCATTTCACTGCTTATGCAGTGTGTGGCATATTTTCAAGTGGCATATTTTCAGCTTGTGAGCTTATCCAAGACACTTGCCACCCATCTTTGCACATGCTGAACTGCCAACACACAGAGAAAATCTTCTTTCATTTCAACTTTTAGTTTGATTTTCAGTTTTCTTTCATCCTTAAGGTATAGCAAACTCTACTCATAATAACTCAGATACTTCCAGGATTCAATCACATCGATAGTGCATGCAATAAAACTGACAGTCAGACAAATGCTGACCCATCAGACAAAAAGTGGTCAACAATTCTATACATGCTAGTCAATCAGATCAATCTGATCGCTTGTGAAATGGTCCTATATGTCTTTTTTCCATTGGCTGATGCGCTACATCATGACAGAGTAATGATGGAGGGTAAAATGAATATGCATTGGCATATATCATCTGGTATTGCAATTTTAAATATTGAGGATATTCATCAAAAGACTTGTCATGCAGTAATTTATTTTGGCATTTACTCCTCATTGACGCCCTTAAAGACAAGGTTGAGATTTGGACATAATTTTCACAGTGAGGCCTATGGCCACATGATCTTGCAGGAACTCTGATATACAAAACAGGGACATACCCGGTTCCTGGTTATGTGTGACACAATGCTGATGACACTAAGAACCTGCCATTTCCTGATTGTTGCCATGTGAGATACTACTATTTTCTAACTCTACAACTAGTGTTATCATGTTCTTGGGTATTAGAGGCTTTGATAAAGAAAGCAGAATTTTTTTGTTTGCTTTTGAAACTAGTAGAAAGTTGTTATCCTGCAGATTAGGGGTAATTTTACTTCTTTACTGAGAAGGAAAAGTTTTTGAAAAAGAAAGATGATATGAAAACTGTGCACATCTTTACATATATGCAGTCATGAAAGTAACCAGCAGAGAAAAATGCTCATCTCATTCTACTGCTCATAGAACCTACTGGGAAGATATCAAGGGTATCTGTAAACATACAATCATATATATGTGAGTTCTGCTTATGACCTCTTTCATATACCTCACAGAGTTAGAAAATCCCCCTATGTTCCTTGAATTGTCAGCAAACAGCACTCCAGACAGATATTCCATTGGATTGCTAAGCTGTTGGATAGTACTGAGAAGCTAAATCAGATTTACAGAGAACTGTGTGTTCTTGAAGATATTTCTTACTGAACCCCAATCCTCCAAGTTTACTGTGATCAAGTGCCCAATATATCAAAAGCAAGCTTGGAATTTTCTTTACATGAAAATTTGTACATCAGCAACTAGAAAACATCTAAAAATATTTCAGCATGAATACTGTTACATATGTGTGAAATACTAGTCTTATAAACACTCATTATATGACCACATTAGAAATAAAACCCAAAATGGCATGCAGAGCTAAGATTTTCTTCACTCAGTGGGTTCTTTATTTTGAAATGTGCTTCAGCATTGAAACAAACATAAATAAACTGAAGTAGGAAAAGCAATCACTCTGAGGATCATGTACCTAGCTTCTATAAATGCTTCAAGAGGCACAGTGCTATCAAGTCTGATGTTCCCAAGTATTCTTTCTGAAATTATATCTTGTTATTTAATTCATGAGTTATGCTAAGCAAAATGGCATAATTTAGTAATTGGAGCTAAGAAAAGATTTGTTATCTACAGAATAATGACACATTAGCTGAAAGTGCTGCAGCAACGGAAAAAAAAGAAAAATAATAACATTTACCAGAATGAATATTTATAATACTGAATTCACCATGAGAATTTTGGATTCTAATCTCTACATTTTGTTTACTTCAGGTTTTGATGTTTGAAAAGAGTGACTTTAAAATTAAAAGCCTGTTATGATCTTTGAGTGATTCAAAACTGTCATTAAAGCTTTCTTACTGGATGAATTCTTCATGCTTCATTGACAACTTTCTAAAACACTCAAACCCAAACCCAAATATAAGTTTGAATTCTACTGAAAACAATTTCTTTAATGAATGTTTGAGAAGTTGCATGATTAAAATCTTCAGAGGTATTGACAAATAATCTCTAGAGTAAAGATTCTTTGCATGCTTAGGTCTTCACAAGATGCATAACCTGTTGGTAATCCTACCAGTTTAAAATTTGCACCACTGATTTCTGTTTAATTCTGTTATCTAAAGCAGGATATTTATCAGTGAGAATGTGGCAGGAAATATCTTAAATACTCACTTAAATTTAATGTTTCTGTAGGCAGGTTTTAATTCATTTGCTTCAACAAATTTTTTTTCAATTTCAACTCCTTTTGTCCTTTCCTTCTTAAACCACTGACTTGGTAGTAACAATAGCTGCATCTCTATTTTACAGCATAAAATTTGTGGTAAAAATAAAGGAATTCTTTGTGACTTCATTAAATTCCTGTTTACATTATATCTCCTTTTTTGTAAGATGTTAAGCATTCTAAATTCATATTGGTGGTTGCATAGATATAGGGTGTGTGTGTGTGTGTGTATAGTTTATCCTTATTTAATTTCCTCTGTAATGCTAAATATCTACATTATGTATATAAGGAACTGTAGCCAGGACAGGTATTCTGTTATCAGCCTGCAGTGTAGAAATCAGTCATTCTAGTTCTTGTAGTTTTGTCCATGTGTTCTTTCCAACACTTAGTATCAATATTTTTTATCATAGTTGTTGCCAGCTATTTTGCATTGGATGGCTTTGTAGGAAGGATTTGTTCTGTGTTGTGTAAGGGTCATTGTCAACAAAAGAAAAGAACCACACAAGTGCTTAAATAAAATATAAAGTATAGTCAGCAGATGAATGAGGAAAAAGTAAATCAGGAAAGTAAAATCTTAAGTGTAGTAAGCAGTAGTGTTATCCTAGCAGCCATTTAGCTGTTAGTTTTTCAGGCTGATGCTATGGGAATATTTAACATGTTCAGATTTGAAAGGAACAGGGTATGTCTCTTTGCAGAGTTTTATGTGTACGGAACTCACTTAATCATGTGGCTGTTTGAAAGTCACTTAATATAATAACATTTACAGTTAACAGAAAGAGTAGGAATTCAGATATCATCCAGCAGACCTGTTTGTCACCTCTTCAATAATATCAAATTTAAGAATTTCTTGTTTCATCTGACTATATGTGTAGTCTATTTTGCAAATTTTTTGTGCTGACTATAATCAGTCAGTTGAATCCTCACTCTCTTGTATGATGCCTGGGAGAAGCCAGGAAAACAGTAACCAGAAGTGCAGGACAACCTTATACACAATGTTTTTACTCTTGGTTGTATTACTTCAAGTAAGGGGTTAGAGAGACGTTTGGTGCCTGCAATTCAATTACTGAAGCCAGCTCTCACAGAGAATTCAACAGCAATTAAGCAACTCTGCCAAAAAGAAAAGAATTTATTGAACCTATCTCCAAAAAAGGAAAAGAAAAAAATCCTCAAATAAGTAAAGGAATCAAAAAGATAAATCAGAACCTCAGTGCCTTCACAGACAGTCTGAGAAAAAAGGGAGAGAGATAGCACCGGGTTTTGGGTTTAGATGAGAGCCCTGAAGAAAAAAGAGAGGATACACCAATACTAATACATAAAGCCGCCACCCCCCCCCCATACACACACAATTGCACCCCACTTCCATAAGGGAAAAAGCTGGTGGCAGGGGCAGGGTGAGAGAAATACAGCAAAAGCTATACATTTAATGCTTGTTAAAAAGTTCCCTTTCCAGTCCTCTTGCAGATGTTAGCTCCTTCTGACATCTTAGGCTTGCTTCTAGCTCCTCTCAGCTTGGGAGTTCTTCTCTGAGGCAATAACAGCATCAGATGCAAGAATATTACAGATCCCTAGTCTCTTTCTGTTTGCCAAAGGCTTAGGAAATTGGTATATTTTTTTCTCTCTCTCTCTGTTATCAGAGGCTTCTCTCCGTCTCTCATTGGCAGAGCATACTACACCTTGTTGAGGACAGAGGCAACATGACACTGGTCACATGGGACCACACCTGTTGTGGTGAATAGACCTTCTTCTGGGGCCTGCTCCAGTGCCTTCTCTTCTCATTTCCTTACCTGTGGGTAAGGCTCTGAGTGCAGGAGAGGGTTAAGACCTCACCACTGTCCAGTGTTTTCAAAGGTGATCAAGCTGAGAGGAGTGTGTAGGAGCTGTCCCTCTTCAGGCACACCGCCAGCAACCAGGATGAGCTGGTGCTGACTTTCTGCACTCGAGCTCTCAGGAAAATTGGATTGTAGTTGCTTCAGCAGCAGAGCTGCAGCCAGGCTAGGATTTTTCTGTGTTCTACCTGTTGGTAGCAGGTAGACCAAGAGCAATTTCTTGCCCTACCCAGGTGGTAGCAGGGCATGGTCTGTTGCAGACAAGCTCTCTGTCTTATAAGATGTAGTAGAGAACAAGGTCAGAAAACAGGAGGTCCTCTCCCTTTCATAGCCTCTGTCCACCTGTAGGGTCATAGAATCATAGAATCATAAGGGATTGGAAGGGATCTCGAAATATCATCTAATACCTGCCACACCCCAACCAGGTCCAGGCAGGTTTCAAATATTTCCAGAAAAGGAGACTCTACAAACCCCCCAGGCAGCCCCCTCCAGTGCACCATCACCCTTTCTGGGAAGAAGTTATAGAATCAGTCGGGGTTGGAAGAGATCACAGGATCATCCAGTTCCAACCCTGACTCCTAGAGCAAGCCGGACAGAGACTCATCCAGCCTGGCCTTAAACACCTTCAGGGACGGGGCCCCAACCACCTCCCTGGGCAACCCATTCCAGGCTCTCACCACTCTCACAGTGAAGAACTTCTTCCTCACATCAAGTCTAAACTTTCCTGTCTCCAGCTTTGCTCCATTCCGCCTAGTCCTGTCGCTACCTGAGGTCCTAAAAAGCCTATCCCCAGCTTTTTTGTAGCCCCTTTCAGATACTGGAAGGTCACAATAAGGTCACCTTGGAGCCTCCTCTTCTCCAGACTGAACAATCCCAACTCTCTGAGTCTGGCCTCATAGGAATGGTGCTCCAGCCCTCTGATCATCCTTGTGGCCCTCCTCTGGACACACCAGCATGTTCACATCCTTCTTCTAATAAGGGCTCCAGAACTGGACTCGGTACTCCAGGTGGGGTCTCACCAGAGTGGAGTAGATGGGCAGAATCACCTCCCTCGACGTGTTGGCCACACTTCTGATGCAGCCCAGGATCTGGTTTGCCTTCTGGGCCACAAGTGCACACTTCTGGCTCATGTTGAGCTTTTTGTCCACAAGCACCCCCAAGTCCCTCTCCTCAGAGTTACTCTCCAGCCAACCATTGCCAAGCTTGTATTTGTGATTAGTATTACCTCGCCCCAGATGCAGGACCTTACACTTGGTCTTGATAAACTCCATGAGGTTGGCTTGTGCCCACCTCTCCAGCCTGTCCAGGTCCCTCTGCATGGCATCCCTACCCTCCAGCATGTCTGCTGCACCACACAGCTTGGTATCATCAGCAAACTTGACTCAATGCCTCTGTCCATGTCACCAACAAGATTTTGAACAAGACTGGTCCCAGGACTGATCCCTGAGGGACTCTGCTTGTCACTGGCCTCCACTTGGACATGGACCCATTGACAGCCACTCTTTGGGTGCTGCCATGAAACAAATTCTTTACCTATCTAGTTGTCCAGCCATCAAACCCATGTTCCACCAGCTTGGAGACCAAAATGTGGTGCAGGACAGTGTCAAAGACTTTGCTCAGGTCCAGGTAAATGACATCAGTCACTCTCCCCTCATCCATTAATGTTGTGACCCATTCATAGAAGGCCACCAGTTTTGTCAGGCAGGATTTGCTGATTGTACCCTGTCTGTTGCTGATTCTCCTGTCTCAGTAGTACCTGCAGGAGGATCTGCTCCATGATCTTACCAGGCACAGAGGTGAGACTGACTGGTTCCCTGGTTCCTCCTTCCTACCCTTTTTGAAAACAGGAATTATGTTTCCTCTTTTCCAGTCAGTGGGGACTTCACCAGACTGCCATGACTTCTGGAGTATAACAGACAAGGGTTTATTCACCTCATCTTCCAGTTCTCTCAGTACCCATGGGTGTATCTCATCAGGTCCCATGGACTTGAATACTTCCATATTCTTCAGGTGACCACAAACCTGATCTTTATTTACAATGGGTGGTTCTTCCTTCCAGTCCTTGCTGTTATCTTCCATGACTCCAGGAGTTTGACTGACCTAAGGGTCTGCTGGGAAAGCCATAACTAGCTTCAAAATAAAATGTTCTTTTGACATATAATCATCAAAATTAACATTTGAAAATTTGACAATTTTCAAACTGGAACACCTCAATAAGCACACGTAGATTCAGAGTGCTCAAAACTCAGCCTGAGGAGCTGGTATTGCATTCAAACAGAATTGACTAAAAAAAGTCAGTGTAAGGAAAATGAAACATTTTGGCAAGGGATATGGACGAGATCTTTGCTGGTTTACTAACAGTACCCAAGTACAGGTAAATGCCCAACAGGTACTGAAAGCATAAAGGGACAGCTACAACTCAAGACTAGTAAGCAATTTTTATTCCAGAATTTTTAGAAATATTTCCTTTACATTTTGTCTTAAGAGAAGAAAAACATCCAAAGTCTGTAATTTACTCCTTTAAATGGAAAAGTTGTAAATTGACAGCACCCTACTGTTGACTTATGACTTCAGCCTTGGCTTTACTTAAAATTCTTACTGTAGCATCTTCTTGTTATTCTCTCATTATCTATAACTACAGCAGTATTTCATAGATGTTTACACTCATTCTGGATTCATTAGAAGCAGCAAGTAAGCATCTTTAGTAGCAAGCAGTTTTCTGCTGTCTTCTCTGACATTAATGTTTATTTGCTGAGTGAGCAGGGTGAGAAAAGTAGCAGCAACCAAACTGGGCATTGCATTCTTAAAAGCTTCAAACAGATGTTTACTGCTAGTACATTCTTTTTCAGGTAATCTTTTTGTATGTTGCTGCATGTGGCAAATCAGAAAGGTTTCTTTGTCTCTTCTGAGATGGTCTTTTCTGCCTGTCAGTCTTGTGTTATAAGATCACATAAGATTGCCAGAATAATTTCTTTAAAAAAAAAAAGTTGTTGATGAATAAAGTGGAAAAATTATCAGAAGTCTGAAACACCTGTCCTAAGAAGAATGACTGACACAGTTGGGGTTCTTCAATCTGGAATTAAAAAAGCTCCAGGAAGACCTCATTGCAGCTTTCTAGCACTTAGAAAGGGCTTATAAGAAGGATGAGAACAGATTTTTACCACAAAGTGTAGTAGTAGGACAAGGAGTAAAAGATTTGAAATAAAAGAGTGGATTTAGATTAAATCTAAGGAAGATGATTGTTTTAAGGGTTGTAAGACACTGGTACAGGTTGCCCAGAGAAGTTGTAGATGCCCCATTACTAAGTCTTCAGGGTCAGGTTGGATGGGTCTTTGAACAAGCTGATCTAGAGAATAATGTCCCTGGTCATGGCAGGGGGATTTGGGCTAAACAATCTGTAAATGTGTCTTCCAACACAAACCATTCTATGAGGATGTGATCCTGTGAAACTTAATGGTACACAAAGTATGAAATCACTGCACATCCATCACTGTTTACAGCAGTTACTACCTTGACACAGCTCTCCAAAAAAATAAATCATGTTGGCTTAAAAGGTCTGCATTATTATCTAGTAACAAGCTACTCTGGCAAGTTCTGTAATTTCAGACTACAAAATTGTTTATGAGTGCGATGACCACTAAAATAAAACAGAAGTAGATACAACCTACCTGCATTGTGACTAGGGCTGAAGTAAAAGTAGAGTAAAACTGTTTCTAGGCTAGGTAAGTGATAAAAATATGTGTAATTGGAATACAAATTGTAGATATTTGGAGGTTATTTTTTTGAGTTGAAAAGTCATGAAGTTTGAATACTGTGTGCAGTTCTTGGCCCTTCACTCCAAGAAAGAAATTGAGGTACTGAAGTGGGCCTACAGGAGAGCAACAGGGCTGCTGAAGGGACTAGAGGGAAAATCTTATGAAGAGAGGCTGAGGGTGCTGGGGTTGTTTATCCTGGAGAAGAGGAGACTCAAGGGGGATCTCATCACTCTCTATAACTACCTGAAGGGAAGTTGTGGAGAGGTGGGGGTTAGGCTCTTCTCCCAGGCAACTAGTGATAGGACGAAAGAGCCTGGGCTGAAGCTGCACTGGAGGGAGGTAGGTTGGAAGCACTTCTTCACTGAAAGAGTGACACTGGAGTGCACTGCCCAGTAATGTGATGGAGTCCTTATCCCTGGAGGTATTTAAGGACAGACTGGATGCGCCACATGTGATTAAACGTCTGCCTTAAATGAACAAATTCCAAGATCTGGACTATACTGACTTTTTGTGACACAGTTCTCTGGAAAGTGTTTAAATTTTCCAAGTGTAAGAATCACAGAATCATGGAATGGTTCAGGTTGGAAAGGACCTCAGAGATCATCTAGTTCCAACCCTCTGTCATGGGCTAGGAGATCAGGTTGCTGAGAGCCCCCCTACCTGGCCTAGTCCACCACATTTTCATTACCCCACAAGCTATACACACCTTTACAATAATCAACATATTTCCCATATAAATGCTGCTATAAATTAATAAGTAAATTTCCAATTTCCCAGTTGATGGGGTGATGTTCTATGTTTCAATTTCAGTTATCATTACATGCAACTTTATGATTTTTCTTTCTTTTCTAACAGTTTTCTTAAAATCATATCTTTCTTTTGCAGGAAATGTAATAAGTGCATTAAGTGATAACATGTGAGATGCATATTTGCATTAGGCCAATTACAATGGACTTATTGTGGTAAGAAGAGGTGTTTTTTTAAACACAGTGCCTCATAAAACATTTTTTAATTTTCCTTTTAGGCACACAATATGGATTTTTGTAATAGTTCCTGAGTTGAAAAAAGGCGAGTTTCGCTTTTTCCCCTTGTACAGTAATAGAGTCTCATTCTGTCCCCTTGAGCTAATGTCAATGGTACAGATTACACCAGATCTTCTGTAGCTAGCGTTTCAGAAATAAACTGTCTGGAATACAAATTTCTAAATACACGTGTGATCTCATGTGTTAGAATAGGACTAATAAATAACACAAAGCCATGTTAAATATGTTAATTCATAGAATCATAGGATGTTTAGTCATCTAGTCTAACCTCCCTACACAAGCAGGGATATCTCTATTTAGGTCAAGTTGCTCAGAGCATCATCAAGCCTGATCTTTATGACTCCATAGGTCAGGCCCCCACCACCTGCCCAGGCAGCCCATTCCAGCCATTACCCACCCTCACATTGAAGAGATGTTTTTCTAAAACCCTGGTTCAATCTCTCCTTTCCCAGCTGGAACCCAAAGTTCCTTGTTCTATCCATACAACCCATTTGGAGTAGATCTTCCTCTGCTTTCATGTAGGCTCCCATCAGGGACTGGAAGGTCAAAAGAATGTCCTCTTCAAACCTTCTTTTCTCCAGGCTGAACATCCCCAACTCTTTCAACCTGTTCTCATGTGAGAGATGCTCCATTCCTCTGATCATTTTGGTGGTCTCCTCTGGATGTTCTCCAATATTTCTGCATATTTCTTCCTCTGGGGGCTCCAGAACTGAACACAATACTCCAGGTGAGGTCTCACCAGGGCAGAGTAGAGGTGCAGAATCATCTCTCTTGATCTGCTGGCCAGAGTTCTTTTGATGCAGCCCATGATGGGATTGGCCTTCTGGGCTGTGACTGCAAACTGGTGGCTCACATCCACTTTTTTGTCCACCAGCCCCCAAAATCCCTTTCCACAGGACTGCTCTCCTGTAGCACCTCTCCCAGTCAGTATTGACAATGCTGGTCATCCTGACCCAGGTACAGGACATGTTGAGTCCTGCACCTCATAATGTTCATCTGAGCTCACCTCTCCACTCTATCTTTCTGAATGGCATGTTGTCCCTCAGGAATACCAGCTGCACCCCCCAGCTTGGTGTCATCCTCAAACTCACTGAGAATGCTCTCAATGCCTATGTCAATGTCATTTAAAAATGTATTAAACACTGGTCACAGCAAACACCATTGAGGGACACCAATTTTCACCTTTCTCCATCTGGACATTGAGCCATTGACCACTTTCTAGATGCAACCACCCAGTGAGTTCTTCATCCACTGAATAGTCCACCCATCAAACCCACAATTCTCCAACTTAGATGAAGGATGTTGTGGTTGACTATGTCAAGGCTTCCCAGAAGTCCACATAGATGACATCCATAAGTCTTCTCTAGTTGACTGATGCAGTCTTTTCATTGTAGAAATCCATTAGGCTGGTCAAGCAGGATCTGCCCCTCATAAGTCCATGCTGGCTATCTAGGATTACCTCCCTGTCCTCATAGTGCCTTAGAGTGTTCTCCAGAAGGATTAGTCCCATGGCCTTCCCAGACACAAAGGTGAGGCTGACATGCTGGTAGTTCCCAGGGTCTTTCTTTTTAAAGATAGGCATATTACACTTTTCCCAGTCACTAGGCACTACTCTTCATTGCTACAATTTTTCAAATATAGAGAGTGTCTCAGCAATCTACCATGCAGTTCACATGTTGAGCCTGACATGCCATAAAATGTTGTCATTATCAGGGCAAAAGGAAATACATAAGTTAATGAATCTGTATGTGCAAATAGTGCTATATGCATACATACATACACATACATATCTTTACTTATTTCTGTGTCCAGTTACCATATGCTCTTTTCAGATTTTGACAAAGTGTCCAGAGCATAGAATTAAATTGTCATTTATGATAAACACCATTTTTCACTTTCTGGCTAGCATTTTTGTATGCAATGCAAAATTGAGCAGGTAGAAGTATGATTTATTGTTGGCTGATGCCACTAGCTACTTCTACAGTATTCATCATTTTCTATTTTTGCAGTATACAGTGCAAAGTCAACCATATGATTAATGCTAAAGAAGAACAGATAACAAATGAAATGCTTAGCTTTGTCTACACTTCTGAAATATATAAAAAGTATAGACCTAATATGAAGAGTATTCCTTCTCTATGACTTGCTAATATTGTCATATACAATTCACAGTTATATTAACAAGTGTTAACTTTTTAACAATAGATTAACTATATGGCATTTCTTTGTGTGATACCAGGAGAAACTCAGACCTCTGTCACCATAAATTTCATCTTGCAACTTCTAGAAAGTATGTAATTATGGCAAGGGATGAGACATCAAAAATATCTCCTGTTGATAATTCACCTCATGGGCTTAGAGATTCATTTCACACTGCTTAAACATTACATTGATAAAGTTGGAATAAAAGAAACTCTTCCAAAGAAGTGTTTATGGTGTTTATTCCTAGGTAAGCAGTTGAAATTCTCCTGCAGGTTTCCAGGCCACAGATTATTTGTTAATTCTTCAAGACATTAAAGAAAACTTGTGTAATGCTCACAAAGGGTGATGTTGCTGAACAGAAAGGAAACTGTGCTGAGACTGTGGAATAAAATCAGTTACAAAATTCAAAATTAATTTAGTCATAGAATAAGCTTGAATAAAATTAGTTTGGATTAAGGTGCAGGTTAGTGTAGGGGGTGAAAAGGTTAGCATTTCTTCATTTTTTTTTTATACCCATGAGTCAGCGCACAGCTATCTTATAATGAGAGATATGAAGTTTATTAGATGATCTCACTCTGTAAATTATGTCTTCCCAGAAACGGACTGGCCATTGATGCTGGGCCAGATGGTGATTCTCAGTTGTCACTGTTCAGAACTTCAGGGTGTTTTTGTAGTATTTATTGCATTTATAGAGGCTACTTCAACTAAATTTTAAACACTGTGTGATAGCTGCTGCATATATTATTCTAAAGTTATCCCTTGCATATTTTTAATGAAAACCTTTCATCTGTAGGCATGAGTGGCATTTAGGGTACTCTGCTGAATTTAAGAACAAACTTGTTCCTTCTTAGGCATTTGCACCCAGGACTCGGAAGTAAATGTTCTCTTTAAGGCTGTTGGTATAACTGAGCGATCACTTTAAATTGATCTCTTTTGACTTCAAGAAAGGTGAATAAAGACCAGAAGATAGAAACCTGAGGTGAAACTCCTTCAGTTCTAGGACTGAACACAGATGTCTATATGAAGGCAAAGGACAGAATTGCAGTTTCTCCCTAGCACAGACACAAATTTCAATGTGACCATAAATGTTAGAAAATCAGAGGAAGGAGGCAGAAAGCCCTCTCAGAGCTGAACCAACTCATCCATAGAAATAGGTTCTGAAAATTTGCTTTGGTCTGCATTAGATTCTTAATGCCATATTTCATCAGAATAGCTTTGAACTTTTGATTGTCTTATCCAACCAAGCCTCAAAAATCATTGGAGAATTCCTTCCTACTTAATCAAATATCTGCTTCAAAGTGCTGTAATGTACATATTAGAGTGCAATGAATACATGGTTTAGTTAATTTTTCTGTCATATAGAGCTGGCAAATTTGACTTGAGATGTAATTCTTAAAAAGAACAATTTTGGTGACAGCAGAGATAGATCCATCTGAAAAAAAAAAATAAAAAACAAAGCCAAAACCAAAACTATCTTTATCTTCAAATACAATTGCTTCAGCATCACAATGACCTAGGATTATGCAGTAAAAAGTTTAGTCTGGAGTTTCTCATGTCTCCAGAATTCAGTTTAATCATTATTATCAAGGAGTATGGAATCAGAATCCCTCTTTGGCAGAAATAATTCCAAAATTCCTTACAGTTATTGTCTACCCTATTGTTTATTCAGGAAACATGCCTTTGCTTATTGCCCTTAAATGATTTTGTATCTGACTAATAGCAGCTTCAGTATTTTAGAAAAAAAATTACTGTGGATGATAACAAGAAAGTGTGTAGGTCTATTAGGAAGGAAAATCCTGGAGGTAAAGGTGACAGCTTTACGACACTAGCCCTAGCCTTATTTGCAGTAATTCATCTTGTACATAGTGTTTCATATCAGTGAAGCAAAGGGATAGAGTGGTTTGTTATTTACGTCAACCCGTAAGGGGGATGGTAGTATCCAAGAGGGCAGAAAATAGGTCTGTTGATTAGAACAGTAAATTACGTGAAGACAGAAAGACAAAGAAGAATAACTGGGTTCCATAGGCATGCATAAACATTCCATCTTGTTTGCCACTTGTTACTTGGTTTCCCTATAAACTCTGCTCCAGAAGTCTTTAAACTAATAATAAAGCTTTCCTCCTCAACCTTCTCCCTGGGTTATTTATCTCTCTTTTGTTAGTCAGACCTTCTGTTTGTCCGATTTCTGTTACGGTAACAAAAAAAAAGTTGTTTTGTTCAGGGCTGCAACTGACAAGAAGGCAGAACTAACCTCCATGCAGCTGTGCAAGAGTTTGGTTTTTATACAGGTGAAAAGGAGCCCTGTATGTGCAGAGGTACATATGTTCTTTCCATACATTATACTGGATTTAGTTCTTCAGATAATGCCTTCGAGGGTTACTGGCCTCCATGCACCAATTCAGAGACCACCATATACATGTCTTTCTCAGACATAGTTTCTCACCTTTTTTGGGTATTTCACAAATCTGTTTTGTTTGTTTCAATCTTTCCTTTTATGCGGCTACAAAGAAATAAGTACAAGACTGACAGTTTTAGTTATACCACAGTATTACATGTTTATCCAGATATTATTGAAGTCTGGTAGTATATTTCAATATTTTTTTGATATTTACTTCCTTGAAAAGTTTCATCTATCAAACCAGAAAAAACATTAAATAAATATATTTTAAAACGCAGAAGTATATTAAATAAATTTCAGTCTTTAGCTTCTAATTATACTGTTTTTATAATGATTGCTCCAAGTATCTTACTTGATCAATAGTATTTTCTGTCTTGATTTGATTTGAGGCAGCATATGTTTCTACAGAATCAATCTGGCAGAATCATAGAATCATTATGACTGGAAAAGACCCTCAATATCATCAAGCCCAACCATCAACCTAACACTATCATGCCTTCTTAGCCATGTACCCACCATGTACCCAAGTCCCACATCCATTTTTTAACATGTCCAGGGATGATGACTCTACCACCTCCCTTGGCAGCCTCTTCCAATATTTGACCACTCTTCCAGTGAAGAGGTGTTTCCTAGTCACACAACCCAATGAAAACTGCTGAATTTTGTAGGTGGATTGTACCCAGTTTCGACAATTCACATGATAATAATTTGATCCTTAAGCATACAGACTGCTTTAAAAGTAAAGGAACTTACTTCAGTTTTGATTTCAAACCCTTCGTGGTTATACACAGCAATGAACATGTCTTGTAAATGTGTATTCATTTTGACATGTATATGAAGAGTAGAAGTATATTTTTTTCTCAATTAACTTCTCCTAGGTCCTACTTTTGTATGATTTCTGCTTTCCAGATTTTTTAGTTTTTAGAGACAACTTTTGAACTGTAAAAGTATTCAGAACATAAACAAACGTTTTGTTCAACTGTTGTATCAGACTAAGGAGAAATCTGTCGATAAATGCTTCTGAAATGTAAAGGCTGTTACTCAGACAGTAGATTCACAATCACACTGGCTGACCTTAACTTAGTCAGGATTTCATCCCTCATAATTTCTGTAAGCTCAAGTGCAGACCAGTTGTACAAAATAAAAAGGTATAGCATTTATTTTGGTAAAATTGCATTTTTTCTGTGACATTTTCTGTAGTAAAACAAAAAACTCAGGTTGCACAACAGAAGGGTGTCACTGTGTCCACTGCAGCTTATGGAGTAGAAATAATAAACCTGGAGACACTCATAAGACCAGTAGCCTCCAGGTGCTTCTAACACTGTACATCACTGTGATGAGAACTTGGAAGGTGAACTGATCTTATAGATCTATTTTGCTAGCCCCCCCCCCCCCCCNAAAAAAAAAAAGTGATCTTTGAGCAAAAAAAACCCCCACCTATCTGAGAACCAAAGATTCCTCAATGCAATTAACAGCTCTTACCCTGGTTTTTGATTATTATTTTTAAATGAATTCAGTCAATCTGCACTTGCCGGTTTAATAATCTCAACATGACATACACACTGTTCAGTTTCATCTACAAGTTCAGTTTGACATACACATTGATTTGCACCAAAATGATAGGTAGTGAGTATATTCAGTTCCACAACATAAAGGCTAACAATATCAGTCACACACTGCTACCAGAGAAACTCCAACACAAATTTCAGAGAGACTTACCACTCATATCAGAAAAGTCCCAAAAAACTACCATTATAATGTCTTTTGAAAGACATTTAATTGCTTCAAATCAACACACCTACTAACACCAATGGAAAAGCTCCCATTGATTTCTGTTAATTGTGGTCCATGTCCTTAGAAAGCTTTACAGGAGGAACTCTCAAATCAAAAGTGATATCACACACTGCATCTGAAAATTAGGTAAAACCTATACTGAAGGAACCACTATAGATGAGAAGAGCATTTTCACAAGGCAATGGACAGAGATTATCATTGTGTGCTTAAGTGAGTTCTGCAGCAAATACACCCTCTGAATCAGGAACAGACAGAAATGCATAAAGCATGTAGCACAGTGCATTGGACTTGGTCAGATGTTGTCCTTAAAAGGATGTTTAGGATTACAGATGTAATGACATCATAGTTGGATGTTATAGAACAGACTTCACATCCAGATCTTTTTTTGCTTATTTCCATTGCCTGTTTTTATTTTCCGGTTATAAATACTTGCCACAGAGCCAAAGACTTTGCTGACTAAAACACTGATGACAGATGAGTCACCATCACATCCACATCACCACAAGTCCCTTCAAAAAAGACCTGATTCTCCTTTTTTCTGGTAACTGAGCTGACTCACTTCTAAATTAGCACATCCCAGCGTCATCACTCTTTTGTGATGTGGAGTACTTGAATGCCATATTCTTCACTGAGCCCCTAAAAGTCCTCCCAGTACTTTTTCAGCATGCAGGAGGAAACATTATAACCTGAAGTTGTGTACTGCTTTGTTCTAAGCAGTCCTCAGCTTGTCTGTGTCTTGAGAAAGTTCTTTTCCTGTTTCCTAGTCAGCTCTATGTCTTCAGAGAGTTGTTACAATGCCACTGCACCACCAAGACAAAATTTCAGTATTATAATTACTTCATGGTTTGGGGGAACATAAATCCAAGTCCTATGATGGAGTAGATGAAGTACAGATCCTGATCCTGTGGCAAATTATTTTTAAGTTTTTTACCAAACTTGCCAATGCTACAAAGCTGGAAGGAGTGATTGACTCACCAGAGGGCTGTGTGTGACCTGGACAGGCTGGAAATAGGGTTAGAGGGGTACATAATGAGGTTCAACAAAAGAAAATATGGGATCCCGGTGAGGAAAAACCCATGCACCTCTTGGAGGGTAGCCCTGAGGAGTAATATCTAGGAGTCCTGGTAGACCATAAGTTGACACGATTCAGCAATACGACCTTGCTACCAAGAAGGCTAAAGCTATCCTGGGGTGCATTAAGACTGGTGTGTCCATTAGGTCTAGATATCACCCTCCTTCTATTCTCTGCTCTGGTGAGGCCACATCTGGGATAACATGTCCAGCTCTGCGCTAGCTAGCTCAAGAAAGACAGGGAAAGAGTCCAGCAGAGGGCAATGAGAATGATTTGGGATCCAGAATACTCTCTTAGGAGGAGAGGTTAAGAAAGCTGGGATGATTTAGCTTTGAGAAGATTGAGAGAAGATCTGATCCATATCTAGAAATACCCAAAGCGTGCTTGGAAGAAAGATGGAGCCAGACTAATTTCAATAGTGCCCAGTGACAGGACAAAGGACAACAGGCACAAGCTGGAATACAGGAAAATTCATTTAGATGTTACGAAAAAATCTTCACTGTGCTGGCAACACAGCACTGTCACAGGCTGCCCAGAAGATGTGGAGTCCCCTCCTCTGGTATTCCAAACCCACCTGGATGCAGTGCTGGATAATGGACTCTAGGCATTCTGGCTTTAGCAAAGGGGTTGGACTAGATCTGTGTCCAACTCCATGATTCATTGATTCTGTGATCTGATTATGGGACAGCTTTCTAGAGCAATTTGGGAAAATAGAGATATAGCTAAATATTTCCACATTTTTTATAGTAGAAGGCTTCAAAGATCTCTTTTTTGTAATCAATCCCATCCCAAGATATTATGGTTCAAATTATATTTCAGAAATCCTGAGAATTTTGTCTCAAATACGAGAGAAGTTTTTACGTTCCTAGAACTCCACTCTGTGAGGTTTTGCTGTTAGGGGGTGGAAGGTGTAGGTGGAAGGTTTTTATTTTGTTTTCTTCTGTTTTACCAACTGCTGCTTTTGCACAGAAAGGTCTAAGGTCACCAAATATGGCTTCTGTCACCCATCAAGCTAAGGTGATACATTGCACCATAAACCCCTGAGACAGCTAGGTTCACGCCTGAATAAATGACAAGTGCATCAAGGTCAGAAAGTGCATTATGAAATACATGAATGTAGGTTTACCCCAGAAGGATGAAAGACTAAAACTAAACCTATTCTAGGGGGCTAAGTATTCCAAACCTCATTTCTGGGTCATGAGAATCTGCTTCCAGCTGTAGCAAAAAAAAGTGTTGTACATTCTTTCCATGTTGCTAACATTGGTAGCTTTAACATTTCTTACTCACACTAAGGATACAAACCTGAATAGTCGAATGTAGATTTTCTCAGTGAAAATAACAGTCAGCCCTCTAGAACTTTTTGGACATGTTTTGTAGCTTTCTGACCTTTTCAGTGTCATGCTAATGCTATAATAAATCACCTCTTATAGTGCCTGAAGTGCTACCTTTCACCCCAAAACATGTCTGGTGACTGTACCCTCTGTCCATATATCACCATAATGTAGCTTGTACATGTGTCAAATAGTACGAATGTGCTTCTAGCAGACGTAAACAGTCAGGTTTGTACTGTAAGAGGGGGAAGAGAGTGGGAGTATGTGTAGATAGTTTGCTTTATTGTCCTTTACTCTGTAGGTTTTCATTGGTATCATTAACTTATATTTACTTTGCAAGGTGTTTGATCTCATGCTTTCTGCCTCCTTTCATCAAGATAACTTCATGGTATTCATGTGGTACTGCATCCAGCTCTGGAGCCCTGAATTCAGGAAGGATGCTGACCTTATGGAACAGGTCCAGAGGAGAACACAAAAATTATCGGGAGGCTGGAGCACCTGTCCTACAAGGACAAACTGAGGGAGCTGGCGTTGCTCAGCCTGGAGAAGAGAAGGCTTTTGGGGGGATCTGATAGCGACTTTCCAGTACCTGAAGGGGCCTGCAGAAGGGGTGTTTATGAAGGTCTGTAGTGATAGGACAAGGGACAAAGGTTTCACTTAGAGAAGGGCAGATTTAATTTGGATGTTAGGAAGAAGTTCTTTAGCAGAAGGAGTGTCAACACTGGAACAGGTTGCCCAGGATGGTAACAGAGGTCCCATCCCTGGAGAGATATTCAAGGTGAAGCTCAACAAGGTTTTGGGCAACCTGATCTAGGTGAGGTTGCTCTGATCTCTGCAGGAGGACTGTTCCAGATGACCTTTGGTGGTCTCTTCCAACCCAACACATTCTATGATTCTATGCTATTTAAATTCTATTCTATTTTAATATCTGGATGCAGATATTAAAACTCCAATGCTGTTGGAGCATTTTATTAGAAATGTAGTGGTTTTGCTCAATTGATTTTAGTTGAAGTTAACGAATGCATTCACAGCTAGAAATTACTTAGTATTCTTGAGAATCTCAAAACTCTCTGTCCCCTTTTCCATGATATTCAAAAAGTCCTGGCAGTCAGCAAAAGTCCTCGGAGAATGGATGTAGTGCATCCTTGAAAAAAAACAGTGGGAAAAAGGACCCTGGGAAGTACCAACCTGTCAGCTTCCCTTCTGTGCCTGAGAAGACTTTGGAGAAGTTCCACTAGGACATTGTGGAGAGCAAGGAGGTGATTGGTTGCATTCAGTACAGTTCTAGCTAGGGAAAGTCCTGTCTGACTAATGTAATATTTCCCTATGATGGAGTAACTACATTAGTGGAAAAGGGAAGAGTACTGGATGCCATCTATCTGGACTTCTGAGAGGCCTTTAACTGTCAAGTGTTACTTTGGTTTACATTTAAGTTCATGTTAGATGAGGCTCTGAGAAACCTGATCTAGTTGTTGACGTCCCTGCTTATCACAAGGGATTGGACTAAGTGACCTTTATATGTCCCTTCCAACCCATTGCACTGTATGGTTCTATGATTCTACATTGTTGATGCTTTGTTATTTTCGTACATGTGGAAACTGAGGCACCAAAAAATAGAAGGTGATAATCAAAGGATAAAGAGACAAAGTAGAAACTCCTTTTCCTAGATTCACATGCACGTTCTTCAGGAGTTTACAGTGATTATAAGGTCTTTGTAAGATGAAAATAACACAACACCTGTGGACCTATGGTCTTGACGCTCTTCCAAGATCGTTCATTATTTTTCACTGTTGTTTACTAGATTTAGAAGCTTTTCTTCCCAATCAACTCAAACATCTGAGCAATATAGACAGTGTTCAGTGGAAACACACATGAGCTGTCACAAGAAAACATCTGGTGTCTCACACTCATGGCTGGGAGCCACCCAAAGTGAAGGAGCAAAACCTGCAGCCGCAGCCCTTTATAGTCTGCCAGTGCACAACAATAGCTTTTATCATGCAAGCTTTTATAGTATTGCAGATGAAATGTGTATTTTATTACTGTGTTGAATATGAGTGATAAATCTATTGATTTACAAAGGAAAATGATTGCTCCAGAACTTCTTATTTCAGCAACTTTTCCACAATTTTACCTTTGAGACTTTAATTTTCCCCTGCATAATCATATTCTAAACGGTGCTTGTAGCACAGCAGAATGCATTCTTCCCCAGCCAGAAGACCTTGTTATCCTCAATTCCAGATTTTCTCAAGCTTCTTATTTGCTTCTTGGGTAACAGTTCATTGTTATGATATATCGTATCAGGCTTTTTAATGATGTGTGAACGTGTGTCCGCAGAGAGGAGTGAAAACTGAAGCGCTTCGCTAACTGAAGAGTCTCACCTTCCCTTAACTTACCGGAAATCTTTCTAGTGCTGTAAAAAAAGACGTTAAGAACCCATGTTGGTAAAGTGATAATGTGTCAGACTTTACTTCATTGTGAAGTATTGCCTAATTAGCTGGAAAAGAAACATCTCTGAGATCTGACAAGGAAAATATGTTCAGTTCAAAGTCATACTGGTAGCGAAGAACACTTTTCAACTCCTATGATGCAAAATGAGTGACGATGCTTCACTGAGTTAATAACTCCACTAGAATAAATATAAATTTAAATATATGAGTAGGAAATAAATTGCTGAGGACAGCATTCTGGTAAAAATCAATGTCCTCAAAGAATTAAATCTATTATTAGGAATTTTGTAATGTCTTGATGCCAGTGTTCGGGATTTAGCTCTATTTAATTAAGTACTTCAGTCTTTCTTAGCATATTTCATTTAAATATGACTTGAATGAAAGTCTTATTCACCACAAAAAATACGTTGGATGTTAAAGGAATTTCTGAGGAAATACAAAATTTTAAATTTTGTTTAAAATTTACATTGGAATAGTTAACAAACAAACTACACTACTGTAGCAAATAGAAATTTTGAAAATTAATAGGAGTGTTAGAAAATTATCTATAATTCATATAAGTAGAAGTGTAATATGCCATCAAATATTTAACTGTTAAATTAATAAATCAGTTCTGCATTTTGACTTATTTTGATACTCCCGATGCAAACCAGTACATTTGCAATTACTTGATTTAGTTTCCTTTCTTTAATTTCATTCAAATAAATTTTCTCTTTATGAAGTGATTTCATTCAAATGAAACTTCATTCAGAAGCAGGAGACAAGTCTATCATTTTAATCATAAACAATTTGCAATTTTGAGAGAGACTTTAGAGGGCTTATTGTTCATATCAGCAAAAACATAGGTAAATCTGGACATATCAGCAAAAACAGATAAGCACCTGAACACTGTTAAGTTGAGGCAATTAGTTGCCAACATTGGTAAATCTGGATGTTATCTTCTACAAGGTTTTAACTGAAAAATTGAGGAAACCTGTCACTTGTAAGAGAAAAACCAATAAAATCTGGGCCATGTTTTACCCCTGAATGAGACTTATGTGAGAGGGTTAAACGGAAGACTTTTATCTTTCTCTTCAATATGTCATCAAATTTCCAGACCATAGGATCGGATTACACAGAAGTTGATACCACATTAGAGAACAGCAACTATTCTCCCACTCACAAGGAAATACAGCTGCTGTCACTGACAATTCATCACAGCTTGATGTGTGGGGTATAATTTCACATGGAAGGTATCACAAGAGCTAACCACTAGTTTATGTTAGGAAACCTACAAACAATGTTGATTTACCACTGCCTGAAACAGCGGTAAACCAAGTCGGAGCATCTCAGGTTATCATTACATGGAAACATATCAGCAGTTAAAAAAAGGGGAGTGAAAAAATATCGTTGAGAGGTTTGTTTCCATGGAATGAAATGACTTTATCCTTCCTTGAAAGTCTTTTTCACAGTGTGCTAATCATACTTGAGACTGATAGCTGTAAGACAGGTACCCCCAGTATAAAGAACAACCCTGTATTTTTCTTGTTTGTTATAATTTCTCTGTAAAATTAGGAGATTTATCCATTGAATTTAATTGAAGTGTGACTGTTTGTAGTGGTTCAGGATCGACTCTATTGTTCTCTGAAATAATATGTGAAAATTGAGTCTTTCTAGCTTTATTTAATGTATCGTTTTAAAATCACATTATGCTACAGCCTAGTTTAAAACCTTTTTATGCCATTACATTTCGGATTCATTGCTAATGGAAGGCTTAAGTCACCCTTGGATTTTCTAACTGAAGTACAGCAGAAGACACATTAAGTTTTCCAACTGTTCTTAACCTGATGGAAGAAACACAGTGGGGAAATGCACTAATAGCAGCATTTACCAGAAGATATTTCTGTTTATCGCTGTGTCTTTTCAAGCTGCACAGGCTAAGTGGAATAAGGAATCTTCAGTATTTTTGTGGGAGACATTTCTGGTAGGGGTCAGGTATGTACTAGGCATAAGTGGTAGCAATCTACCTTGTAATTATCGTTAACTTTTATCACATTATGATGATGTCTTGTATATGGGCAATAAATACAACTCTCAAACGCTTTACTGTTTCCTTAAACATTAAACACAATTTTTAACGTGGGTTTTACAATACAGTGCCATCCTGCCTTCCTACATGGCACCAGCAACTGAGACTGGATGCAGATATTAATGGTAGCCGGAACTTTTTAGTACAGCTATTTGTCACTAGTGTGTGCTGATTCAGATGACATGTATCTTTTCTGCAGTGAAAGCACTTTTGCTGAAGGTTTTCTGATAGCTTCTCAAGCCGAGGATGAATTTTGCACAACTTCTCTTTTAGCTCTTAAGTCCCTGCTGGAAAGTTGTTACCAATACCTGGCATATGTCTTTGTTCCACTAATCACATTTTAAAGAGAAATAGGGAGAACTTATTTACATCTAATGCTTGTGTGAAAGTATCTTGAAACATAATCTGAGATTGGTGATTTTTACTTATTCATTCAAGGTTGGTCCCAAAACAAAGCAATGATTTATATACCATCTTTTGCTTCTCAGAGAGATTCTTCTCACCTGCTTCCTAATTATTTCCTTTCATACTGGAAACACATTGTCACAATGTACTGGTCTTCGCATGAAGTCTTTGTTTCTTTCCAATGCAAGAGAAAAAATGATAAAAATCTGAATATTTTCATCATCATTCCCATTTCGATGTATTTAGGTTGTAGACTGATCATAGAATCATCAAGGATTGGAAGGGACCTCCAATTCCCCTACCACAGCAGGATCACATAGAACAAGTTGCACAGGAACACATCCAGGTGGGTCTTGAACATTTCCAGAGAAGGAGACTCCACAACCCCCCTGGGCAGCCTGTTCCAATGCTCTGTTACCCTCACTGGCAAGAAATTGTGGAATCCCAAAAGAGGAAATGGAAATGGTAATCTAATTCCTGACAGAGAGTCAGAACTGACTGGAGCAAAGAGAAGAAAGAGATGATGGAAATAGTTTCCCAGGGGACCAAGACCAAGTAGATGCAAGTCAGGGAAAGTATCCATCTGTAAAAATTCGACAGATGAAGAGGAGTTCCCCTGTTTCTGTTCTGGCTGTCATAGTAACTTGATATTTCTCTATTTAAAATTTATATATTCTGTGAATTTTTGTGTTTGGGTGTCATTCTAATAAGACAGATTTAGTAGAATCATGAAATGTTAGAATGTATTGGGCTGGAAGGGACCTGCAAAAGTCATCAGGTCCAGCTATCCCTCCACTACAATCAGGGACATTTCTCACTAGAACAGACTGCCCAGAGCCCCATCCAACCTGATCTTGATTGTCTCCAGGTATAAGGCTTTTACCACCTCTCTAGATAGCCTGTCCCAGGGATCCCCCACCCTCAGATTAAACTTTTTCATCATGTCCAGCATAAATCTATCCTTTTCCAGCTTCAAACCATGACCCTTCAAATTATTGTTCCCTGCCCCTGTGAACAGTCTTTCCCAGCCTTCAACTGGTCCTCTTTCAGGGATTGGAAGTTACCTATAATGTCCTCTGGAGTCTTCTTCAGACTGAAGAACCCAAACTCTTTCAATGTAAGAGAGGTGCTCCAGCACTAGTTTAAGACACTTTAGTGTGTTAGGACTGCCCTTCTGATACTTAATAATCTTTGCTGGGGAATTCTATCCCAGATGAATGAAATCCCCTTACTTATAAACAATGTAAGAAGCAATGCTGTATGTATATTCCAGCATGTGCAGTATGGTGTTGTGCAACAAGCTTCTCAATTTTTCTAGCACACTACAACAAATTTCAGACAGAGAAATAAAATTTAACTTCCCTTCATTTCTTAGTCAATGCTCAATAAATAATACATTTAAATATCTAAAAAATTTAACAATTGCAGCTCACAAACTTTGCAGCATTCCCACCTGAATGATAGTACTTTAAACAGGATATAGAATCTTTATGGATCAGAAGGGACCTCAAAAGATCATCTAATCCCTCTGCCACAGCAGGATCACCTAGAACAAGTCATATAGGATCACATCCAGGTAGGTCTGAAACATCTCCAGAGAAGGAGACTCCACAACCCCCCTGGGCAGCCTGTTCCAATGCTCCATCATCCTCACTGGGAAGTAGTTCCTTCTGGTATTTATATGGAACCTGCTATGTTGCAGGTTGAAGAGCCTGGTTCCATCCTTCTGGCACTCACCCCTCACATATGATTCTATTTGCCTTCATTGCATCCTACAATTTTTCTTAAAAAAACTATAATACCATGAATAAAACATCATTTTTCAATCACCCTATTGACTGAAAGAGATACTCCTCAAGACATTTGTCTTACACAATACACATAGGTATACATGGTGCAAATATAATATATAATATATATATAAAAAAAGTATTGTATATATATATATTAATAGACACAAACCTTAGAAATTATAAATGTTTAGTGCCAGATCTAATATAAATCTACATCAACAGAAGGAAATGGGTCATTTCATTCATTTCTTTGTTAGGCAAGTAATCCACATACTCTTCCAGGTAAGGATTTTGATCTCCATCTAATCAAGTTGCTATGTGTTGACATGAAAGACTGGCTTGCATGACCTTCCCTCCACTGATATCAAACAACTTCTCTCACCTTTGATATTGTAGCTGGTTTTCGGTGATTTTTGTTTGAGCTGATGTGAGCCACTTTAATATAATACCATTATTTCATCATTCTAACTCCTTTTGTTTGCTGTCAGTTGAGTGTTCTAAAACCTACTGTAATCTAAATACAGCAGTCTTAGATAAAATAAACACATATAAAACAGAGGAAATATGGTGTATACTCAAATCGCACACTCCTTTGTGACCTGGAAAAGTGTCTTCTGACAGAGATGTCTGTTATTTTCTATGATTTCTTACAAAGTTGTAGGAAAAAAAGATAACAGTTCAACTCTACAAGTGCAACATCTATTGTTCAAAACAGCTAAGGTTGCGGATGGGCTGGCTTTGACTGCATGAATTGTATATGAGGCTCTATCAGATTATTTTCCCCACACAAGTGTAAACTCGAGGTCATTTAAGCTATTTTTTGTTGTTACAAAGGAATATTTTCTACACAGAAACTTAACCCTGGAATGCAAGAAGCTCTTTATGAGATATTCATGATACAAAGCATGTTGTGCTTTAAGATACAAAAAAAATAATTTCTGACATTTACATGAGTTGAAGAACTGCTTAAAGACACTGTTTATTAAAACACATTAACTTAAAGATTTACCTACATGAAATTCAGAATAAAAAGGAAAATTATCCAAAACAACCTTCTATGTCATTGTACTTAAGAAACACCTTAAAATCAAAGATCTTACTTGTACCTTATGTCCATGTTTGATTTCTGTTGCAGAAAAACCCTCATCTACTGTCTAGAAATATTTTCAAACCAGGTAGTCTAAATTTGTTCATAGATACGTTTTCTTATTTGTTTTACTGCAAAATTTCCACTTTAGCTTTTACAGCTATTCATTTTCTTTTTGTTTTTTCCTTTGAGTTAATAAACTTGGAAAAAATGAGAGTACATGTTATATTCTTTATACTGTATTTAGAACTTCTATAACTTTTTTTTTCACTAGTATATTCTAGTGTTATTGGTGTCTCCAACTTTACAAAGTTGGTGTGAATGTTAATGCAACTCAGAGAGCAGAGAAGATTTTGGAAAAAAATCTTAACTGTCTTCACCTCTTGCTGTTCATCATGTATATGTTTTCACATTGTTATTGCGAAGTCTATTTGATAAGACTCAATGGGCAGAAGAATGATTGCAAATGACTTTTTACTTGACAAGTCAATCTAAAAATTCAGGAAAGAGCTCCAAAAGAGACAGCTATTAGGAAGTCTATAATTTTATCAAGCCAATGAAAAAGAAGTCAACATGCCAATTTTCAGGCACGGACATTTGATGGATTTCAGATTTTAGAAGATGATACCTAGAGTCTTGTGCATTTAAAATCATCAGAAAGGCCAGAACTATTTAAACTATCCAGCATTTCAGAGATAAGAGGATAGTAACAAAATAAAATCATAGAATAATTAGGAATTGGAAGGGAAGTAGTTCTTTCTGATATTTATATGGAACCTCCTCCGTTCCAGCTTGTACCCATTGCCCCTTGTTCTGACACCTGATGACCTTGAGAAGAGCCTGGCTCCATCCTCCTGACACCTACCCCTCACATATTTATAGACATGAATGAGGTCATGCCTCAATCTCAAGATTGAGCAAGCTCAAGAGATGCATCTCTCCCAGCCTTTCCTCAGACGGGAGATGTTCTACTTCTTTCATCATCTTTATTGCTCTATGCTGGACACCCTCCAGCAGTTTTGTGTCCTTGAACTAAGGGGCACAGAACTGGACACAATACTTCAGATGTGGCCCACTATGCAGTAGAGGGGAAGAAGAACCCCTCTCAATCTGCTAACCACCCCACTTCTAATCTCCCCCAGGATGCTGTTGGACCTCTTGGCCACAAGAGCACATTGCTGGCTCATAGTTATTCTGTTGTCCACTAGGACCCAAATGCTTGTCTAGCTGCTGTTATAATCAAATTTAGATGTTAACATTTGTACATATTTAGTTAGCACACAAACACCTTATCAAAAGGATAAAATGATGTTTATATTCAACACTCTCTAGCCATGGTTTTTAGAATGCTATTTGGTTTTACTAAGAGATAGAGGCAAGTGTGGCTCTTAAAATTTTAGTATACTCTCACTTTTTCCTTTCTGTGACATACTATCCTCTTGCAGCACATACTTTACTAAGATCAACTACTCTTCTGATTTTTGAATCTGTTACCACCTACTCTATCTTAGTACCATGGATATCCTTTCTTCCTTTCCCAAGGACTTCATGAACAAACCTGTAAGTCCACTGCCTTTACCACATTGCCTTCTTTTTAAACCCATCATAAAATCTAAGATCTCAAATAAATCTCTATAAAAACACAATTGAAAGATCTATTGAAAGAATGGTACTAAGCCAAGGTGAACCAAACAAATGGAATCATGGATCTCTGAGGTGCAGTAACTGTAGTGATGTTGTTATAATATTCAAGATGCACACTTTTTTTATGAGATAAGGATGCTTTTGGAAATGGATTAATACACAACACTTTCAATAGAGTATGAATATGAGGATGTTCTTGAGTGAATAAAGGTGGGCAGGAAGCTCAGAGTGACACATTCACATCAGGGAAACTATTTCCATAAGAACATTGTACAAACTTGCTACATACTCTCCAATCTTGCAAAAATAAGTGCAGAACGACTTTCAAAGTTGTCAGTATGAATAAAATTTTGAAAAAAATTAGAAGGGCAGAGGGATTCTACTTTACAACTGCATGGAAATTGAAGCATTTTTTTTCTTTTGGCCTGTAGGCCCACGATAACGCATTTTTTAAAGTTGATAACTTCTTTGCATGAAATTTCATATTGCTGTACTGATCAAAAGGATGCTTTAGAATAAGTAATATAACCTCAGTCTTTTTCCAAGGATGACATTTCCTACTGGGAGGTAAATAAAATATTATTAGGATGTGAGTAGGAATTACATTTAAAGTAGTAGTCAGGGCTATGTTTCTATTATTCACAAACAACGCATATATTTCAGTGACAGCATAGGTATATTGCATGGCTTTCTAGATAGTTAACGAACACTATATAAGCATAATTGCAAACAACTAAAAACTAAATTCAGGAACAGAAACCCTTTTTTATTTTAGAAACATAGGGGAAGTTCAAAGTTACGTAGTTACTCATGCATATCAGGCTTACATTGATTCAGCTGAGGCAATCTGCACTCAGCTACAGATGGATATAAAGAGGATACAATTCATCTGAAACAATGATCCTTTTACTTATCATAGTTGCCATGCAATGTACATGTCGCATTTAAATTGAAAGATCTTCACAGTGTTATAAAATATTCATTAAAATTTTCAGGCAACTTGCAATTCAAAATGTTTCACAATATCTGCTATGGTTTTAGGCTTCTTTATCATTTTTTTAACTGACTCTTCCTTTGCATGTATACGTATTTATTAAAATATCAGTCTTATTTATTCTGATTTAATATTCTGATTTCAAGCCAAGATTTGGTACAGCCCTTTGACTGTGGCACAAATTGGAGGGAAAATTCCCTCATTTATAGGTCTGCAAAAATATGGAGGAATATTGTTTGGTTTTTCAAAGAAAAAAATCCACAACAATTCCTAATGGTAGCTTGGAATTTTTAAGTGTGAGTGTTAATTTATATGAGGAGAAGGATAATGAACCAAGAAAAAAGGACAGATAAGGGAGAATATTTTCATATAGCAGCATGGAATACCCATATCAATTTTGTACTAGTTTTCAGAATTAATTTGCTCCAGAAAATGACTTTGGAGCTGATTTCTATATCAATGAAGAAGCCAGTATATTCCAGCTGAGGCAGCTGTCCTGCTGGGGAGCCCAGACAGAACTGATTATAAGTAGGTCTGACTCCTGGATCTCCAGCTGAGTTGTGTGATTTCATCCTAGTGGTGAATGGGTCTCCTTTTTGTTTGGGAAGCATGTCACCAGTGTCTGATCATCATTCAGACCTAATTTCTTCACGATCAGCAACGAAGACAGGAATATCTGGTACAACTGAACACAACTCTTCTTGTACATCTACCCTGACATTTTGAGACTTCCTTGTTCTCCATCCTCATGGAGTAAGTGGTTTGTTTTTTGAAGCCAAAAACTGTTGTTCTGTTCCCTTAGAGCATGTAACCTTTTATTCCTGCTATGAAAACGCTTGCTGCACTAATATGCAGTAGGGTTTGACAGAAAATGTACTAGAACACTTTATAGAACACCCAGAGGAAGACAGATTGCAATTCACCTTCTGTATTCCAATTTATTTATTTTATGTTGTAATTCAGTGATTAAAATATCATAATACCTCACTTCCATATGTCTGAGAATGAAAAAAGCCAATATAACCTGTTTTCTTGAAAAGAGTATTAATCCTCAAGCAAAAGCCAACAAGAGGCCAAAGAGGGTCTTTACTCTGTTGATGAAGAGGAACCCTTAATGAAGGGTTGTTGTGGAAGGAGTTGTTGGACAAAATGCATGGAAAAGGAAGCTTTTATTTACCATTTTCCCACACAACTGCCTATAAGATGTGTTCATTTCATTATGCAGAGTGCTTCTCTGAACAACTTTTTCAAGTTGTGTACCTCTCCATATTCATTTCATAGATAATTGAATCAGTTTGTATGGAGCTCTGAACAATTGTGGCCAGCAGAGCTAGGGAAGTGATGGTGTCCCTGCACTGTGAGGCTGTGCCTCAACTACTGCATTCAGTTTTCAGCCCTTCAATGCAAAAAAGACATTGAGATGCTGCAGTGGAGCAAAGAATGACAACAAGGTTGGTAAAGTGTCTGGAAAACAAGATTCATGAGGAAGGGCTGAGGGAGATGGGGCTGGTTAGTGTGAAGAAAAGGAGGCTTAGTGGAGATGTTATATCTGGCTACAACTGCCTGACTGGAAAGTGTAAAGAGGTGAGGAACAAGTGATAGGACAGAAGAAATGGCTTCAAGTCACACATGGGGAAGTTGAGGTTGGGCAAGAGGTAATTTCTTCCTGGAGAAGGTGCTCAGGTCTTGGAACAGGCTGCCCAGGGAGGGAGTTGAATTGCCATCCCTGGATGACTTTCAAAGTTGTGTTGATCTGGAGAGTAGGGACAGGGTTTAGCGGTGACCTTGGGACAGTTGGGTTAATGGTGGGACTCTGATCTTGAAGATCTTTTGTGACCTAAATGTTTCTGTGAACTGAGTCCAGGGCCAGTCATATACAATAGTGTATTGTACCTCTTGACATTGCAAGACATAATGTCCTATTCAAATCTGCATCTAAAACACTGTGTGTGGCGTAGGTTTCTGTGAATATTTTGTTGCTGTGTATTCACATGCAGAAAGTGGTCTGGGAGGTATAAATTTTACACATCTTAGTGACTAACATTTTATGCATTACAGTAGGAAGTCTGTATGTTGTTTCCAAACCATTTCATCTCTCTTAGACCCTGTGGATTTGATGAGAATATAAATGAAATATTGATTTGGGACTGTCTCTGGAGGGACGAGAAATGTTTACCATGAGTTCTGCACGTCTTTTGGGAATTTCTGTTTCAGTTTTATTGTAAGAATTTGTGACGCAGGCATAGATCCAAAAGGAAACAGAATGAGATCAGACGCCTTGTAGCTTTCTTTAAAAAAAACAAGCTTGGCAAAAAAAAAAAAAAAGCAGAGGGTAGTGAAACAAATTGAGTTAATTTGTAGTACATGCTATCACAAAACCCAAGATGTGTAGGCATTAGCCATATGAACAACATCTCTGCTAGCTGCTTCTACTTCTAAGAGCAAACTAGGCAGATCATGTTAGGCATCAATTTATTAATAATAAGTATCTAGCAGTTATCATATGGGGGCATCTAAAACATCTGTTGTGATTCAAAATCAAGGAATCACAGAAATGAAAATGTCCAAATATATGGAGTACTTTAAAGTAATGCACCTGACAATAGATAATATAGAAGTCATGAGTGTCACTTCATGTAGATTTACCCACCTATAATAGGTGTGGACTGAGTGAGCTTTTTTTTTTCCACTGTTACCCTCTCTGGGTTACTATGAATTTATAATGCTGCTTCTTAACATTTATATTTGTCTACACTAAAGATGCAATAATTTATTAACATGGTAATAAATGTTTAATACTCCTTGTCTGTCTCCTTAACCCTCTGTTTCTTGAAAATATAAGGAGGACAAACATTAAACTAAACCAATGCTATTTTAGAAAGAGGTTGCACATTTATATGTGTAATATTTAAAATGTCATTTCTTGTTCATAACCTTTGCTGTTGAAGGTAACTGAGAATTTCAGGATATAAAGCAGAGCCTCATGTTTGATTTAATGTGTTGTGACTGTTATCATTCAGGTGAGGTACTGCTTTTTAAATGAATGTCCACATAGCAACTCTAAGGGAATTTTAATGCAAGCAATAAAAAAAAAAAAGTAAAAAATTAAAATACCAAAACTGAAGTAAAAACAAAGCAATATTTAAAAAATAAAAAACAAAAAACAAAAACAAACTTAAAGACTCAATTTTTTCACTATATTTAATTGTAATTCAGCTCTTTCAATTTGAAGGAATTTTCTTCTCAACTCTCAATGTTAGGTAGATGTCTTCACTTTTCAAATGTACTGACATTAAAAGTGGAAGTAATAGAAAAGATAACTTCCTATGTTGCTCTGATAACTGCTGATATTACCAAACCTACTTTCAGGGTTATTGAAAACTCAGGAAATTCATGTAGTGTAAACCCGCACTTGGACAGGATATGGATGCTATTTGCTTTCTACATAAAGTAGAATTTCACTTTCGTAGTGACACCTGTTCCAAATAATGCAAAGCAATTTTTCTGAAGACTCATGTAACTGTCCTAAAACTTCTGAAAGCACATAATTTTCAGCCACAAAAACAGGCTGTTCAGAAGAAACCAACTTCTAGGTGGTTAAGAGAAGAATTTGCTGCCTCAAGTTTAGTTATTCCTAAAGAACACCAGAAGTTAAAGAGATACCACAGTTTGTGGTCCTGAAAAGGACCACGTGAAGAAAATGTCTATGAATCAGTTTTGTCATTTATATCTAATTTTTCCTTCATAGCATTTTCCATCTGTATACAATATCAGATTAATAGCACATTAAGTGTTGAAAAGATGTAATATTATAATAGAGCAATTGATAAAATGTTTAAAACATTCCTTAATGAGAAGACATTAAGTCAAACTAAGAAGCCTAATTAGCATTTTTCTGCTTGTCGGTTGTTAGTTACATTGGAATGCCAATGCTTTCTTGCAGCCGTAGGCACAAAACAGATTTTTTTATGCACTTGAAGTTGATGCTTGGATGAATGAATTCTCTGCTACTTCTTTTACCTCTTGCCATATAAAACCAGCAATATCATTCTTTTGTCTTCCCTCTGTCTTTATTCTCTCCAGCAATGACAATGCAGTTCATAAGCCATCGCTTCCCTGAATATCACGATCCAACTATAGGTGAGTAGAATTTTTTCTCTGCTTCATTCCCTTCAAGCTCTGCTCGTTCAAGCTTGCCATATGATGAAAAGTTGCTCCTAATAGCACTTAGATGGAAAAGGATTTGCAAACTTTGATTAAACCTTAATTTTGTGGTCATATTTAAATTGCATTATAGTCATACCATAGCTATTTCTTCCAAAACTAGTACACTCTTTCAACAATAGATTTGCAACTTCATGGTATACAAGTATCAATGCCTTTGCACTCATGAACAGAGAATATAAATAAAAATTGTACAAGACAGAAGCAGTCTTCCAAAAGCTCACAAAAATGTAAAAACTGTAGTCTAGGTTATTGTTTAATAAATTATGTTATTTTAGTAGGAGATTTCACTATTAAACTTTTAGTTGGGATCATAGAATCATAAAATGGTTTCAAATCAGGAGGAACCTTGAAGATAATGAATTTTCTTGCTTTCGAGCATCTTTTGGATACAATTGTAACTATTCACACAAATAAAAGTAAAAAAATATGAATGTGACATCAAAATAGGTATCAGCAGATCTGAATATTTCACTTACACTGAGACCTTCTCACATTTATAGGGACTACCCAATGTGCACTATTTATTTGTAAAATCATTAACATCTGGGCTTGCTAAGTAGGAGACAGTACAGATCATAGAATCATAGAATCATTAGAGATTGGAAGGGACCTCGAAAGATCATCTAGCCCAGTCACTCTGCCACAGCAGGACCACCTAGACCAAGTCACATAGGAACACATCCAGAAGGGTCTTGAACATCTCCAGAGAACGAGACTACATGACCCCCCTGGGCAGCCTGTTCCAATGATACATTACCATGATGTTACCATGAACATGTCAAAAAAACAAACCAAAACTGGACAAGAAAAAAACTTTTCCAATAATCTCAAGCAAACCACTATTTTTTTCTTTGAAATACTCCAAATCCTTCAAAAACAAGTTTAACCCCTATAAAATGACTGCATTACTATTAATCAGCTAATGCTAATATTTATTTTAATTTTCTAGTTCTATAGTGTTCCACATTTCCAGGATATTAACTCCTGGTAAATTGTGTTTTTTTAATGATAAAAAAGGATTTTTGAACTCATTATGTTACTACCAATTTTATAGCTATTAAATATATTAATAAATAAAAATGAGATGTGTCAACCTCAAAGAAAAATACTACAGAATTGCTACAGATTCATCTGTTTCACTCAGAAAAAATCATTAGATTTAATTGGAAAAGGGAACCATTATTTGTTACTGACACCATTAAGTTATGTACATACACCCTTCTGTATTATTAACTATCCACCTGCCAGTTGTATTTATCCATATATTGTATCTTGTCATAAACTTGTCTTATTGGTCTCTAGACACTATCACTATATGAATAATAGATAATCATAAAGAGAAGGAAATCTTATGATGCATTGTAAGTACATACTGCAGGAATGCCTAGAGGACCTAATCAGAATGAAGGTCTCCTTGAGTAAGAGACCCATCCTGCTCAGCAAAACCAACAATCTAAACAGGGGAGATGAGAGACAGCGAGAGGAGAACGAACAGGAAAAGTCTGAACAGAGATATAAAATGCTGAATTCAAACCCACACAGTTGGCTAGAGATAGAACTGAAAGTATAATTCTGAGTTTTACCTGTTCATTCTATTCATGCTTTAAAATGTGGACTACATAGCAGAGTGTAAACTTTGGCTAAGTATGTACATTTTTTCTCAGGTGAATTTGTGGTATAACCTCTCAAAACAACACTAAACTGAACAAATAACTTGTTATCTCATCTGTAGTAACTAACAAATATACTTTAAAATTCTGAGTACAATGAAAATGTTTATATTGTTGAGATTGATTTTCTTTTCTGACCCACTGTTATTAAAACACCAAATGTTTGGGTTTTTTTTAAACACAAATCCACTAGGAAGAATTTTTCAATTTTTTTTCATCAGCCTAAAATCCAGAATGAGAATATCCTGGGCCAAGACTAGACAGATGGCAGAAGCAGCCACATGAGAGGTTATTCCTTCAAGGCCCAAGGAGTTAGGCAAAAAGTGATGTGTTAGGTTGTGGAGACATCACCATGTTGGGACAGAGCAGTGACTAGACTCATCAGAGTTTTGTTTCTTAGTTATCTGTCAATAGATGATCACAGAATCATAGAATCATTAGGGTTTGGAAGGGACCTCAAAAGATCATCCAGTAAAATACCCTTGCTATAGCAGGATCACCTAGACAAGTGGCACAGGTACACATCTAGGCAGGTCTTGAAACTCTCCAGAGGAGACTCCACAATCCCCCTGGGCAATCTGTTCCGATGCTTTGGTACCCTCACTGGGAAGAAGTTCCTTCTTCTCCGAGCTCAAGAGACCCAGCTCCCTCAGCCTTTCCTCATAAAGTAAGTGCTCTACTTCCTTCATCATCTTTATTGCCCTCCAGCAGCTCTGTGTCCTTGAGGAGCCCAGAACTAGATGATAAGGAAACAAAAAGATAGGTAACGTACAAAATTTGCTGTCACTCCATCAGAGTGTCAAAGAAGAAAACTGAACATGGCCTTTCAGCTATGTGAGACGACTGATCTATCTAGATTTCAATGTATTGCATTTGAGTCATAGAATTTGGGCCACTTTCACTCCTCAAATATTTGTTTATGCATCTCCTGGGCAGTCATGATCCTCTTCGGGCACAACGACCTCAGGGTTTAGTGTATTTATATGGAACTAACTGTTTGGCTTGGGCACTGGAAAAGAACTCTTGGTGTCCCTGAGAAGGTAATATTCTCCAGGAAGAAAAAACAAATGCCTCTATGGGGTGTTTAAATGATAATTCATGGATTTCCACTATCAACCAACCTGTTGAGTTTACTGTTCTTCAGTTTAACTTTAAGATAATATCTGTTGTTTCTTTTACTTTACATGAACATAAAACCTATTATATACCTGCTTATTTTTCTTAGTGTTCTTGCACAGTTATTATATTCTCAGTGCTTTTTTTACGGTGTGAAATTGTGGCAGCCATGACCACAACACTTAACTGTGCAAAGTTTGTCATGATTTAAGTAGATAGCGCTGACAGAATTGATGCTATACCTTCTTGAGTTTAATAGGGCTTTTTCTAAGAGCTGTCCTAATGGAAGTGGATAGAGCATCGGTCTGTAAGTGGAGGGGCCCTTGTGAATAACATCATTGTTTTTGAAGTCCCAGAATTCTATCTCTTCCAATTTCATGGACAAAACTTCAATGGTACTTGATACTAAATATTTATAATAACCTTACAGAATCACAAACTTTATACATTTTAACTTTTTGTCCACCGTAAGCACCGATTGCAGAGTGGAATAAAAATTTCAGCTGGTTTTCAGTTCTGTAGATTAATTCTTGTGAAATATACTTGCATCTAAGTAAAGAAGACAAAGGACAATAAATCATACTCAAAGCACGTAAGCATAGGACTGACACAACCTGACAGGTATTCCTCTTGAAAAGCTGAAGCAAACCACATTCAGTCCATATAAAAGATCCACAAATCTTGTATGATCAGTGGGGAACACATAAAACCGTAGAAACAAGGAATCTACAGTATTTTCCCCTTTGATTTAAAAATGAATAGTTACAAACTGGTATTAATGTTTTATTTCATAAAAGCTCAAATACTTTCAATCTTATGAAAACTTAAGAAATTCAGTTATTTTGGTGTAAAGAACGTACTTTATGTTCTGACTTATCCCTGCTCCACAGAAACATGCACATGAGCAATTTTCTTTTGAACATTTACATAATTTTTTCTCCTGTTTTATTTTTTACTCTATACTTTTTCTGTAAACTGATAAGACAGTGAGCTTTAAGTGGACATGAACATCTAAAGATCTAAATAATTCTACCTTTTGTCTAGTCCTTTTTCTAGGGTATGGAAAAAAAAAATTCTTACTGTGCAGAGTCCTTTCACTTTAATATGCTTCCAAAACTGCTTCCCTTTCCCACCTCAGCATCCCTCCAAAGACACAAATAGGAATTCATAGAATTGTAGAATAATTTAGATTAGAAAATACCTTTAAGACATTCAGTTACAACTGGTGCCCAAGCTGTCCTAAGGCCACCACAAAACCATGTCACCAAACTTCAGGTCTACACAATTTCTAAACGTATTCAAGGATGGTAAGGCAACCACCTTCCTGGGCAGCATATTCCAAGGCTTGAGGACCCTTTCCAGGAAGAAGCTTTTCTCATGGTCAACCTAAATTTCGTCTGGTGTGACTTGAGGCCATTTCCTCTTGTCCTATCACTTGTTCTTTGTGAGAAGAGACCAACCTCCACTTCCCTATATCCTCCTTTCAGGTAGCTGTACACAGCAATAAGGTCTCCCCTCATCCTCCTTTTCTCCAGGCAAACCAGCCCCAGCTCCCTGAGCTGCTCCTTACACAGTTTTTTCTTCAGATACTTCACTGACCTTGTTGCCTGTGTTTAAATCCACTCCAGCATCTCCATGTCTCTCTTGTATTGAAGGGACCAAAATTGTACACAGTAAAAACCACTGTGCAGTAACAATAATTTAAAAACCTAGAAGTATTATTTTTCCCCCTTTTTGTATCAATCCCTTGGAACACAGATTTTCCTTTTCATTTCTTTTCATTGTGGTTTGACATTATGCTACTAATGCATTAGGGTTTTTTCTTCTGTAGTGACTCATGCCTCTAACACTATAACAGAAATACACAATTCAAATATAATAGTGCTTTATACCTACAACTTCCTTCTGTTATTCACTGATATTTTTGAAATATTAAAGGGCATCTTGATTACAGAAAGCTGCTACTACTCTGAAGTGATGCAGATAGTTTTATTAAAAGGATATTGCAGTTGCAATATTAGGCAATGACATGTGCTTGAAGTGTCTATGTAATACATGCATATATTTCAGTAAACTAATTCTAACTATTCAAATAGCATTATTTATTTATTTTTTCTTTCTCAGTTTATCATTCACAGAAGGTGTACCTACTACGCTTTTGAAGAATTTACCATATATTATGATGGATAGTCCAAAAATTTGTTAAATACAAGACATTATAAGGAGTTTATTTCAGGGAAGAGGTCGATTTCTGTTCTGTTTTATAAGTGCTGAATTTCTGCTCCAAGAAAAATGACTTCAGAGAGCTCTTTTGTATAGTGTAGATCAGAAATATTGTGTCAAAATCAATGCCACAGTAAAGAGTCCTCCTGATGTATGAAAATGTTCTTTACTTTAGCTAGTTGTCTTAGTTTTGAAAAGCTGATGATATCTTGAGATTCTTCAACTGCACGCATTATACACAGATATAAATAAATGTGCATGCACATAAATACACAAATAAATTTGCTGTTATTTTTTCAAAATGTAGGCTAAACATTGATTAAAAAGTAAAATGCTATCTGAAGTGCTAATTTTAATGCAGTCATCTTGATTTTAATGCCACTTCAATACAAAGTGGGAATAATGACTGTATTTTAGGCTTCATACTATTTTGCAAATTTTGAAACATTATTTTTCTAAGTATATGGAAAGGACAAAATTCTTTTAGTAAGAGACTGTATGTGGGAAAACTTTAAGAGGTTAGCAATTCATGAAAATAAAATTATTTCAGCACACATTTAGTATTTAATTGTAGTCAACAATGAGAACAATTTCGAAGTGGCAGTGGATGTGATCATTTTCTGGAACAAATGGATAAGAGCAATTTACACTCTGCACAGTCTTTGGCAATATCACAGAGAGTTAATGCAAGTAGAGTGGCAGGAAAGGAAGCATGGCATAGTACAGCAAACTGGACAGCCTCCAAGACACTCATTAACCATGTGACTAATCTTAAAATGAATGCATAATGCAAACGAGATGCGAAAGCATCTTCCTGTTTTGGTGAGATATCACCGCATGAGATTGTGTCAAATGAGCAGTTGAGGGCATTAAGGCTGTGTCAGTGTCAGAATTTAATTGAAATGGGTGTGGGATGGGAGGCACTTTAGCATTAAGTACATGAATTTCCATGAGCTTTCCTAACGAAGTAATGCATTCACCAATGCATCAAATAAAATGCATTTGAACTCATCTTTAATAAGATGGTAGAAGTGTGTGGTTGAATTTGAGAAGGATAAAATGTGACTGGAAATATTCTAAGATTGTATAATGTATGCCAAAAATTGTCTGTGTTATAAAAATATTATAGCTGCTTTCAAAGTACAATAATTAGAAAGAGAAAAGTGAGGGGAATACTAACTCATCATTAATAAGGAAACTAAAGAAGGTGAATTTCTAATAGAAAGAAAGAACTATCTTTCCAGAAAAGTACTACTCAAACTCATTTTTAGTGTACACGAGATTCTACGGTCATGTAAACCATGAATCTGTGTATGCTTCTTTCCTAATTTCATTTTCATTCTCATTGTACCATTGAAGATAAAATATTGTGATTGGTCTGAAGAAGACACAACTGGTTTTGAGCTTCAAATTTAATTTAAAAAAAACCCTTATACATGAAGTTCCATTCATCATTCTCTATACATCATATGCACACATGCAGCCTTATCTGAGACTGGATAAACAACTGGGATAAAGTGATCTGAAACTAGCATAATTTGTCTTCAAAAATTGTCTCCTAGGGTATTCAGGCTGACTGTGTAGACATAGCTAAATTGCCTGTGTTTGTGTTCCAGTTTCATCATCATCCTTTAAAATGAAACATGAAGAATATATAAGAATACTGGTGAATGTGTTTGAACTCTGTTCTTAAACCTATGTTGTATTATTCATTTTTATTTGTGTACCTGTTGGTTTAGAAATATATTGAGATGTTGGAGTGAATACAGAGGAGGGCAACACAGCTGCTTAAGGGATTGAAGAACGTGATTTGTGAGAAGATGCTGAAGCTAAGAGAATTAAGATTGAGTATCTTGAAGAAGAGAAGTTTGAGAGAAGACCTTATTGCTCTTCCTTATCATCCTTTCAGGATGCTATAGTGAGGCCAGGTTTGGCCTCTTCTCTCAAATAACTGGTGATGGAATAAGAGGAAACTGCCACAAGTTGCAAGAGGGGAAGTTCAGATTGGAAATTAGGAAAAATATCTTTAATGAAATAGTAGTTAAACATTGGAATGGGCTGCCCAGATTAGTGGGGGAGTTACCATTCCCAGAAGTGTTCAAAAGGCGAGTAGATGTGGCAGTTTGGGACATGGTCTAGCACTCATGGAGGTGTTGGACTGAAAGCTGAACTTGATGATCTTGGAGGTCCTTTCCAAACCTAATGATTCTTTGATTCTATGTGTTTCTGTTACTATGCACATCATATGTCACATTAAGAGGTTAATACTCACATTCAATATAAAATATTTTGACTTACACACGGGAAGAAGAACAAGCAAGGATTTTGCTTACTATGTTAGAATTAAGCCTCATTTTCAGACACCTAAGTTAAAGCATATACACATGAGTTATGTATTTATATTCCAGTTGTGTGGGATTCAGGGAGATACAGTAATGGACATTTAGGTCTTTGATTGTTTCCCTTATTACAAGCTTTAAGAACCATTTATGATATCTTACAGTATCTCATTTTGTTCTGGGTCCTCATCCAGTGGATCTCCCAAAGCTCATCTTCAGTGTCATCTTCTGACCCTCTGTGGGCATGACATAAAATCCTTCTAATCCAGTAAATGAATGCCAGACAATATTCCTGAGAGCATATCAAGCCAAGAAATAAGAGTATGGGCAGCAACAGAGCACCTATGTTTCCCTTAAAAGGAAGGAGATTTCAGATATCTACCTTTCATGTAGACACACATAGTTGTCAATAGCAAGAACAATTTCTTATTGCAGTGCCTTTCTTGATATCTTTTCAGAATACAATCTTTCAGACATAATCATGGTATCTGTATGTCTAGATAGGTTTACTGCAATGAGGGAGGAAAATGAAAAATCAGACTTGCCATGCAGAATTCTTGTTAAGGTGTCAGAAAGAATGAGAATGTTTGCATGTACGTGGCATTCTACTAAAAGATTAAAAAAACCCCCCACATTAATAGAAAAGGAGGGAGTAATACTAAGAAATTATAATGCAAGAAGTGCCTAATCTGCCCAGTTAGTTTAGATTTCAATGAGGCAAAAAATTACCTTCTGCTGGGTGTTGTTATATCCTGGCATAAAGGGAAACTGAAAGTCATTGAAAATGGAGACTGAAACATCACAGCAAATCTTTCTATGTTGGAAAAATATGATTTTTAAAAAAATTCCCTTTATCTTGGACTAATGTTTTTAAAGATTGCCATTTTAAGTCTAAAGAGGTGGTTAAGGATAGTTGGATTATCCCTCAAAATTTCAGTCTGAGCTACATCCTCTAACTTAGGAATACTGTCAACTCAAGATGAGCTTTGATTCTTTAACCTTTCCTCTGTTCAGTAATACAGTGT
The DNA here is from genome assembly GCA_013397515.1 of Upupa epops. Taxonomy (NCBI): domain Eukaryota; kingdom Metazoa; phylum Chordata; class Aves; order Bucerotiformes; family Upupidae; genus Upupa; species Upupa epops. The sequence goes on from VZRI01011340.1 coordinate 226,393, forward strand.
TTTACTTATACATTCTAAATATTCTGCATAATTTTTGTCTCTGCTTTTTTTTATTAGGATTTTGCTTTGATAAGGCCATTATTTAATCTGAAACATTTTGCAGACTTGATGTTAGAAATAATCAAAGCAACCAATTACATTTCCTGTCTTTAGGATGCACCACCTCTAACATTATGGACACACAGAGTCTGTTGCTGCTTTGTCACTTTTCTTAAAATGCAGCTCATTATGTAATTATTTGGGGGCTGCTTGTACCAAGTGACAGCTTACTGTCACTTATATTTTCAGAGATTTCAGAAACAGTACTTAATGTAGTCATTTTCCTCTGCTAATATCTCTGATATAAATGATAGCAGACAAGAAAATAGCAGACAGTCTGTACCTTCCTCATGAGTAGGTTGCCCAAAGAGATGCTTTGACTGTCATCATTTGCTTCCTTATCAGTTGGCTAAACACCTGCTCAAAAAAGTTGCTCAAATGCCCTGAATAACATTTAGCCTTGCCGTTTGGTCTTGAAATTGTGGTTCTCTGTGTCCACAAGTTATCATTTTAGAAAACTTGATGCTTGAACTGTGTTTGGAGTTTCATTTCAACCACAGTGGTACCAGACAATAGCTAGTGTTACTGGTCTCTGTACTGCAGTGAGGGTTCTCAGGGAAGAAAATAATGTATGGGGGGGACCCAGGGTAGATCTATCTAATTTCTTTACTCCAAATCAGGAACAAGGAATGATGCATGAACTACCATCTGTTATGAACAGACTTTGGAGGCTCAACACCAGACTGTAGTTTTGTGAGAGGAGATGAGCCAGATTTAACACCAAGGGATAAAGTTCTATTCTTTATCTTTGCCCTTCTCCCAGCCCTATTTGATCTTTTTTATTCGTGGACAATTGTTTGAGCTGATTCATCAGAAAGAAATCTCAGGTACCACAAACAAGAATAGCATTCAACTATTAACTCACAGGTTAGTGAGCTTCATCACTTCATTAAAAAAACCTGCAGGCTCAAATAGTGGCAAAATGACCAGTGTAGAACGATGTATGGTGAAGTGGTAGTATAAGTGCAAATGAAATAGGTAAAAGGAGATAACTTTGCTTCTCAGACAACCACTTCACACAGGTCACTCTCAAGCTGTGAGCAAAAATTTTCTGCCAAATATTTAAAAATAATAACAATAATTTCTTGTACCAAAAAAAGTAGATGGATGCAAAAGACAACCGAGTACACTACTGTAGTGAAATATATCCATCACAGGCTTTTAAAAACAAATAATCTTTTCCACTTCCAAGGTGCCTTTGGGGTGTAAGGAACTGGAAGATGAGAAACTGTTAAGAAAAATGTTTGCATGGAATTCCACGGGCTATTGTTGTCTCTTTAAAAGGTGAAAATGGATTAGATGGACTGTTGGTCTGTGATGACTACCGTTTATATTTTGATTTGGAGCACTTACCTAATCTCCTTAATAGATAATCTGTTTTGCAACCTGCCTTCTCCTTTGTTTCCAGAAGCAAACAAATATGTAGGCAACTGTATTATTTCTCAAACTTCTCTGTCCAACATCTGATGGAATGGGAGAGAAAAGTGTTTCTTCCATTGTTGCCATGAGACACAAATGCTGCATGTTTACATGCAAAAAAAGAAAAGCACCAATACCATTTGCTACCAGTTCTTACTATTTTCTATCCTTTCTTAGCATACTTTGTGTTAAAAATAAAACATATTTCTCACCTGGTCATCTTCTCCATCAAATGAAGTGTCAAAGGAAGATAAAACATGATATTTAATCATGTTACATGATTAAATGGAACCAGTAAGTTTAATTATAGAGTAAACAAATTAAACAAAGGAAAAAACTGACCAAAAAGTCATTAGAAGTCTGATCTGGTTACTATTCTTAAGCATTACACTAACATTTTGGAAAAAAAGAAACCTAAAACCTTTTCTCATAACTGACAAGTGTGTTTGTGATATATATTTTAATAATAGTAATACTGATAAGTAATAATAATGAAGAAAAAATTTTATTGCAATTCTTCTATAATGCCATCTACTATATTCATAATCCAAAAGGAATCAGGCAAAAATAGGAACCATTGTTATCTGTTCGACACAAAAGATGCTTTGATTCACCACATCTCTAATTGATCCATCGAATGAACTGAGGTGATTAAAAGGAGATGAAGGGTACTTCTTCTCATCACAAGAGTTTATTTTGAGAGCTGAGCAACTGAAGTGTTGAGAACTGAGACTGACACAGGGATGATTCTTTTTTTTCTATGAGAAAATGCAAAAGTCCAGATTCTCTTGGGGGACTGTATAGAAAAATATTCCCCCGACTTGCTTTCCCAGAAGCAAGATACCTTGGGAGAAATAGTCTGGATTGGATAACAAGGGGTGTCTGCCTCAGGAGGGAAGTTGTTAAAGCAGCACCACAGTATAAAAGTGAGGTTGCTTGCAGAAACACACTGGGGAAATAGAGTTGTGTTATATCTGTGAGACTTCTCTTTCCCTGCTAATGCTCTGGACTGCAAGTTTAATGAATATTTTCTATGATAGGTTTGGGTGGATTTTTGTTTTGTTATGGTATTTCTCACTACTTTTTGGTTTTCTGTCAGAGTACTTATGGTCAAAGATGTTCTCCTTTGTTTTGATGGTGATGCTTTACTTAATCTTATCCTTACACTGTATAAAAACTGACAATAAATTCTGCATCCTGCTAATGGCCATGCTCCTTTGACTGGGTTAGAGTTCAGACCTATCTTCAGGTTTACAGTGATACTCCAAATATTGACCTATTACAGAAAACTGGGACATCTTCCTCTTGGCTACTGTGGGGGTTTTAATGGAGTTTCATTATACGTACTTTCATAGGAATGAAACACTCATACAAACTGGAGCATTCAGCTTCTGTTCTATAGACCCTGACTGGGTTTATGTGTGAGAAAATTTTCCTTCTGGTCAATGAAATCGAGATATGCATTTATGCAGACCTATGGTGAAGTCCCACGGGGGTTGTGGTTTCTAGATCATAATGAAAATTTACTGAAGCTCTAGAGCATGAGCTCACCTGAACATCAGCACCAGATTAATAATATTTTTGTATATAAAACACTACATATAAAATGAAAGGGTCAAAGCAGAGTTGAAGGTCATGTTATGTTGCACCTGAGAGGATACAAAAGTCCTGGGAATTAGATGATGAAAGATGGGGTGAACTCCTAAGTCATTCTACAGTTTTAGCCCATTTACTCTGTTAAAGGCATCACAACACACTTACACTATTGGATATAATTAGGATTGTGCACTTAGGAGTAGCTGATGTGAGAATTGCAATTCATTGATAGGTTCACTTGTGGAAAACTCGCTTACTGTATATCATGATTTGTAAAAAATATTCCTGAAATGATCTTTTAAAATGGAAGAAACACTTTCTTTTTGTTTCTTAGAGATGAATGATTTATTTGACAAATTCAAAATTCTCATCACAGGATAAATGTTCCATTAACCTTTTTTTCATGGAAGCTGGCAGCCACTGACACCTTACTAAATCCAAGGCACTATCCCTGTTAATAGACCCACAGATGTAGTCAACTTGTTAATTACTCCCCATAAAATGACAAGAAGTGAATTCGTAGTTGTCAGATCCTCCCTCTCAGTAGCAAAATCACGGACTTGAAAGAGTAGTGAATTTGCTATCTGCTATTCTTGTTCCCCGTATAAGGGTACTTGGACTCCTGTTAATTATCATGTTTTGATTAAACAGGACTACTTTCTTCATTTTGTTCTTGCAAAACTTTGATGTAAATGTCATTATTCTGGAAGTAGAGAAAGAAATTACATGCCTCTATTAAATATTAGTAACATTATCTATATTGTAAGTGGTTTCTAACAGAAAAGCAAGTGCTACAGAAAAGGTTCGCCTGAGTTATCTTTAGCCTTGATTTTGTAAAAGTGCTAGCATTTGTAAAAACTGTATTTTGTCTTTGAGAGCTGGTTTTGAGCAAAGTGTCACTGAGTCTTATTCACAAAAAAAGGGACATTCTATAAGCAAAATTTATCCTGTTTGGATGTATGAGGTCTGAAGAAGAGCTGAGTGAGTTTTCTGGGCAGCAAGTTATATTATGTATAGTTGTTTATACAAATCTAGTCACATCTGTGCATGTTTGCAGATTAAAATCGTAATGGGTGGCTTTGTTGATAACATCATTTGCATCATGACTGATAGCTACTGTACTCGGCCAAATTATTCAGAAAGGCATTCTCAGTCTTGTTAACCAAATGTCTGCTGTGCCCCAGCCTCTCTGCAGAAGTTCATAATTTAAAGGAGGTGACTCACCTATATCCAGGGCATTCCTATATCTTAATCCACATGGCTATGGGAAAGAGGCACGTTGATTTCTAGACTTGATCTTGGTTATATGAATCATATTTAAAACTTATTAGAAAAATTATCAATTATGTTTTTCCTGGGCTCCTGTGAAGTTACATTTTTCTTTCATTAAGAGTTACATTCTATGGAGGATTATGCTGATCTGCAACTAGAGAATTAGTTGCAAATACTAAAAAAAATAGATATAGAGTATTAGTACACAAATGGCTAATGATTCCATATCAGAAGACATTTATATTGGAGTTTTAGGTGTTTTATTTTCAATCTGCTTCTGGTCCTGATTTTTTTTCAAGACTAGGTAAGTAGTTTTATATATTGCAGGTGCTCCAATGAGAGATTAATTTATGGTCCTCTCTTCTTGCACATTTAGTTGATCTGTGTTATGTGTCTCTCTTCCTTTGTACTCATTGTTTCATACCTACTAATACATAAACCAAAACTTGGACACCATGCATATGTGCATGTATCTAGTCTCCCTATAATGAAGCACCTTAGGGAAATATCAGTAGAAGGACCTTTTTACTTGTATCTGAATATGGAATTACAACTGATGTGAAAGAATAATGATTCATCCAAATTAACAGGGTGAACACCTTCAGTCTACAGAGGGAAGTAGTATTGCACTTTCTGTGGTCAGTATTGTTGTAGATGGTGAATGGCTCTGATTGATTTCTGAGAGAAACAACCAGAAAGTGCAGCAATGAACTTGCCTTACTGGCCACTTTGGTCTCAAGGTTTTCAAGTTTTTGCCAGAAAGTGGGTATCTTAACCTTGAATATTCTATTGTACATTGTGTTTTGTTTCCTTCCATCTAGAAGAAAATCTCTCCCATGAAACGCTGTGCAACAAAATTGTTAATTTTGGTCCATATTGAGTTTTGTTAGCAAACTTCATGATAACGAGGACCAAAAGGAATTTAATGAACTCAATGTTCAATTCAGATATCTGTTCATACAAAACCTTGTAGAGCTCAGATAGCACTTCTTTGTTTTTTATTGTGCCCACCACAGACTAAGTGAGATTAAGTTGCTTCTGCCTTCTCTGCCTTCCAGCAGAAAATAAAAGGGTACCACGCCAATGGAACTACAAGCTGACACTGAAGAAGAGGTTTTTTTCTATATATCTATAGGTACAATTAAAAAAAGACCCAAAACACAAAAGAAGACAAAGTGGAATATATAACCCATTTCCCATTTTGGAAGGCACTGAGAACATTTCAGGTCAGCAAGAAAGCTGCTGTGCAAGTACCCAGTGCTAAAAATCAATCAAGGCTCCTTCAGCAGCTGTGTCTTATCAGTCCTGCCCTGCAGAGCATGGATCTGAAACATTAGACAGACCAACAAGAGTTAGAAACTTAATTTGAGAGCAGCTGTTTGAAGACAGATACATAATGGCATTAAAAAAGAAGCACTGTGGTGAGGTGAGAATGGAATGCCTGTTATGGTTTAAATGTTGGCTTATGCTTCTCTACAAAGAAAAAACATCTCTGCAAAGGGAAAAATCCTGCCCTAGCATATCCCTTCCCCTGGACATGAAATCAGAGCTGGGAGGGGAAAAATACTTCCCTTTAAAAAGAGAGAACTCTTTGATTTGCATCTTTTTCTCCTGGAGCTCCATGAGGCAGCTTCCCACCCAGAAGAAGGTCTTCAGGGCAGGAAGACAGCCCCGAGTCCCAGCTTCCTTCCCCAAGGCTGGGGCTGGAATGCTGCAAGCATGACCCTGCTGCTCAGTCAGGGTTGGCTGAAGTGAAGGGGGCTGAGGTATAGTGGCAGGAAACCCTGTTCCCTGTCTGCCACCGGGGTGAGTGGCTTGGTCGAATGTCACAACGGGCAGCGTCATGCCACTATGTCAGAAGGCCCTTCCCCTGCCTGCACTGCAAGACGGGTAGGTGCAGTGAGAAACCACTAGTGTTGATTTTTCCCCATACCAGAAGAACAGTTATGTCAATCATTGAAAGCCTGAAAAACCTGGAGTGGTGAGCTAATCCTAAAGGAGAAAAGCCCCCTGATCCCTGGAGGAGGAATTGGGGACATTCCTGCTAGATTATTGCCAAAGCCGCCATTGTGTTCTTACCATGTGACCAGCCATGCAGCTGCCACCATCTTTGATTCACTGAACAGCAGGAAAGAAAACTGCTGTCACAGCTTGCTACTGAGAGAATCTGGGAATGTTTGAGTAAGTGGGAGTAAGGAGCTGTGTTTGCTTTTTTTCAGATGGCTGAACTGCTCAATAGAAGAAGGTGAATGGACTTGTGACTCTTAAACTTTTGGCAGAATGTTGGAAATTAGAATTTGAATTGTCCTGTGGGTGGGTTCCCCGTTTTGCTGCAGTGTGTGTCCCTTGTTCCCAGGGGACTCTGCTTGGAGCAAGACAGGAATCTTTACCCATTTTTTTTCTCAGAATGTGACAGCATTGTGATGGATCTTCTGTTTTCTTTGTGTCACCTGTTTCGGTTTTTTTTTACTTCCAATGCTTAGACACAGATTTAATAAAACCCTTTTGTTTCCCCAAGTTGTTTTCTTTTGCCTGATAGATTCTTTTAGCCTTGAGGCCAGGCCGCCTTTCATTTTTCTATCCTGGGACAATGCCCCTTTGGCTGAGGAATATTTTACTTTCATTATTGTATGTAGATGTAGACAGAGTATAGTATATGGCAGGCAGAGATCAGGATAAAGGCATGAAAGAAGAGTGTGGCAATGAAGCTGGCTCAGCTGGAAACCACTAATAACAAGTAGTCAGACTGCATGGGACTTATTTGGCTTGAACTCAAATCTTTATTATGCTACAACAATTCTGGATGCTCTGTATTCTTCTAGGCATTTAAACACCACATTTCATTGATGCTAGCAGGGTTAAGTGAAGAGCTTTGTTTGAGGATCTAGACATAATCTAGTTAGGATTCTGCCTTCCCCTGATGGTGTTAGCAGTGCTTATTTCACGATAACAAAAGTCAGCAAAAAGGTGTGACTTGCAGTATTTCTTTTTAACTCTTCACTCCTTGGAATAGAGAATTACCTTGTGAATAAGGTTTATTTTTAGGTACCATTGAAGATATAGGAACATCCATAACAGAACAGAGTAGTTGTTTAAAAATATGTTATAACTCTGAACAAACGCAAAATAAAAGAAATCAAGAATTGCATCTTCAATTGAAATTAATAAGGGGAGTGAGATTTACAACAGTAATATACATTTGAATTTAACAAGGCCATCTGAGAATAACTTTGCAGAATCTTTTCTGAAGACATGTGGCAAAGGCCTCAGTTTAATATCTTATATGAAAATATGTTTATGGTAATTTGAATGCTAAAATGAAAACTGAAAGAGAGGAAGTGCTGTGTTTCTCATCATGCATCTGACTGTATAATGAATAAATGTATGAATTTCTCTTAGTATAAGCACTTAACATGACTAATGCTTTGTGTTTTTTCTCAGATTATTTAAAATTCCTCATGGCCTACAATAAAGTTCTTTTATAAGAATAATGCTAGCAGTAAGGTACCACCTGCATTAAGTACTGTATTTTGCACCTGCTTCTCTCCCACGGAATCAGTAGAGATGTTCAAAGGGTGTGGTTACTGAAGGAGGAGTGTCTATCCATGAGTTTGACAGGGCAGTGGTCATTTTCATCTCTCTTCTGCAAGTCATAATTGAAGTTCTTCTGATGGGAACGATGCCATTTATTGCCATCACTAGTGCAGATAGGAGTAGTCAGTTTGTGCTTTTAGCATAAAACTAAGCAAACCTCAAAAGATCTGACAAAGCTAAAGAAATGACAGTGTAATGGTAAATGCAATTCAGTGCTTAGAAATAAAACACATCAGCACTGGAAAGAATAATCTGAAGTATTCTTAATTGCTGGTATAATGTATAATTAAATAACACTACTCAGAATGGAAATGGGCTATGAGCTACTAGTCTAGTACTAAATCACATACTTGCCTTATTTTAAAGGACAACACTATCTATGTGAGTATTTACAGAATAGAAGGCAATCAAATCTGTCAGTTCTACTGTTCTAAGCCATTCATTGCTTATCGTGCATGCATAGCTCACAAGAAGGCAATGTCTGTGACTTGGTGTCCTTGTCTGCAAAGTGCTGATAGCAAAGCTCACCCAAATTACTCCAGGAAAATAATTATATGCTAAAAGAAACTGTAAAACCAATGTGTTCTGATGGGCAATTCCTAAAACAAGCATATTTTTATGTCAGATAGAATAAGGTTGTGCGTAGTAGTTCATACAGTGGTTTATGTCCCTGTTCATCTACTCTCTTTTTATTTAAAAAGGTCCTTGTTTTAAATAGAAAAAACATCCATCTAGCCAATGACTTGTGATCATTCTATATGCAGGACCATCTTTGGATTAAAAAGTGTACGTAGTAGATAATCTAAGCACATCAAGAGCTGGGTCTCCTGCTGTCTCTTTGGCACAGAGTGAGAACAACAAAAGGCAGAATTCCAGGTGTGGCTGACTGAGCTTGGACTTCCTTCTGCTGGTTTGGCTTCTCCTTAGCCAAATAAAATATCTTTTGGCTCCTTTATATACACGAGAATCTGATAGTTTTAACTGCAGTTGATACAGTACAAGAGGAGAGAAGGAACAATTTATTTCAAAGATATATAAGCATAATTAACAAATGAAGGAAGGAGCTGACCTGTATTCCAGGGACTGGAACATATTTGTGGCACAGACGAAAAACCCATTCCTACTCCCCTTTACATTGTATACCATCCACATCTGTTTGTCATGAAGCAGTTACCTACTTGTAGCTGAGAAACAGTTTTGATATAATTTTTTAATCTAGTTTCTCCAGTGCTTAGGTAACTGATTGCTGTACAGCCTTGCATTAATTATTGCACTTTTTTCTCAAGAATGAAGTCCTGTAAATGAAGATAAAAGAAAAACTAAAGAGGTTTTGCTGCCATATAAGAAATGGATTATGGACTAATTGTTCCTTTTATTTCATAGTTCTGTAAAGGACAATCAAATGTTTAAAAATGTGTTTTGGGAAAATATTTTTTTCTTGGCACAAAAGAGATATTCATCACAGGAGGAAAGAATTGTAAAAAATAATAGTGCCATTCATAAAACTGTTGAAACTCTATTTGTTTTTTTCCCACCCTGAAAAAACAGTAAACAATCAGTAATAATTCAATCCATTTAGAAAATAGACTTCTTAAAGAAGTCCATAGTCTATATTGAAGGGAAAAATGATAATTCTCTCTAAAATAAATTTTACCAGGTATTTTAGGAACCAGATTCATGTTTTTCTATATTCATATATTATAAGGATTATAAGGATGCAGGAGGTTTTATTTCCTTTTTCTCTTTGGTATCCTATGATATGCTTGTTCTTGCAGTCTGTGTTTGAATTATGGTTATCCCTCAGAGCAATATCAATAACTTCCATCAACAGTTTTCCTGTATATTATGCTATATTTGCTGCATTTTACCTAAATAAAAAGCTGGGACCTTACTGTTATTCTCACTGAAGTTAATATAGCAAACATAGTTATTGCCAGACTGATTATTATTCTTGTCTCTTTTTAGTATGTTATCTTAATACTATCCTGAAACCAGAGCTAGAGTTCGGTCTTTTAATAAAAATCACAAGTCCAGAAACATGTTGGCTTGGAAGCTCCCAATTAACATTGAAAAGAACATTATTATATTAGTAATATAAATTAATTAGGTGAAATGAAATGTAATGTGAACAGTGTAAATATAACTGACAGCATTTGTGAATAATTTTTAAACAGAGGAAATTAGAAGTGAGTTTACTATTACTCCAGTTGAGGGCTTCCCAGTTTTCATTAGTATGGACTCAGATGCTACCCTGGTGAGGTAATTTCATGTCCCTTTTCCTCCATCCATGTGTCCCTGGTTAAAAACAAATGGAAAAGCAGCCAGGCCTCAAGAGGTCTCAAACAGAATCTATCAGACAAGAAAAAAGAGCTTGGGGAAACAGATTTATTAAATCTATATCCAAGAACAGAAAGTAGAAATGGTCGAAGCAGGTGACACAAACAAACAGAATCTATGTCACAATGCCATTACACACATTCTGAGAAAAAAAAGGACAAAGCATTCTGTAGCAGTCTCTGACATTCTACCTAAGGTTTAAGAGTCACAAGTCCTTTCAGCTTCTTGCATGGACAGTTCTGCCAAGCTAAAACAGCAAATGCCCTTCTGGGCTCTGTTCTCCCACTTACTCAAGCATTCAAAATTGTTTTCTCATCAGCAAGCTATGACAACAGCTTCTTTTCTGATGTTCAGTGAATCAAAGTTGGTAGTGTCCACATGTCTGGCACATGGTGAGAACATAGTAGCGGCTGCTATTGTTTAGTTATTGTTTAGTTATTGTTATTGTTTAGTTTCATGTGCATAGTCACTGCTCAACATGTTATACTACTACTAAGACAAAACATAAGCATAAACTAAGAATGGAAATGGGACATTGATTCTGGCACCTCTTTTTAAGATTAGATTGAGAAAAGAATAGAAATGAGAATAACACAGTATGTTTCCATGTTCTATGTTATCTTTGAACAGTAAAATGTTTATAAAGATAACCTCACTCCAAGCTGACTGTTTTGACTAGAATTTTTGGGTACACCTGGAGTAACTTGAAGGATATTAGATGCAGATATTAATTGACTGAAAGCCATAAGTTGTATTCAGAGGCCAATGAATGTAATTGCTAATTCTTAACCACTAATTCATTACTTTAGCAAATAAGACATGATTTACCTATGTTCCAGATTTTTTTTTACTCAAGCTGAATTTAAGAACAAAAATGTCTCTCTGCATTAACTGTTTTAAAGCTACTGCACTGAAATACATACTGGTCTAGGTGAAGAGAGAAATTAGACCACAGTACATTGGCTCTAGACACAAAGATGAGGATGCAGGTTAAATTTATTCAAATTGTATGCAAATTGTGCATGCATAAATGTAATACAAATGGGCACCCACCTGCATAGAAATAGATTAATACTACTTTATAGTATTATTAGAATTCATATTCAGAAGGAAATTCTGGATTTGAGTTTACATACTTTCATAATTTTTTATTTCTCAGTTACGAAGAAAAAATAAAAAGTAAAAAATATTCTATTGCACATATCACTGTTGTGCCATACAGAATATATTGCTTGAACTGTAAGTAGCCTAATTCACTTTATATGGCCCCTTTCTGGCATAGAGTTTCTTATTCAGCAATACCTAGAAAGACATCTATTGGCTAAGACACATGCTGGTTGGATTGCTCTAATTTTCTTAGCAAGGCAATGTATCATACAATTAACTAAACCTCTGGGTCATCCTACTACCAATGGGGTTATGTATTTGTTTAAAGAAAGCATTTGCCTAAGTAATTTGCTGAACTGGGCTCTAAAAGGAGCAAAAGAGTCATGGAAATTGCCATATGGGATTCTGTCATTAAAGATAGCTTGCAACTGACTGTACAGGAGTGAACTGAGTTAAGGAAATCCAGAATCCATCATACATGAATATTTTTAGTTTTCCCTTTGTGTAGGTAGAAAACAGGTTTTGGTGTGGTTTTATAAAGTGTTGCATGATGTGGTATATTATGACATAGATTATAAAATCCAAAGGATTGCAGCTGCCAGCAATATAGTCTTGTATTTTAATCCTAGTATTATCTCAATAGTTATGGATAACCTAGGCCTGAGGATTTCTGGCATTTAGGACTTGTAGGATTGAATCTTTACACAATTCCAGCCATGTGGTCTTGATGACGGATGAGGCTTCTCAGATGCATTAAATGGAGTAGTCTTGTCTTTATCCCTCAATGAACAGAAAAAACATGGTATCAGTCATCACAACCACCCAGGCTTTGCTGCGTTGCTATTTAATTAAATAACATACATAATTTCTAAGACTATTCCTAGTATAAACATCACCTGATATCTAAGTTCTAAGAAAAAAAGTACAAATGTCGATAGGGGAATGTGAAAAGTAAGGAAAACAATTCATGCAAATGGTTTTCTTCTTTCAATGTTAGTTTGAAAAAATCGTGAGCTAAACAAATGGTCCACAACAGGTTTATATTTCTCCACTCTCAGCCATGATGAGTGTGAGGACACTGATTACAGAATTTATTTTTAAAAACCCACACACATCCTCCCCGGAGATGAACAGAGGTCTAATTAATTGCTCTGACACATCTGTGCCAGAAACCCTCTTCAGCCACAGAGAGACTATCTCAGTAATTCGGACCATGTTTAGCTTTAAACTGCTTGCTGGGAAGTTCTGTGAAAGTGTGATTGCAGTAAGCAAAATCCTCCCTGGTGCACCACAGCAGCACAACACTTGTGAAGCTTTGTGGCTTAAATGCATATGCTCTCAGTTGTTGAAATGAAGAGGAGCAAACTTGTTTCTTCAACATTTTGCAGTAGTGTGACAGAAAAGATTAGATCACTCTTTTGCTAATTTTTGCAATTATGGTAGGATTTGAAAAAGCATCTTTTTGACTTAAAGGAAAGTTAGGTTAAACTGGTGAGCTTTTGAAAAGCCTGCTCTAAACTACCTATTTAATTTTCCGTTTTCTGAGTTCTCTTTTGCTTATTTGTCTTGCATTGTGTTTTCCAGAGGATGCTTATAAAACTCAAGTCCGAATTGATGACGAACCAGCCTATTTGGACATTCTGGACACTGCTGGGCAGGTGAGTAGTTTAGTCGATGTGAATCATTCAATCAGAGATAAACCCAAAGATTTTGACCTCAGATACATGGGTCACAGAGCTATTCAAACATAAAGGGAGCAGCAGCAAAATCACATAGAGGAATTAAGAAAGAAGATTAAAGGAGTGTTTCAGTGGTGTAGTATAACTTCAAAATCTGACCAAAAGAGGCAAAAGTAATCAAGCAGAAAATAAAAAAAAATGTGTTTTCTTCTTTCTTTTTCTCTTCTGTGCAGAAACACCTACAACCATCATGGATACAATAAATGCTACTCTTGTTTTCTGATAGGATTTATAATTCCTGTGTTTCTATATATTAGGAGAAACCTTTAGCCTACTTACCTGTCAGGTATTTTGTTATCATTCCCCTTATACGTATTTTATGCTTAAACATCAAATACTCAACTGTATGAAAAAACGAATGACAAAAGAACAGTCTACCTATAATGTGTATCTGCACTTGTGACAATCAGTTGTGGTATTTCACATACATTAACACAAAATAAAGTGGTAAATGCTAAGATGTATTCTACACAACTCAGTTCATCCCCCTTCCATCTCCAAACGTTTTTATTGTTTAATGACAATGCTGTAGTTGGTTGATTTTTTTTCCCAAAGGTATGCATCAGCTTTCCTTTGATGGCTGTGTCAGTTTCATGACTTGTTTCCCATACAAGGTATGGGAATGAGTCAGTCAATAAGGGCAGTAGACCCTTAAAATAGACAAACAAATTGATTTACGAAGCATAAGCATGGAAACCTTGATCTCATCTTCCCAGACATCTGAATACACCCATTGCAAATAGTAGGAGATATAATCTGCTGTCAAGAATTAAAATGGCATCAAGTTATAAAAGTTGAAAGTGGTTCAGAGGATGGTGTGAGTTTTACATGTAATGAAATATAGGCCAATTTCAAAGCGAACTCAACCCAGTTTCAGGAATCAAAAGATGCCCTGAATTATTCTTCCTTGACCTATAATTGTATAGTCTCAGCAGTTAACCAGTGACTTGCTGCTGAATCTCCTGTGAAAGTATTTGACTCTCTCAAAACTTTAAGCTAAATGTTAAGGCACGTCTCCACAGCTGTGAATTTATTTGACCTAGAATTTCTTATAATAAGAGATCCAGGAAGTTCCTTATGCACAATAGTCCTGGAATAGATTCAGCAGTGATTTGGTTGGGAAAAAGAGCCAATATCATAGTTCCTACTCAGTATGACTTACAGTATCTTCATTTCTCTTGGAAAATGTGAAAGAACATTTATTGTATCTCAGCAAATCTGAGCCTAGTAACTCCAGTCCTATGTTGTCATTAATACAAAATCACTAGGGAAATTATATCTCCAGCTGTTTAGTTTTGTAATGCTTTATATGTTAGGGACCTCCTGTGTTATCCTTTAATACAGTTCACTGTCTACATCCACTTCATTGTACTCCTACATTCACTTTAATCCTATTTGGCAGAGTTAAAATGCTAAAAAGTAAAATGCTTTCTTACAGAGAGCTGAAGTGAAGTGATGAATCAGTTTATGTGTTCAGCTTTTGGTTAATGGAAAGTAAAATGCTCAACAGGATTTCTTGTAATATGTTGTAAAAAGCAGCATGAATAACTTCTTTCACTTTGATTTTTATGTGTTTCAGTTTTGTTGTTTATTTTTAAAACTAGAAAATTAGAAAAAAATGTGTTGTGATTGATTAAAAGAAGATATTGACAATTCTTTTCTTAACTCACACTAAAACCAAAGCATCTATTTATTTTTATTTTTATTTTTTGAGTTTTTTTTCTAAGAAGTCTGGTGGGTTGTCTCTGGCTGGATGCCAGGTGCCTACTAAGCTGTTCTCTCACTCCCCTTCCTTTGATGGACAGAGGATGGAAAATACAATTAATGGCTTGTGGGTTGAGATAAGGACAAGGAGAGACTGCTCACCAATTACTGTCATGGGGACTTGTCTGGAGGAAATTAATTTATTAGCAATCCACCTAGAGTAGGATAATGAGAAATAAATCTTAAAACACCTTCCCCCTATCCCTCCCTGTTGCCATTGGCTTAACTCCCAATTCTCTATCTCCTCCTCCAAAAGTCATGCAGAAGATGGGTGTTTTAGTCAGTTCGTAATACATTCTTTCTGCCAATCCTTCCACCTCAGGAAGAGGTCTCCTCACACTTCCTTACCTTGCTTCAACACGGGATCCCTCCTGTAAATGACAGTTTTCCATGAATTTATCCAGTGTGGATCATTGCTGTGAGAATCATGAATTGCTGAAGAATAGGTTCTTCCACAGGGTGATGTATTTCAGAAACTAAATGATTCAGCCTGGGTCCCCCCATGAGTCCTGCCAGGAGCTTGTTTTTGTGAAGATTTCCCAACAGGATAACAGCATCCTTCAGAGCTTCCACCTGCTCTAGTGTGGGCTCTCCATGGCATGTAGATGAGTATCTGCTTCACTATGGGTCTTCATGGTCTGCAGGGGCAGACCCTTCTTCATCAGGGTCTTCACAATGGGATGCAGGTGAATATCTGCTCCTGTGCCTGGAGTACCTTTCTCCTCTCTTTCACTGACCCTGCTGTCTGAGGAGTGCTTTATAGTCTCACTCATCCTCTCTGGCACTTGATTATGTTCAGTAATTTTTTTCCACTTCTTAAAATATGTTACCACAGAAGTGTTATCACCACCACTGATGGGCACAGCTTTCGCTAGTGGTGGATCTGTTCAGAAGTCACTTGGCATTCATTATATTGGACATGGTTCAAAGAATTCTTCTAACAGGTTCTAACAGAAGCCACACCTAGAGCCCCCACACTACTAAAACCTCGCACTCTAAACATATTATTTTATTTTTGCCATCATCTTTTAAAAGAAATATATTGGAGCTCAAGATTCAATAACTTTGAAATATTCTTTTAGATTCAATAAATTGAAAAAAATCTCTATATACTGATTTTTAAAATAGCTGAAAACATGAAGTTTTTTAATTTAAATAAAACTTTTTTTTGTTTTTGTATTAAATGTTTGTGGAAAATTCTATACAAAACTGTACAATTATTCGAGGACTTTTTATTATATGGAGAAGCTAGAAGACCTTATTTTTAATTTGAGAGGAGGTTATAGTCAATATTATGAAATTTGTCTTACTTGACACTTGTAGTGTAAGAAATGAAATCAGAATAATTAAAAGTATTAAATCTGGTGAGAATTATATTTGAGAATATTTCATTTCAGGAAGAGACCAAATATTTATAATATGCCATAATGGAATGTGAGAGGTTCTGGAGACCTGTGGTGGTAGCATCACACTCTGCAGACACATCATCCCAGGACATTGTAAAGGCTGGGTACAATTATCCTACCTCAAGATCCAAGTCCTGATATTCCAGTGCAGGCTGACATCACTAAAACATGCCCCTGTGTTTCTTAGCTAAGAAGCCCTTTCCACTGTTTCTGAAACTGTCCATTCTGTGCATCTACATTGAGCTGCTTTTCTTGGCAGACGTCTTTAAATTTGCTGCCTGTCTTCTCTACACTGTTTCAGAACAAATCAAGGCCTAATCCACCTTCCATTGTAGTCAGCAGCTACAATAGATTCTTCATGGTTCACTTAATGTTACTCTCACTGAAGTTCAAGCTGAAATCCTACTGTGGCTTTACTGACTTGGGATGAAAGTTGAAAGCACCCAGTTATGCTGCTGATGGTGTGCTCTGATGGTACCTCACTGGGATGCACGTTAAGGCTCAGATGCTATTACAGCTTCTAAATCATATAGTGGAAATCTCATTTCTCTCTATGTGTTCTTATATGTGTTCTTACAGTTATAAATACTTCGTCATCAACTTTGAATAATGACTTTAATCACTTGAAAAGATCAAGGAGCTAAAATTGTAATTCTTCCTTATTTGGGAAACACAAGAAATCAATAGACACTCTGCTTAAGTTAATGTGTTTTGTTGTTGTTCTAGAGAATATGTATCATCAAATATGCTTCTCCTTTCCTATACACTAACTGAACCCTTCAGCAGTGATCAAATATTGTGATTTATTAATAATTATTGTAGTTCTTTAAGTCCAGAGTTAAAAATCCACATCAGATTTCATACCTGATACTGGGCAAAAGTCTTTGATATTTTATGTGATGCTGTGTGGAGCTTCAAAAACAATGCTCTGGAAACATGTTCCTGGTCCTCAGTTTTTCACTTTATAAAAACATGCAAAGCAAAACTTAGAAACACAAAATATTTGTTATTATTGCTTACCTAGTTATTGGTCTTACTTTTCTCACACATATATACAGACAGTATTACCTGTGACAGATTGTTCCTTTGAGGAAGCAGACTGATATTCCATAGATTCTGGATATACATTTTCTACATCATCATTTGTCCTCTGGTGTTGTTCCAGTATAATTTTCCCACTAAAGATACAACAGTAGACACATTCTTAATGTTTATATACTGCTATAATAAGTAGTTAGGTTTCACTGAACACTTTCCCTGCTTTTCACCACCTGTTACATCTGCTAGTGGGGCAGCTTAAGTGACCACAGTCCACCTCATGACAGAATAATGCTAGATTTACCTCAGAGACTTTAAAGAGTGTCAATGTCTGTTGCTGATGTAGCTGTCCAGTAGCTGAATTGTTATAAACTCCACACAGTCCCTATCACAAGTCTTGAAAATGTGGTACTCAGCAAGGAGAGGAAAAAAGAAGTGGAAGTTGATCTTTTTTCTGTGGCATAACTGAAGCTAGAAGACATGCATGTGTCCTTATTACCACATTTGGTGCTAGATGATATCAATGATTTATTTCACTCTTCTTTAACTGGAGTTTCTCTTCTTAAACCAAAATGCTTCTCTGGGTATATATTTCAAGCAAAGCAAAAAAAAAAAAAAAAACAAAAAACAAATAAAACCAGAAGGTAAATATGAGACTGAATTTCGGGAGAAAAATGGAAATCTGAAAAAGAAAACCATCATCTGTAAAGCTAGCTTGAGCTTTGTTGTTCAACATGATCATGGGATATTTTTTTTAATAACTGTTCTTTGAACACTCACCCGTTTGCTTCTCTACCTTTTGAGGCTGGAAAAGGTGTTGGAGGCAGGGAGTTTTGTGGTTTTTCTTTTTGTATCCAAAGTGTCATAAACTTCATCTGCTTTTACATTTAGTTGATTAAAACCGATGGAATCTTTGATTTCCAGAAAATTTGTGTGAGCATGTGAAAGGACATTCAGACCCTATGTCCTTTATTCTGCAAGTGACAGGACATTCAGACCCCAAGTCTTTTATTCTGTGCTCCATTCTCTGCACAATTATTCTTAGAGTGTGACAACACAAAACTGCTCCATCTATACTTAAAATGCTTCCACACAGAGCTATAGAGATATATAGTCACGCATGTAAATGTTCTTCTTCCCTCTTCTATCTGAAAAATATGTGCTAGTTGAGGAGTCCAGTTTGTATTCCTTCTATTGGGGCAGACAGAGCAGTTATCTCTGCTGCTGTATTCATGAACTGTTGACTGACCCAGGAGCTTTTATTCTTGCCACAGCTTTCCTGCTGATGACACATCACTCATCGTCCCTGTTTAGACCTCATGCCAACCACAAAAAGAGCATCAGACAATATTCCCTTCACCAAAAGCCAATCTGAGAGGACTCTATGCAGGAGAGGTGAACTTATTTTGAGAAGTGAAACAGGAAAACATGTAGAAAAATGGATTTCTGTGCCTGTCAGTGAGGCAGTACATTTCAAGATTATTGCACCAATTTTGCTTGTTAAAATGGGAGCTTTTTATGATAAACTTAGTGCACCAGTATATTTCCCAGGTGTGAGTTAGAGGTTTAAAAAATTGGCCTTAAAATATGATGGCATGCCATTTCAGGGAGATTTTCCTTTGTCTGGAGCTGTGTGCACATGAATTCATTTCCAGGCAGACACTCTTCAACCTGACAACAGCAGTGTGCTCTGTAGTGAAATCCATCTCTAAAACTGCTAGCAAATCACAGGACATGTTTATCCTGCCAGCCTCCAGGACTATGAGTTTTGCCCCCTTCTTCAGGCTTTGAAGAGGACCATATTAGTCCCAAGAGCCCTTCAGATAAACACACTTTCTCAGACTAAATACTATAGTCTGATGACTCACTCAGGCTGTTATCTTAGATCCTTCTGCTTATTATCTAAACATGCTGCTCTAATCCTGAATCAATGGAAGTCAAATTTCATGCTACACTACTGCAGCTTATCTCAAGGAAATGTAAAATGGGGGTTTTTTTTCCAGTAATTATATTTTAATGGGCCTTTACTGCATGTTCTTTTATGGGGAAAATAATTTTAGTGCACTTTCTGCTAGGTACTTTAGTGAGTAAATGAAATCCATTTCATTTTTAAAGCATAGTGGTAGCAAACCAAGTAGTAATCATTAACACAATGTATTAGGTGAAGAACTTTAATTTTATTTTCTTTGTATGTTATATTACGGGCTGATTATGTCAATCTTAGAAAGGCAAACCATTCACTGAGAATTTGGTGGATTCTCAAGACCTGCTATTCTGTACTTTATAGGAAGAACTAACACCACTCCCATGACAGAGTCACGGTGTAATGGGTTAGAGCAAGGGTCTAAATCAGTTTGGGTTGATGCCTGTAACACAAATACACAAGTGTATCATAATGGGACTCTGGCCAGCAGATACTCACTTATCTTCAGGCTGTAACAGCATCTCAGAGAGGAATACAACAGATCCCTAGTCTCTTTCATTTGCCAAAGGCTTAGGAGATAGGTACTTATGATCTGTTTCTCTCTCTTACATCAGAGGCTTCTCCCAGTTTCTTAGTGGCAGAGTATACCATATCTGCTGCCAGGTCTTTGGTGGAGACAAAGGCAACATGGCACTGGTCACATAGAGCCACGTCTGTTGTGGTAAATAGGTCTGCTTCAGGGCCTGTTCCTCTCTTTCCTCTTTTTCTTCTCCCAAGTGGCTAAGGCTCAGAGGGAGGGAAAGGGTTAAGAGCTCACCACTGTCTGGCATCTTCAAAGGAGATCCAGCTGAGAGAAGAGTGTGTGGGAGTGGTAGCTTCTTACTTTAGCCCACTGCCAAGAATTGGGCCGGAGCTAGATGCTGCAGCGGAGCTATGACATCAGTCCAAGCTCCTTTGGTGTTCCACCCTTTGGGGAAGGGGAAGATATAGCTGCCCAGTGACCTGGTAGGGCAGCTAGGCCTAGAGCCCCAGCTTGCCCCCCAACCCCACCAGAGAGGTGGGGCAGAAGGAAGCTCTCACCTCGGCTGAACTCACTGTCTTACAAGATGTACCAGAGAAGAAGTGCAGAAAACAGGGACTCCATTCCCATTTATAGACTTTGTCTTCCAAACACCTGTAGGAGCAGGACACTGATGCAGGGGTTTGCTGGGAAAGCT
Source organism: Upupa epops (assembly GCA_013397515.1). Classification (NCBI taxonomy): domain Eukaryota; kingdom Metazoa; phylum Chordata; class Aves; order Bucerotiformes; family Upupidae; genus Upupa; species Upupa epops. The sequence continues at coordinate 246,905 of VZRI01011340.1, forward strand.
ACACCAACCTTAAAATCACCAAAATTAACACCTGAAAACTTGGTAATTTTCAAACTGCATCACATCGAATGGACAGATTTTGAAGAAACACTTATCTGGCACAGACATGAAGTGAAAAAAGATCCCCAGTAACTCACAGTGGTGAGACACTGGAACAGGTTGCCCAGGGAGGTTGTGGCTGCCCACTCTGGGGAAGTGTTCAAGGCTAGATTGGCTGGGGCCTTGAGCCCCCTGAGCTAGTGGGGGGTGTCCCTGCTCATGGCAGGGGGGTTGGAATGAGGCAATCTTTAATGTCCCTTCCAACCTGAACAAGTCTATGAAGTTATTTTAAATTATGGGCAAAATAATCTTTGCCTTCAGTGCAAAAGGATCTGGACACATAATATTAAAAAAAAAAAAAGCATAATGGTTTAACACGACCGCACAACTAGGAAATAAGTTTCCCAACTTCTCTTCCTGTCCCTGCCCAAGGAATGAATCACTGTGCAATAAAAGATTTAGTTTTAGATTTAGCAATAGATTTAGTATTTCTAGGTCTGAATTTATCTTTCTGACAAACAAGTGTAATAAGATGTTTTAGGGGCAAGCATTTAGGGTGAATGTCAGGGTTTTTTGAGGGTAGTGATACTGATTTCCAGACGTTCTCTACTATTTCGTTTCAGTAAAGTCAATGCTAATGATTCCATATCACAGGTGGAGGACTACTTCCCATTGTTGTCTGTTCTCTTTTAGTAAATTCTTGGGCTCTTTTCTTTCAAATACTTTCTCTTTGGCTGCTCTTTTTCTTTAACCAAAAATAGATAGTTATACAGTGATACTGCTATGTGATGTATGACTTTTTTAATAAAAGAAGAACATTTAGGAGAAGAAAATAATATCAATTATGTCCAAATTAACCAAATCCAGTTTTATTCTTTACAGATATCTGTAGGATTACCTCAGTGTGTTTGCCTATGTTATGGTTTACATTTTGTGGAAAACACCTACGTAAACAATCCCATATGATTAAACTTCATTCAGGTTCTCCACAAGACTTTAGTAATGTAAATTTGTCCTTTCTTCTACTATTAGAAAGTGTATAGTATAGCATATTTTCACTATTGAATGATACAGATGCCCTTCAAAATTGTTACCAGCTGATGATGCTCTTCCTGTGACTCGATTTCTTGAAATGTTTGCAACTGTCCCAGAAATTTTCTTCCTAGGAATTCCATATGACAGAGACTTGTCTATGAAAAACAACTTACTATCAAGCAGACCTATGCAGACCATGATCTCCAGTGGATAGAGAATCACTTACTACCCTAATGAATTTTCCCCAAATTCATATAAAGAAGGTGTTTCCAGGACTAAACACTTGGCTTGAATGCTGAGAAAAGAAGCCAAGCATGTGAAGCAGCACCAGCTGGTTCCATTTGACCTGACAATGACAAATGACCAAAAAGGGTCTTTTGCCGAGTGCAGTGTTAATCCTTCTCAGAAAAAGTGGGTTGTCCTAGAGAACCATAATTTTCAAAACTTGTTTTTTCTGATGCTCTGAGGCTGGTGAGTGCTTTATCAATAAATCATAGAATCACAGAATCATTAGGGATCAGAGGAGATCTTGAAAGATTATCTAGTCCAATCCCCCTGCCACACATAATGATAGTGTTTCCAGACAAAAAGAGAAGAAAAGAGCAAAAATTTGCATAGTCTTATCCAAATAGTCTAAACTGGTGAAATGCAAAACTGCTGAGGTATTTATCTGGAACAGCTTTCCTAAAGAAGCTATTTTCATCTCACTAGCAGGATGGAGCTGGAAAGCCCAAAAATAAAAGACATCTTTCACAGCTAAAATTCTGACAGAAAACTTGAGTAAATTCTGAACTCCTTGTCACCCTTTCTCTAAAATATGAGGAATGTTATTACATCTGTCCACATTTTTAAAAGGGCAGTTGAAGTGCAAAGTAAAAACTTAGAAAATAATTAATGAAAATACCTCTTCTATTTTCTTTTTTAAACTGGATATATTTCAGATACCTTTTCAGGTGATTTTCTCACTTCCATGGGAGAAAGTTTGCATAGATTTTTGTACCTGCTCTTACTTTTTTGCCTAATAGCTGAGGAGGATAAATTGCTGCCACAGGAGTTCCATGTCATTATCAAAACAGTGGGATGATATGAAAGAGGCTATGCCAACATCTCTCATTTTGAAAAGACAAAACCCAAAAGCTCAATAGTAGCTGTGTGGGCTGTACCTATATAAGGACTTAGATCTTCTAATAAACACCTTGAAACACTACATTAACTTCCAGAATTCCAGATTAGTTGCATCCTTGCATTCATAGAATCATAGAAGCATTAGGGATTGGAAGGGTCCTTGAAATAGCATCTAGTCCAATCCCCCTGCTACAGCAGCATCACCTAGACCAAGTTGTGCAGGAACAAATCCAGGAGGGTCCTGAATGTGTCCAGAGAAGGAGACTTCACAATCCCCCTGGGCAGGCTGTTCCAATGCTCTGTTACCCTCCTTGGGAAGAAGTTCCTTCTGATCTTTATATGGAACCTCCTCTGTTCCATCTTGCACCAATTGCTCCTCGTCCTATCACCAGATGAGCCTGGCTCCATCCTCCTGACACCCACCTCTCTATAGACATTCTTGAAGTCCCCCCTCAATATCCTCTTCTCCAAGTTTAAGAGTCCCAGCTCCCTCAGCCTTTCCTCATAAGGGAGGTGTTCTACCTCCTTCTTGGTATATCTAAGAAGCTACTCAGCATCTTTCAGGTATTGATCTAATCTTGTTACCTCATGATTTAGAGGTTTGGAGTTTTCTCTATCCTCACAGTTTGTTTTGGTGTTTTTTGGGGTTTTTTTTTGAAGAAATTAAAACTATTCCCCTGTTTTACAGGCAGACACAGGTCTGAAAAATCGCTTCTCATTGGAAGGTAATCATATTTGGTTAAACGAGTGCTGGGTTATTTTAAAACTTAGATATCACAGCAATGAATGCAGTTGAAATCTTCATTATATATCGAATGTATGAAGTGATGATGAACCCCTCAAACAGTTAGGTGTTTGTTTAATTTCTTGGAAAACCTGTCCCACTCAAAGTCACATTTCATGTGAAGGCACTTCAGGAACATTTCATGAACTGCCACCAGGTGAGGTGTGACAGATTACTGCTGTTTCAGGTTAGGTTCTGTTTCCCATGGATCCCTGAGAGGTCACTGAGAGCTGTGTAGTGGCACTGTAGATGTAGATAACAATCCAGTGAGTACCACCATGCATGTAATGCATCCATACCACTTGCATCAGAAAGTTTAGTGAAAATTGAAAGAAAAAAAGAACAACTGGATCTCCATGTTGGAAGCAATGGGAACATGACAACTCAGTCAATTTATGTCACAGTCATACCATATTTTAATATTGTAAGTAACAAAACATCAGTGCCTTTATAATCAGTGCATATGTATTGGTGATGATTTATGTAGTCGTCAGGGAACACATCCCTCACACAGTCACTGAGCAAAATTCCAGCGTCAGAACCGAGCACAGAATTGATTAAATGCTACAAAAGTCTAAAATAGTCATTAAGCAGGGTGTTTCCTCCCTTTTTTCATCTCCACTTCAGATCTTAGCTTAAATTATATTTCTAGCAATGAGTACAACACAGGGGAGGGGGGAGAAATACCTGTGTTGTGGAATTTTTAAGGTAAACACATGGAAAGCCACAAGAAAGAATACATACGCAAGCCAGATTGTAATTTGCAGCCATTTATCAGAGCAATAAAGTGACTCCACAGACTCCTGCTTCACTTCTGCAAGCTGCACAAACCTCACTGGGGAAGATGGCAAGTCTGCAATGCCCACGTAAGCTGACAGGAGCTTTTTTGAATCCCTGGTGAGCCCTTGTTTGCAGCTGCAGTCATTTACCTCTTCACTAGTGGGCCATTGACTTTTTTCTTTTTTTTCCACCCTTTGCTGTTTACTAAAATGTAATTACCAAGCTATTAATTCTTTCCCTTTACCACTTATGATGCATTTGTGATAAAAGGTGAAAATCTGCTTTATTCTTTCTTGCATATCAATGAGGAAGAGGGGGGAATATTATACTGCACGCAAGAAACCAAATGCAGTTGGGGGTTTTAGAGATAGTTAACAATGAAGATTGCTTCAGTGCCTGCATTTAGGAGAAAATTACTAAGGTGTTTATCCCTAAGAGAGAAACCATTAGCATTAATACGAAAAAAAAAAGACAGTTCTCTGAGTTAAGAAGTGTAGCATGGAGGCATTTTTTTACTGGCATTGTGGAGAATTGATATGGTGATTTAATCCATAGTTTGGGGTGAATGAAGAGTAGATATCATCTCCCAGGTGATGGACTGCATATTTTCATTACTACATACCACAAACCACCTTTGGAAGAGCAGGATTAATAAAGTTAACAAAAGCACATTTGCAGCAAACTGGCAAATATATTATCACCTGAGGGGAGGAGGGAAATTAGAGTGGGAACATTGGGAACAGCAATGCAGAGAAGCTACTTCTGGAAGGAGGGCCTGATTGCCAGTGTAGGTTATTTACTATTTCCTTGGTGAGGAAAACAGGTCATTGTGTGATGCTGGTTTTTAATCATCAAGTTATTCTATTGGACCTTGTTCTCATTTTTCTTGGGTTTTTTTATTTAATTTTTCTCCTCTGTTTTTTGTCTGCCAGGCTGATGTAGTTCAATATTATGATGCAGAGCAGGATGTGAATGCAGAATAGCAAGTGCATACAGAAATGTTCTGCAGTTAGCAAATGGGGCAGAGCTGTAGTTCATCAGTGTTCAGGGTGTGAAGGAACACCTACTACCTTTCATGAGACTTAATCCCACATGGTCTGTTACTATGAGCAACAACAAAGACAATGGGAAGAATTATCGTAACATAAAGAAAGAAGAACTGGAATCTTTAGGCCCACAAGTAGGAAATGACATAATTTCACAAATTATGAGAACAGATTGTGCCCCACAATGACTTAAGGAGGTCAGTAATCAAAGTAACCTGACAAATTGCTGATTTTCAGAAAGGATGGAATTTATACATTCTAGTTCCAAGTCTCAGACTCATCTGAATGAAGATGAGACTAATGTTCTCATGAATTAACTAATACAGTAATTAAAATTAAGAAATGAAAGTATTTTTAATTAATTCATTTCTTATAGTCAGGACTTTAGAGGTTCATAAAATTTCTCCTGTAGTCAGATACTAAAGCAGTATTAACTGGTGTGAAGGAAACCATCTCTTTCCATGCAAATACATTAGTCTTCATAAGGAATCCTGAAATAAGGTCTGGTATTAATAATAGTTTCTGTCAATGAATGAAAACCTATTTCTAAAGGGAGAAAATAAGTGCTGAAGCATCTACGTGTGAGTGAAAGGTAGGAGAGGAAAAGTAATTTAGAAAGATTTTGGATGAATTTTTTTGAAAATTAGGAAAGTAAGGTTATTCTTCCATTTAGTGCTCAATGTCAGTCTAACCATAGGCTCATAGACTCACAGAATCACAGAATTATTGGTGCTGGAAAAGACCTCTGAGATCATCAACTCCAGACTATGACCTAACATCACTACGATCAACTACACCATGGTACTGAGTGTCACATCCAGTCTGTCCTCAAACACCTCCAGGGATGGCGACTATACACTGCCCTGGGAAGTCCGTTCCAGTGTCTGTTCACTCTTTCCATGTAGAAGGGTTTCCTAACATCCAACCTAACCCTCCCTTGGCACGGCTTCTCATTCGGCTCTCTCATCCTGTCGTTAATTGCCTGGGAGAAGAGCCTGATCCCCACCTGACTACAGTCTCTCTTCACGTAATTTTAGAGAGTGATAAGTTTCCCCCTGAGTCTCCTCTTCTGCTGGCTAAACAACCCCAGTTCCTTCAGCCTCTCTTTACCAGTCTTTCCCTCCACTTCCTTCCTCAGCCTTGTTGCTCTTGTCTAGACCCATTCCAGCCCCTCAACATCTTTCTTAAAGTGCAGGGCACAGATCTGTCCCAGATACTTTATATGAGGCCTCACCAGTGCCCAGTACAAGGGGAGAATTACATCCCACACTATTCCTGATCCAAGCCAGGATGCCACTGGTATTCCATGCTACCTGAGCATACAGCTGGCTCAAATAGAATGGTTTACATTGGAAGAACTTCTAAGGATCACTTAATTCCAGCCCTAATGCCATGGACAAACATACCTCACATTAGACCAGCTTGCTCAGAGCCCCAACCAACCTGACCTTAAACATTCCTAGAGACAAAGTGTCCACAAGTTCTCTGGACTACCAGCTCCAGTGTGTCATCAACCTCATACTAAAGAATTTCTTACTTATATTGATCAAAATCAGCTTTCTTTTGGTTTGAAACTCTTCCCCATTTTTCAGTGTATTCCCTGATACAACCACTCCCCATCTTTCTTGTAGGTCTCCTTTAAGTAAAGGAAGGCAACTGCAAGGTTCCCCTGGAGATTTTTATTCTCCAGGCTGAACAAACCCAACTTTCTGCCTGTCTTTACAGCAGAAGTGTTCTAGCCCTCTAGCCATCTTCATGACCCTCCTCTGGTACTGCTGTCTCTTAAACTGCCTACCTTTATCTTAGTTCCAAAAGACTCAGCTAGTTTGTTAGGAAAATAGACTGCATCTTTTACGTTATCTTTATACTGCTCCCATCACCAGTGATGTGCATTTTGTCCACAGTACAAATTCATAGAAGGAAAGGGATATTGCTGCTTTATAACAGAAGGAAGGATTCCTTCCTGTAATTACAAGGCATGAGACACTGAGTGATCATTAATCAAGGGTCTGATTATAATAATAATCATCTACTTCCACTGCAGGCTTATGGGCTAATTCTCATTTATACTAATCCCATTTTGAACTGCTACTGGATCATTACTAGAGCAGGCAAAAAGTGGCATGAGAGATGGATTTGATGTACAACTGCAACAGTGCAGAGACTCAGAACGTGGAAGAATCAATCCCTGTCCTCCAGTATTTAAGCCATAGACCCTGAATGTTCTTTGGTCTTATTCTGCTGATATTCAGTTCCTTTCCTTCCTCCCAGTGATGCAGCAGATGGTTTAGGCTGGCACAGGTGGCTGAGTACCACCTGCTGCAAATTTTTATGCATTTTTTGCTGTTTCCAAAGACTGACTGGCAATAGGAAAGAAGAAAGATGAGAGTGTAAAGTGATACACATACTGTTTAGTTCTTCCTTGCTTTTTGCTTTTCGTTGTTGAGAAGCTATAGCTGATGCTTGATGGAATCCTGTGAGCAAAGGCAACAGGTTTGGAATTGTAGCTTCTGTGATACAAGTGTATGTGCTTATTTTCTCCCAGTGTAACTTAACTCATTCTGAGAGATTGCATGTCCCACTGCTGAGATCTGTGGAAGGAAAAATGCTTTAGGCATTACTTTATTGGCTTTAGGCACTACTTGTCAGGACAGCCTGATCACTTGAACTGCTTTTTGGAGTTAAAAAAGCCCAACTTTGCAGTAACTGAATGATAAGTACAAAATTATGAGGAGGACAAGATTTATCATCTAAAGGCATGAAGGATATAACTGGACAGTTGTGACTGGGACTGGTGTTATGTCTCTGTCAAGCTAGTGAGAGGAGTATGAAGGAAAAATCATCCCTGATATCCTAAACACTTCTCTGGGTTGAATTAATCTCTGACACCAATCATGTCTCTCTTTTGACTGTAGAGATAGACTTGATGACTAATACAGAATAGGTGGCCCCCTCTTGAGCGGCAGAAATCAGTGCCATCTTTTGCATATAAATTAGCAGAGGTATTAATGGTGGTTATAAGAGATAATATCCACCTAACTTCCTATCTGGATGTTTTCTCATTTAACATGTAACTTCTATAAGTTTCTTGTTGCTTGCCTTTATAAAGAAGCTTTTAAGAGCTACTTGATTTTATTTCTACCCTGTCCCCTCTCCAAAAAAATCTCCTGAAGTAATTATCACAGCACTTCTCACCAATATATTTTCCCTAGATAAATTTATTTCAGGGGGTAAAAGAGAAGCAAAGCATGCTTTATGATGAGCATTGCCAGGTAAATGGTATATAACCTCAGAGAATCAACTGTGACATATATGTGTGTAAGAGGATTCAGCAACAGAAAATCTGGGAGGGTTGCAATTTGGTTTTAAATGATTATTTGCTGCTAAAAAATAATCTTTGACCATATAGGCAAAAAACTTCTCGAGACAAAGGAAATTCTTAAGTGCTTTGTAATAAAAATTATATTTTTCAAGTGAGAGATGCATTTGCACACATTTATTTTATGTTGTGTGGCCTTTACCTTTGATTCCTTCAATCGGTATTTGACTTTTATCCCCACACTGAGTTTCCTGTGTCCTTTTATTCATTTTACCCTTGTTTGTTCATTGTCATAGATGAACAATATCCTATCTGTTTCTAAGAACTTAGCCACCTCTGCCAGCGTTCACTAGAAATATGAAAAAACCCCTCTCTTTCATAATAAGAATGACCCCTGTGGTAATCAGGGAGACAGCTTTGATTAAGAACATCTGTTAGCTGATTCCTGGTTCTAAAGTCAAGCAGAACATAAGACAAGAAGATATAGAAAGTGGCATTTCTCAAACTGTGAGGCTGGCCTCCCTGGGGAGACCCTGACCTCTTCCAGAGATACAAGCCAAGATCATAAAAAAAGAACAGACATCAAAATGTGTGGAGTGTGTGTGTAGTTTGAAAAACACGACACCTTTGTTTCTGAGGTGCTGCATCTTTAAATTTCTAAGCACTACATTTCTGGAGAAGGACTGCACTTCTGAGCATTGCACTGTGTTTTCTCCTCAATCACATCACTACACAACAAAAACAAAGGGACAGATATGGTGACCCCCCTGCTTATTCCCTGTGGTTTTGCTGTTTGTTTTCATTTGTTAGTTCTTCTGTTTCTTTTTTTTCTCTCATCCTTTTGGACTGACAAAGCTACTGTTACCAAAATATAGCATGGGGATCCAGGAGAACTGGCACCAGTTCTGTGTTCTGATGATGAAAAACAGTGATGTGGAAAGGGTTAGCACAGAACAATTTCTATACTGAGTCAAATAATACTTTTCTAGTCCAGTGCTCTTTCACTGGCACTGTTCAAGAGGAAATGCTTATGAAACAGTGTGATTAACCTTTTTATACTCATTTAATCAACAAGATAGGGTTGTGCTGACCTGAACATTAGATACTGAGTGTTTGATAATGTCAAGGGTTTATCCTAAATCAAAAATCAAACAGTTATTTTAGTTAATGTGCTGATGGTCTGAAACAGGAACAAAACAGAGAGCTCAAAAACTCCTTATAAATTGCAGGCAAAACCAAAAGCTACCTCCATTTGGGGAAAAACAAAAAGACATTTTTAATTCACCCTACATAAACCCCCACACAAAGATGTGCAGAGATTAATCACATGTGGTTACATAACTAGGCCAATCTCCAGCCCCTCAAAGAGAAGAGACCTCCAACAGTTCTTTCTCTTTGTGTAAATGCAGAGCCCATTCTGTCCATGCACGTCTCTCAGTATCAGCAGGAATTTGAAAACTGAGTTTTCTGATCCATGTGCTTCCAATCCAGTCCTCCATTTCCAGCATGCTGATTCCTACAGACATGTATAGGGAAAGAACTCTCTCAGCAAACCATGGAATTCAAATGGAAACCTTCTTGTGATGATCCTTCAGGTACCACTCTCCCTATTGACCACATTCCCAGTGCAAGAGCATTGCCATGCCTAGTGCAGTAACAACATGTGTACTCTCCAAACAAACAAATGAAAGTGAAGTGGGGGAGGAACTAGAAACCCAAAGATCCAAACCAGTTGTACCAGTTGTACCAGACTTTCACAAGTTACCATAGCAACTTCCCAATGCCTCAGGCAAGAAACCCACTAAATTCAAATGATGACAGATAACAACCTATACATTAAACCTCCATAAAGATCCAGCTATCTAGTAGTCTATCTGACTTTGCTCCTCAATGCTTTTACTTCCCTTTCTGGAAAAATTAAGTAACTTATTTGGAAGGGATTCTAATCTCTAATGAAAACAAACAAACATAAAAATTCTATTTATATTTGCATAAAAATATTAAAAGTAATTAAAGATATTGCTCTTTATTAAGTTTTTCTCTTTCTCATTATGAAATGTGAGATAAAAGAAGATAAATCAAAATTACAGAAAGAAAACAGAGATTAAGTATTTTTGTCTTTGCTGTGTTGCTCTCCTGAAAGCTAATAGATAAAGGCAAGCATACACAGATGGTTGAAATGGGGAAAGAGGAAATGTTTCCCAAGGATTAGTAAGAAAGTGTTTTTGAACGTGAATAGATTGGATCCTGATAGCCAAAGTATTCTAGAAAACTTTTCAAAGACACAAAAGGCAAAGAGCATGCACAAGACAACAACCAAATCAGGATAGACTAGGAAAAAAGTGAGACTGCTTCTGAAATAAGTGAATGTAATAATGGTGAGGAAGATTAAAAGAATTAAGACACTTAGATTTACTCTATCCCAGACTTTATAAGCAAGCTGTGCTCTCAAGTCTTTATGCTTTTCTGGAAAGTTCAAGGAAGAGATACGTTACCCATTGTACGGAAGGATTACCGAAGAATGGTTTAGTTAAGGTGGATGCATATTCAGTGTACCAGGACATGATAAATCTGAACATGATTTGGAGATGTCCTGGAATACTGCATGTACATTACCGAATCACAGAATAATTAAGGTTGGAAAAGACCTCCAAGATCATCAAGTTCAACCTTCAATCCAACACCTCCGTGAGTGCAAGACCGTGCCCCAAAGTGCTACCTCTACTTGCCTTTTGAACACCTCCAGGACTGATGAATCCATCACTCCCCTGGGAAGCCCATTCTAATGTTTAACTATCAATAAAGAAATTCGTCCTAATTTCCAATCTGAACTTCCCTGGGACAATTTGAGAATATTTCTCTTTGTGTTATCATCAGTTATTTGTGAGAACAGGCCAACAACAGCTTTCCTACAACCACGTTTCAAGGAAATGTAGAGGTCAGTAAAGTTTGCCATCAACCCCTTCATCTTCAGACTAAACAATTCCAACTCCCTCAGCCTTTCTTCACAACCCGTGCTTTCCAATGCCTTAACCAGCTTTGTTGCCCTTCTCTGTACTTGCTCCAACACCTTAATGTTTCCGATGCTGTGATGCCCAAGACTTGACACAGAATTTGATTCTACCACCTTTTAAGAATCATGTGAGGTGCCTGATAAGTGTTTGAAGGCAAATATGACATCTGTTTAGGAGCAACATCATCTGAAACTAAGATATTCTTCCTGGTTTTCAATGAATAGACATTCATATGAGGAGTATTATTAGCTTTTTTCTGTATTCAACTACAATAGAAAAAGAAAAGGCTAAAGTTATGCTGTTTTCTTTCAACTTTTATAAGTTTCTTTTATTTTGTTTCTACTCAAACTTGATGCTTGTTCTCAAGTATAACTTCTCTGCAAAGGTGAATGGTTATTTTGCTACGAAAGATTTGTTACCACACTTTTCAGTTAAGTCTTAGTCATAACACACAAGAGAGTACTAGAGTCTGATGTCAAGCTGCAAAGTGCTACAAGCATGACAAATCTTCACTTATATTCTCAGAATTTATTTGCTTTTGAGGGGGTGTGATTTCCTTCTGTCTCTTCCCTTTGGCATTTACTGACTGGGGAATGTTACATATTTTCCCTTTATTGAGTAGCAAATGGTGTCTAGTACTATTCCTGAATAATCTTAAAAAGCCACTTCTACAGCAGGAAACACTTGAAGATATTAGTGTTCCAGCTGCACAGATATACTGTAGAAAACATAAAATGAGAAAAATATAAAAATACTAAAAATTCTGTAAAATATCCAGGTCTATCTCCACCTACCTATGAACATCTCCAGAGCTCAAGTGTAATTCTATTTTGAAAACTGTGAGATCTGTAGTAGGATTTGAACTAAAAATTGAACAAAGAGATGTAATTACATGTTAGCTCTTTGTCCTTTATATATAATAAACAAAATTATTGTAAATATTATATTTGTTTGAAATAATGTTTATTATTTTTCTTAGTGTATATATATTATTATGTTTGGTTCTTGGGGTAAAACAAGAAAGGTCTTATTTATTTTAGTCTGTGGAGCCCTTGAGTCTGTAATCAGCAATTCTGCCAAGGGGAAAAACCTGCAAAGTGAAAGTCAACATCAAAAAATAATGACTAACTGAGTTAACAACAGAAAAGCAAGTGAATGTCCCCAGTCTGGTTTACATACATGCCTCTGAAAATAGATCACTACAAATATGACACTAAAATATTTTTGTTGTTTAATACCTCAACAGGAATAGCATGTCATAATAATAAAATTCATAAATAAAGTAATTCATAACCTTGAAGTTATAAATATGCCTTGGCATGAACCAGAACACCTAAGTAAATGACACTGACTCAAGAATAGCTGTACCTAAAAGCTGAGCTCTTTGTCCCTTTGGAATGATTCAGTGTGTAACATTAGGAAACCAGAGTCTCCTGGCAATAAAGAAAAGGCATTACACATTCTTGGGGAGTGATCCTCGGAGTTTTTATGCTGCAGAAAGTCACTTACCGTGAGTAACTTAAGCAGAGATGTGTTACTTAATTCCTTCTTAGTTTGCTATATACAGCTATAAATGAGAGCTCTGAGCACTTCCTAGAGGTGGCTCATCTCACTTAAACAGAGATCATTCTTTGTAAAAGACTGTGAGGAATAATCATACAGTGTTACAGAAGTTGATTTATGAAATCTCTAGCACAGGAATACAGGTCATCTGGGCTGAGATTTAGGTTTCATACTAAGACATTTTCCTTTACATGTCTACATGGTGGCTAGTGGCTCCATTCAATTATATTAGTGGTCAGTTCACTCAGTTTTGGTTCATAACCAAAAAAAAAAAAAATCACATAGCTAAAGAGATTATTATTTCTTAAAGAATATCATAATGATTTGGGATGAAAGGGACCTTAAAGATTATTTTATTCCAGCCTGACCTTGACCACTTTCAGAGATTGGGTATCTCAAACTTTACTGAACAACCTCTTCCAATGTCTCTACATCATCACACTAAAGATTATCTTATTTATATCTAATATAATTCTACCCTCATTCAGTTAAAAGCCTGAAAAGGCTACAATAGTAGCAGGAACAGTCCTTAGGCCATTAATTGCATTGACTGGCTTGCCATTACCTGCAACAGGGTCTTAAACAGTGGCCCGAAGCTATAAAAGTTGATCAATTCAGGAGCCTTAATCCACAGGTTTATCTACACTTAAAGTTTCCACTGTCTGTTCATCTTGAAAGGATCCTTGTCTTGATCAGCTCCTCATACAAAGTACACTACCTTACTAGTCATGGTGCAGAATAACTCTAGCTGATTTAGGCAAAAGGAGTAAAACTGGGGACGTGGGTTTTGGAGGGATGCTGCAGAAAGAGCCTTATTTTGTCAGGAAAGTCGGGGATCTGAGGGCAAGAAAGAGAGAGGTGTACACATTTTTGTTTAATCATTAACTCTCTGTCCATAATTTGGAGATCTTGGTTATAGTGTCCAGTTTGGTGTTGCTTTAGTAATGTAGTGACCGCCTAATGTGGACACCAAGCAAAGATCTGGAGGCAAAACCATATCTCATTCATCTTTTTTCCTGAAACAGCAGACAATAGGATGCCTTTTGTTTGATATCTTCTGGTTTCTCCCCAACATTGCCCTACTTCTTACACATCTAGTTTCAAGAGGATGGGATAGAATATGCCCTGATTCAATCTCTGCTGTAACTTAGTAGATAATAAACTCTCTTGGGATTTCAGTGGTGATAGTTTAGAGATATTGAAATTCTGAGCAAGTCTTAAAGTGAATCCTACTCTTAAATTGCCTATTAGTCTGCTATTTTGGAGCTTAGTCTATGAACTTTTTCCTGTAGCAGGTGAAATATTTTGAATGATATATAAGAAAGCCCTTGGGTAAAAGATACATCATGAATAAATGATAATGGTCAACACAAAAGTCTATTCACAGAAAGTATTATCAATCAACATGAGTGACTATTGAGAGAGATTTAAGGCTAAGACTTTTAAAAGAGCATAAGCAATCCATTTCCTTTCAATTTGCAGCAAGAACTGAGGATATATATAATCTAAAATGTTTTAAAAATCCCTGCCTAAATTCTCAACAGAGTGAAAAATACGGAACTTGATATTGCATTCTGCTCCTCACAGGAATGGTCCAGTGTTGATATGTGTATTCCTTGCTTTATCAGACCTTCCTGAATCTTAATATCTCTGGAGAACTGATTCTGTCAGGAGGATTCTGATCCTGACTGACTGTTGCCATGGCGTTGGGTTATTCTGGGTTGTGATCAAGAAAAGCAAACAAACCTGAAAAAGGAACTCGCTTTAAAGCATATTCTCAAGCCACAGTGCCTTAGCTTATTTTTGAAAACTAAGTCTTGATCTATGTGAAATTCTTCTGACAAATCATCCTGATAAACAGAAGGGCTGTTGTTACAATAAATGCATACATGAACAGAGAAAATTGGGGGGGGGTCAACTTTAAAATTCTTCATTTTTGTTTAAGGATATTATCTCATCGTGAGCCTAAGTTCCCAGCCACTCTGGGTGCATCTGAAAGAGCAGAACTTTTTGGAATGATATTCCAGTTTCGTTAGGCGCTATTCCACAGCTGGTGGGAGTCATGAATTTCTTTCTGATATTACTGAGCTTTTGAATTGAGTGCGTGATAAGGAGTTTGTACCTGTCTACAATCCCAGGATGATAATATAGCTCTTGTTTTACATCTGTTAGCATCCATTTGATTGCAAGTTGTCTACGTGCACCAAAAGTGGGGCAGACGGTTCTAGAAATACGTGACAATATTTTCGGTATGGAGGCACTGACATAGTAAATTTAAATTCTTTGAAGAAAAAATGATTAAAAAAAAAAAGGTTCTAACTGTAATTCTGATGGGGTATTATCCAGGATGGTGGCCCCAGAGCAATTCAAAAGCCTTGGCAATCCCTATCTAAAATAGTAAGAGAAGCAATGTGAAATTATGCAGGGAATGGGAGCAGTTTTCAGCAAATTCATGTTTTACAGGTGGATAATTTTGTTTGCTGAGCATGTTCTTCCTGTTCCACAGGCAGAATTCACAGCCATGAGGGACCAATACATGCGAGGCGGAGAAGGCTTCATTATCTGCTATTCCATCACAGACCGCCAATCCTTTCAAGAAGCTGCTGAGTTTAAGGAACTCATATATCGTGTCCGGCACACCTATGACATCCCCTTGGTGCTGGTGGGAAACAAAATAGATCTTGAAGAGTTCAGACAGGTAAGTACCTTCTCTGTTGTTTTTGGCTTGGTTTCGTTTTCTTCAGGATTTCTGTAGCACGTATCGTACAGTATCACTGAGAATTATTAGCGCAAGATGGGGTTTAATTAATTCCAACACACTAGTTGTTCACAAATGAAGGATTTAGCAGTATTTTTCATTCATATGTTATAGATCTTAAAGTAGCCTTGGCCAATCACATCCAACTGTTGTTTTCACTTGAAGAGGAATCTCACAATTTTAATTGGAGATTATATATATGTTCAATATGGGAAATCATTCAGTCAGTATCTTTGTGGCAAAAAACCCTTATTTTCTTTTGAAGTTACCATCCATTAAATACAGACTTGTTTTTCATATGCATACTAAATTTAATTAAAAGCTTCTTAGACTAAAAAAAACCCTTGTAATTAAAATAGAGAAGTACATATGAGAATGTCTTTGCCTGGAAAGCCAATGGCTGTGTTATTAAAGTGTTCTGATAAGATAGGTATGTGCAAAACTTAAATTCGCTTTCATTTGTATACAAGATTTGATCCGCCACCCATAGATTTGTTTGGTTATAAGGGCATTGACTATGGCTTTCAAAGTCTTTAGTAATCTTTGCTCAGTCTTTTCCTTTTATTTCTTCTTTGCTTCTTCTTTCATGTTTGATGTGAACAAGAGAATGAGTTAAAGTCCGTCTTAGTCAGAGAAGCAAGAGATCAGGTTAGGAAAGCAAAAGCACCAAGATCTAGCAAGACAGGTTAAAGACAACAAGAAAAATGTCTACAGGTATATCAATGGGAAGAGGGAGATTAGGGAAAAGTTAGGCTCACTCTAGAAGAAAATGGGAGACCTTGACACCCAAGATGCAGAGAAGGATGAGGTACTCAATAACTACTTCACCTCTTTCTTCGCTGGTAAGGGCTCTGATTACACCCTCCATGTCACAGAGGCCAAAGGCAGTGTCTAGGAAAGGGAAGATTCCCCCTTTGTACACAAAGAGCAGGTTTGAGAAAACCTAAAGAACATGAAGATTAACAAGTCCATGGGATAGGATGGGATTCACCCACAGCTCCTCAAAGAGCTGGCGGATGAATTTGCAAAGCCACTGTCCGTCATAATTGAAAAGTCATGGCAGTATGGTGAAGTTCCTACTGATTAGAAAAGGGTAAACATGACTCCTATTTTCACAAATGGAAGAAGACTGAGAGAACTACAAACCAGTCAGTCTCATCTCTGTGCCTGCCAAGATCATGAAGCAGAACCTCCTGAAGGCTTTCTTAAGGCAAACACAAAAAAAGGGGTGATTGGTGACAGCCAACATGGCTTCACCAAGGGCAAGTCCTGCTTGGTGGCCTTTTATGTTGAGGTCATAGCCTTGGTGGACAAAGGCAGAGCAACAGATGTCATCTACCTGGGCCTTTGCGAAGCATTTGACACTGTCTTGCAAGATCTTTAAACTGGAACAATATGGATTTGAGGGAAGGATCACACATAGGATAAGGAGCTGGCTGGCTGGTTGCACCCAAAGAGTTGTGATCAATAGTTTAGTGTCCAAATGGAGAAGTGTGACTAGGGGTGTTCCTCAGGTGTCAGTACTGGGACCAATGCTGTTTAACGTCTTTGTTGGTGATGTGGACAGAGGAATTGAATGCACCCATTTAGTTTGCTGACAACACCAAACTGGGGTGAAGTCAACACACTGGAGGGAAGGGAGGCCATCCAGAGGGACCTGGACAGGCTTGAGAAATGGGCTTCTGCAAACTGCATGAAGTTCAACAAGGGCAAAAGCAAGGTTCTGCAACTGAGTCGAGGCAATTCCATGCATGAATAGAGATTGGGAGGAGAAAGCATTGAGTGCAGCCCTGAAAGGAAGGTGGTAGATCAGAAGTTTAACAGGAGCTGTCAATATGTGCTGGCAGCCCAGAAAACCAACCATGTCCCAAGCTGCATCAAAAGAAGCAATGATAGTTGTTTGAAGGAATGTCAGATTCTCCCCCTCTACTCTGCACTAGTGAGACCCTAGCTGGGGTATTGTGTCCAGACCTGGAGTCCCCAGTGTTAGAAAGACATAGAGCTCCTGGAACATGTCCAGATGAGAACAACTGAAATGTTCAAAGGGCTGGAACACCTTCCCTATGAGGACAGTCTGAGCAAGTTCGAGTTGTTCAGCTTGGAGAAGAGGAGGCTCCAAGCTGACATTCTAGCAGCTTTACAGTATTTGAAAGGGACTACAAGAGAGTTGGGGTAGGACTTTTTACATGGGAGCATAGAGAGGGGAAGGTTTACAAACTTGAAAAGGAGAAATTTAGATCGGACATTAAGAAACTATTCTTTGCAGTGAGGGAATGAGATGCTGGAACAGACTGTCCAAGGCAGTTGTGGCTGCCCCACCCCTCAAAGTGTGCAAGGCCAGGTTGGATGGGGCCCTGAGTAATCTAATCTAATGAAGGTGTCCCTGTCTATTGCAGGGCTGTTGGAACTAGATAATCTTTAAAGATCTTTCCAACCCTAGCCATTCTATGATTCTATGACCTTAGAAATAGTTTGGTTGTGACCTGGTAGTAAATGGAAAGTATCTTTAAACTTAAGAAGACACTTTAAGAAAAAAAATAATAAATTTTCTTATATGGAAATCTTAAAAGGCTCTTATACACACTACAATTACTTTCAAATTACTCACTTCTGTGCAGACATATGTAACAGTTAAATAAAATAGTGTTTTTCAGTTCATTAGCGTCTGTACTCACATGATCCTGTCTACTCTTTTCCACTTATCCTGTCACTCTTCTCCCAATTTCTTTGTCTTCTTTCTTCTACATGAGGAAAATCCGTGGCAGCGTTAAGCCAGAAATTAGTCCTGAAGATCTGATGATGTACATTTAAAACTTCACTATTTTTTTTACAGATCATTGACTTTCCTCCTAAATCACACCGTGATAAAACCTTAATGGTGACAATCCAGATGCAGTTTAGCACACAGCTTTACTCTTCAAACAACAGTGCCATGTGCAACATGCAAGGCAATCTGTGCAGCTTCTGGGGTCCTTATGTACCAGATGGGGAGGGATGTGGATTTAGTTGTTCTGCTGAGAGAACAGGACATTGCACCTGATCCCAACAGAAATGTGGAATGATAGATTGCCTACAGTTGCCTACAGATGAGGTTATTGTGAATAAACTCTTCGCTAAGCTATAATTAAGACTCTTATCCAGGAATATGTGGTTCTACCTCTTTCTGACCTTATGTTTCAATGGGCTTTTATACTTTAATCTGTCAGACAAAAAAATATATGCCCGTTTTAAATGCACTTGATGATCTTTCTGATCTCCCAAACAAGAGAATTAGTGAGAATATGTGAATTGGATCTCACAAACAGAACCAAAAACTAGAGATCATGGGGAAATCATTTGGGTATTATATTAGAAATTATGTCCTTGACATGTGACATATATACAACAAGCTGTTATACAAGTTGTCATAGAATCATAGATCCATAGAATCATTAAGGATTAGAAGGGACCCTGAAAGATCATGTAGTCCAATCCCCCTGTCACAACAGGATTACCTAGGACAAGTTGTACAGGAACATACCAAGGCGGGTGTTGAAAGTCTCCAGAGAAAGCTCTGGGCAGCCTGTTCCAGTGCTCCATCACCTTCACTGTGAAGAAGTTCCTTCTGATATTTATATATTTATATCTCTCTTCCACTTTGCGCCCATTGCCCCTTGTCCTATCACCAGATGACCTTGAGAAAGCCTGGCTCCATCCTCCTGACATGCCCCCTCCTCACATATTTATAGACATGAATGAGGTTACGGCTCAATCTCCTCCATGCTCAAGAGATGCATCTCTCTCAGCCTTTCCTCATACAGGAGGTGCTCTGCTTCCTTCATCATCTTCATTTTTCTACACTGAACACCGTCCAGCAGCTCTGTGTCCTTCTTGAACTGAAGGGCCCAGAACTGGGCACAATACTCCAGATGCAATCTCATCAGTGCAGAGTAGAGGGGGAAAAGAACCTCCCTTGATCTGCTAACCACCCCCCTTCTGGTCCAGCCCAAGATGCTGTTGGCCCTTTTGGCCACAAGAACACATTGCTGGCTCATAGTCATCCTGCTGTCCACTAGGACCTCTAGGTCCTTTTCCCTACACTGCTCTCCAACAGGTCAGTCCCCAATCTATCCTAGTCCCTGGAGTTGTCCTCTCCCAGATGCAAGACTCTACACTGACCCTTGTTGCACCTCATTCCATTTCTCTCTGTCCAGCTCTCTAGCCTGTCCACGTCTAGCTGAATGACAGCACAGTCTGCTGGGGTATCGGCAACACCACCCAGCTTTGTTTGATCAGCAGATTTGCTGATAGTGCACCCTAATCCCTCATCCAAGTTATTAATAGATTGAATAGGTCACTGAATATACTGTTTGAATGTATATCAGTGATAGACTTACATTGTTTTAAAATGAGCCAGGGTTTAGTTCCTCAGCATCTTTTCCTCCTTAAACCTTCCACAGCTTTTGACAAGTATGGCAATGTCACAATGGTTTTCTTTAAATTCTGCAACCCAGACTATGAGCTATGGGATGCCCTGACATCAAAAAACTAGTAAAATAATGCCATAAAGTTCTTCTCCTTTTAATAAAGAAGTTGAATATGACTGTGTCTCACAGGCAGGTAGTGTGATCCAAGAGGACTAGAGTCATATAAGAAATCAGGTTATCCTGAAGTCCACATTTTTGAAATTTATTATTGACTTTCACTATCTCTACTTCAGGGCTATTACTTCCATGATCCCCTGATTGCTGACATGCATGCATTGTGCTCCCGGAGCACATACTCACTTTAGTTTCACCCACATTTCTGGTCATGCTCTCAGAGACCACTCCACAATCCAAAGCAAAGGACACTTAAGTGGAGGTGATTAAGAGATGCTGCTCAGAGTGCCTCTCTGACCTATGCTAAAGCACAGGTGTGTATGAGGTCTGTGCCCACCTTTAGGCAGAAGTAAATGTACTTTAGGGGCTCATTATTTCAGAGCTGGGAAGTGAGGATGTTCCGTATTTTTAACAAACAATGAAATAATTTACATCTATGGTTACTTGTTAGGTTAAGCAATAGCTAAGCAACTTGATGAACTCTGGGAAGGTAGATTGAAAGGAATCTTTCCAAGGTCATGTAGTTATGGCTTCATTAAAAGTGCTTGCATGGTAATGAGTGGTACCAAGCTAATTCTGGGATGACAGACAGCAATGAGCCAACAATGTATGGCATTAACATATCAATGAACAAAGACTGAGGTACACAAACACACCATAGTCGAACAACCGAAAATTAGTAGGTGTCAAAATGCAATTAGCCAGATGGGAATTTGGCTAGGGCACCAGGGCTAATATTGATGCTTTGTTTAACAACATTTTTCTCCTATGAAATTCATTAAAGCTTCTGTAATGTTATTCATAGTATTTGGAAACATAACATTAAGCTCAACATTTCCAGGCATCATTTCCATTTAATGACAATTCTGCAAAAATCAGACAGGCTGTAGTATCTCCATCAGACAAAGCTCTTTTTTGAAATGCAGTCCCCTACACAACACAATTAATGATGTATGTCGCTTGCCTCAAATCTATCAGCAGGACTACAAGAATAAGACTAATCTGCAATTAAAATTTTGTGTTAAGAGAAACATAAAAAAAGCCCCAAACCAACCAGCTTATTATTTTTAAACAATCTCCTTATTTTCTGATGCCTTCAATGAAATAATTGTTGTCTTTTACTGTGCCTGTCATTTTAACATCTTAAGAAATTGATTTGTCTGTACTCCTTTCTAAAACTAGGTTTAATTACACTCATCAGTCTAAAGAACAAACATTGTAGGGGAATAACTGTGTGAAAACTGAGGGGGAGGGCAGAATATAATAACTCATTACCTTGATGTGCATTTTGATTCTGATGGCAGTGTTCTCATTGGTGCTGTCTGGTACAGTCCTTTCTGATCTTGTTCTATTTTATCTTCATAGATTCACAGGGAAAGTGAAAGGGTAGGAATCTGTGTCTATTCCTTAACTTTTAGCTAATTCCTTAAGAGATATTTAAGTATTATAGGTGTTTTAGACCATAGTTCTATGATGAAAAAAAAAAAAGAGCTTCAATAGAAAATTAGATAGTTTCAGTGTTTCCTAATATTTGAGTCATAGAATCACAGGATGGTAAGGGTTAGAATAGACTTCTGGGTATAATCTAATCCAACCACCCTGTTACAGCAGGCTTACCCAGACCAGGATGCACAGAAACGTATTCCCTCATTCTCTTGACATTCACCCTTTGCATCTTAATAATCATTGATAAGATCACCTCTCAGACTTTGCTTGTCCAGGCTAAACACACCCAGGTTTCTCACCCTTTCCTCAAAAGAGAGATGCTCCAGGTCTCTCATAGTCTTCATAGTTCAGATTTCACCTCACTGGGTCAGAGGAGGGAGAGAAGAGAACCTCTCTTGAACTCCTGGCCACTCTTCTCAGTGCACCCAAAGACACTATTGGATTTCTTGGCCACAAGAGTTCATTGCAGCCTCAAGGTTAAATTGTCCACAGAGACTATCAGGTTCTTTTCTGCAGAGCTGCTTTCAAGCAAGTCATCTCTCAAAGTATCCTAGTGAATGGTGTTAGTCCTTCCCATGTACAGGACACAACACTTGCCCTTGTAAAACTTCATTTGCTTCTCTGACCTAAGACTCCAGCCTGTCCAGGTCATGCTAAACAACAGCACAGCCTGACTGTGTCATCCACTCCACCCAGTTTTGTGTTATCAGTGCTCAATTAACAAAGACAGACTGTATGTCTTTAAATGATATTAGAGTTTGAGAAACATTTAGGACCTGCTGATGGAAAGTACTATAGATACTTATATTTTAGATAAGTTTTGTCACACGAACTCATATGAACATCTAGATCTTACTGGAGGTTAAAATCTATACTAGGTTTAGGCTGAACATTTGGCAAAATCTTTTCACTTAAAGAGTATTAAAGGGATTGGAACAGGCTGTCCAGAAAGAGGGTTGAGTGACCATCCCTGGATATAGAGTCATAGAATCATCAGGGATTGGAAGGGACCTTGAAAAATCATTTAGTCCGATCCCCCTGACAGAGCAGCTCCTTGCAGTGCCCCATGTCCTTTCCTGGGAAGAAGTTACAGAATCAGTCAGGGTTGGAAGGAACCACAGGATCATCCAATTCCAACCCCTCTGCCATGAGCAGGGACACCCCACCCTAGAGAAGGCTGGCCAGAGCCTCATCCATCCTGACCTTAAACACCTGCAGGGACAGAGCCCCAGCCACCTCCCTGGGCAACAAATTCCAAGCTGTCATGATCTTCACAGTGAAGAACTTCCTCCTCACATCGAGTCTAAATCTATCTGTCTCCAGCTTTGCTCCATTCCCCCTAGTCCTGTCTCTACCTGAGATCCTAAAAATCCCCTTCCCAGCTTTTGTTGTAGCCCCCTTCAGATATTGGAAGGCCACAATATGGTCACCTCAGAGGCTCCTCTTCCCCAGACTGGACAGCCTCAACTTGTTCAGTCTGGCCTTATAGGAGAGGTGCTTAGGGATCTGGTCTATTGGTAAACTTGGTAGGTTAGGTTTATTGGTTAGACTTGATGACCTCAAGGATCTTTTTTAACCTGAATGATTCTACGATTCCATGTTCTATTTAAAATCTATTAATTTCTAACAATACAATAAACAACTAACCCTTTTGGAACTTATGTCATGGTAAAGCTAAATTGCAGATTTTAATTAAAGTATTTTATATTAAAATTGTGTGGGACTGCTGAATGGTTTTTTTTGAAATATCCTATCAAACCTTGCCTATTGGTCACTCCAATTTATTACATTCAACCATTTAAAAGGGAACTAACTACATAGTCTCCTTTGAGAATTGTGTTGTAGCTCTGAGGTGGAAAGAACAGGTACTTTACAGCAGCTTTTTCAAACTTTTAATGTGTATGTGAAATCCCCTCTGGAAATTCTGCCTAAGAAGAAATTGCAGAGCCTTCATGGAGAATTTTTTCCTATACACTTTTGTTTGACCCCAGAGGAATTAACTGTGGGCTCAGTCCAGTTCATGTTGATGTCCATGGAGTCCAAGGTTATAAGGGCAGCTCACGCTTCATTCAGCTTTTGGCCTCTCTGGGAAGCCTGTCATCAAAGCTCTTAGTTTTACTGGTACAGTCTTGGTCCTGAAAAGAATTATGCTGCTGTTTACCCTTCCACACATGAGTTGTCTTATTGGCTGGAAGCATAAATCTGAGCAAGAACAGTGGTTTTGAAAGCATTTCTTTCCTTCTTTCTCCCTCCATAGTCTCCGTTCTTCAGTAAGAAATATGAAATCAATATGAAATCACTTTTTAACATAGAACAATATCTTACTTGAAGTGAAAATTAAATTTCCTTTCTTAGGTTTTATTATACCATGATATAATTCTTAACCTGGCATTATAGTGTCTTAATACATTCCCAAGATCTGAAACCAGCTGCCTGCAGAGAGCTCTTGTTCTCTTCGATAGAGTTTTACTGTGGGATTTGCTCAAGACAAGTTGACTGGTTATCAGATATTGTGAGCATCAACCTTCAGGCTTCTCATTTTGACAGTTTCCCTACTTTTATGCTGTCTTCTAAAACCTTGAGCTATCTGTTGAGCATGAGACAGCCAATGTGTTTGTTTTGTTTAGTTGCATTCTTTAAAAAAAAAAAAAACGGAACACTCTTGTTTTGGTTTGGTTCCTTTGTATGAATAACTGAACTTTATATTTCAAACATTGTCAGTTTACACCTTCTGTTGCCTTGCTGAGACACAGAAAAAACTTGAAGAATGTGACATTATATTTTACTTTAAATTTTCAGTGCATTACTATGAGGAACTATTTACTATGAGCTCTTTTACTCCTGTGAGTCATGACTTGGCAGTATTCTGGATTTCTTATCTTAGCAGCTAGCTAAATCCTTTGGCTTTAGTGAGTAAAATTGTTCTCAAATTTTTACCAGCAGCAGTTCCATTTTCTCTTGAAGATATTTGGGTGGAAGGATCTGTCTACTAAAGACTCTTGTTTCCTGTTTTTCAGGCCTGTGTCCTACACAAAGAATGAAAAGTTTCTAAGTACCTTCTGCAGATGAAGGCAACTGTGTTTTGGTCTGTTTACAGAATTAGAGTGACAGAATTATTGAGGCTGTAAATGACCTCTGAGTTCACCAAGTCCAGCCTAGTATAAATTTTAATTAACTTCAGACATGGTGAAATTAGTAGGCTAAATCATTTAGCCAGATTGTGTATAATATCTATGCATAAAATCATGATTTATAGCATAAACAACCCCAGGTACCAGCATAGGTTGGGGACTGACCTGCTGGAAAGCAGCGTAGCAGAAAGGCACCTAGGTGTCCTAGTGGATAGCAGGATGGTAATGAGGATCAACAGCATTCTGGAGTGCATCAGAAAGGGGTAGGTTATCAGATCGAGAGAGGTTCTTCTCCCTCTCTACTCTGCACCAGTGAGGCCATATCTGGGGTACTGTGTCCAGTTCTGAGCCCGTCGGTTCAAGGACACAGAGCTGCTGGAGGGGGGGCAGTGTAGAGCAACAAAGATGATGAAGGAAGTAAAAAACCTCCCTTATGAGGAATGGCTGAGGGAGCTGGGTCTCTTGAGCTTGGAGAAGAGGAGGCTGAGAGGTGACCTCATTCATGTCTATAATGATGTGAGGGGTGGGTGTCAGAAGGATGGAGCCCAGCTCTTCTCAGTCAATATCAAGGATTTTTACAAAATGGGAAATATCTACCCATGAAGACATCTCTATTTCCGTTATCTTCAGAGGGAGGCACATACAATTATCATCTTAGTCTTCATACAGTGAAACTTGGATGACATGAAGGCTAACAAAACTGTTCATGATTTACTTTCAGTCAAAGAACTAAATCTACTGGCTCATTCTGTCGTTATCATTGATGCTATCTAATGGTAGACTTTCAAAGAGTGTTGTGCTTGCTTTTGAATTTTGAATGGATAAAATCTAATAGACAGTGTCTCTTCTAAAGATCAATGTGAGCTGTAATCATAAAATACCTCAGTTATGTAAAGGCATGCTTAACCTCAATAACAGCTACAAAAAATTTAGCATTTTCCTTAATGAAAGGAAGTTACAGAAGAATGTGGCACAGCACAGCAAATTTTTCAGCACTATTTGAATGTTGCAGTGACTTTTCAGTTGATATCAGGAATTCCTGATGAATTACATTTGTAAGGAGTTGCTATGATCCCCTATATTTTTGCTTGACTGTGTATCAACTCACTCACATGGCATTACATCACACATATCAAGCAGGTTTTGCTCTTTTTATGTTGCTAAGACCGCCTGAATATGTTGAACCAAAATCATTGACGTAGTCACCGTCTCTGGAGGTGTTTAAGGTTAGCCTGGATGAAGTGGTGAGTGGCATGATCTAGATGTCAGATGTTTAAGTTTGTCTTGCTTGGTTTTAGGTTGGACTGGATGATCTTTAAGGTCTTTTCCAGCCTTATCATTACTGTTATACTGTGATATTTTATTATTATAGACTGTCAAACCTTTTACAATCTCTTTCTTGCATTACCAAAAATAAGTATCTGCATTCTGTCATGTTCCCCTACACCTCTAATTTCCCTTTGGTTTTAATGTATTTTTTCAACATTTTCTTCTCTCCATTCACTATTCTAAGAACTCTTCCTTATATCATTTAAATAAATTGTATTTAGTCCTTGCACCCCTTCCAAAATAAACCCAGAACAACCCAACCCCAAAACCCAAGTGTGTGCTTTCTATGCCAATGCAACTGTGTAAGTCAATTTAGCAGTTGCAGTCTCTTGGAATGAAATTCTATTACTATCAACTTAAGTGCCTCTAGTAAATGTTCATTTGTACATAGTTTACCTCTTTGTCATTACAACGCTTTGTAATTCCATACAACTCCCCCAAACCCACAGCTTCATATTACTTAGGCCGTAGCAAATGCAGACACACAGGCATTACATTTTCATTGTAATGAAAATGTTGGCTCATTTCTCAATTCATAATTGTGTTAACCTCTAGTGAACCATCCAGTAAGCTCTGTAATCTCCTCAACACATAGCAAAAGACATTTGAAGGGGACTAAGATACAGATAACAAGCTGCTCTATAAAGGAAGAAACAACAGAGAAACAATAGGTGAACTGCAGATAAAAGAGGTTTATAACAGAAAACCTGGGTATTCAGAGATAAAATCAGAGGTAACTAATTGCCAGTACCTGAAGCAGGACAACACAACACATATAGCAAGGGGGGTACACTGGGGATGGTACTGCAAGACCACTTCACAGCTATTAGACAACAATGCAGCTTATACGGTTTTAAAAGAATCCCAGTACTTTTTACCTCTACCTGCTTTACCTTCATTCCCCATTTCAAAGATTTTTATCCTTCCCATGTACCAAAAACTTATTTTGTGTGGTTGTGTTAGACTTCAGTGGCAAAACATCAAGGAGGAGATGTGTGAAGCTACAAAGATATTGTATCACCTCCTGCTTTCTTGATGTAGACTAGTCCTCTAAATTAACTTGAAAGGTAAGATTTGGCTCTTTGGTCTGTAAAGTGGGAGATGAGCTGTTGTGAAGGCTTTAATGCCCTTTTTGTTTGGCAATCATTACAGCAGGATCTTTCTTCTTAAATAAGGCAAGGAAGTGTTGTTGGAAAACTGCCCACCCAAGCTCTCTGCAAAACAGCCTCATATAGTGCATGTTTATAAATTCAGGATGCTGTTGCTTCCCTTGGGTACACAGTGACCACAAAAAGATGAACAACTTGCATGGAAAACCACCGTCATATAATTTGTGGAGTGGCTAGGTCTTAGTTAGCCTGCATAGATTCCAGTGTTGTAAAATTTGTAAGAAATCTAATTACCTACCAAGGACTGCCATAGTCCATCTTTCACCAGCAGAGAAAGAGCTAAGGAATGATTTGTGCATTAAACTTACCCAGTTCCTGCCCTGCTTCATGTGCAGGTCTCCAAAACTCTGGATGCAAAATTCCATCTTATCTATTTTCAGTTTATTTGCTGCAACTGTTATTATCCTGTGATTCTGACTTTGCATATAGTGCACAAGACAGGCATCAACCTGTTCTTAAAGCTGAACAGGGAGAGGTAGGAAAATACTGTGGTAAGCAGTACTAATTGGGGCACAGTTTTGCCTCTTCACCATCCATGCCTAAAGCAATATGACCTCCCATCTATAAAGATTTTTCCTCTCATTTTCTTCCATAGGTCCACACGTAAGTGAAAGAGAATGGCATACAGTGGGAAAGTACTGGGGTTTTTTTATATGCATGCTGCTATTTTTACACCAGCAAAATCAAGGTTTCATCTTAACTCATATATTATTTACTACAGTTATGGTTCAGGAAACTATTTAAGCATATGGCTAATTACTGTGGAAGTAATATACGTTCTTCCTGCTAATATGCACTTGGGCAAAGAAGCTGTCCTGTAAGTCAGACAGTAATGAGAAACATATTAAAATGTGGATTCCTGGTAGCAAGAACAGTTTCCTGTGTGGTTTTTTGCAGTAATAGCTCCAACTACTTGAAAGAATAAATTTTGCCAGAGTTTAATTACATCTCATCATGGTGTCACAAACAGTAAGAGCATGACCCAGCATTTAAAGAAGATTAATCAGTTTAATCATCTTTGTTTTTTGAAGATTTGCTTGTATTCTTGCCTTAATGGCCCACGTGTAGCTTGTTTTTTCCCCAAATGAATTATGAAGTTAGATTTGTTTTTATCCCAATCTAGCAGCATGACTATAAGGAACAGCATGTACACTGCACAGGCCACGATGTTGTTTATGCTGTGCACTCATGACAAGCAAATTAAACAGAAAAGCCCAACATCCCTTACCCAAACAATAAAATGATAGGGAAACTCTCTCTGTATTATAACAGCTCTGGAAAATGCCAAATTCCCATTTGTACAGTCAAATTTTACAGTATAAAATCTGTGCTTCTAAGTATCTGAGTAAATTGTTCAGTATACATTAGCGAATTTAAGATGGTCCAACAACTCACCAGTGACAAAATTACATTAAAGTCCATTACTGTTGAAACTCAAGATGTTAAATGTGTATGAAATGTCACAACTCAGGTTTCAGTGTTGGTCATTAACAGTATTAATCACAATTTCGGCTATCAGAACCTTAGAGTCTGTTGAGGCATCAGGACATGGTATTCATTTGAAAATAGTCTGTGTTGGAGTTGATACAGTTTAATAGATTCATCCACCTTATCCTGATGGTTGTTATTTCAAACGGATAAAAGGATGTGTTTCCCTTCTGTCATTTCTGCATTCATTTCCTTGGTTGCTCAGGGAATGTTTTTTCCACTCGGTTTCCATCGGTGTCATTTTTACCACCTACTACAATCCAAAAAGGTTAATAAGGAGAAAAATGTCATGTCAATTGTTTTTATATCATCTGGTACAAGCAGTGACACAAAGGCATGGGGGGTTGTGTGTGTGTGTCTGCATGTTTGAACACTATAATCTAACACCAACAATGTGCTCAGTGTAGGATATTCATCAGAACCACAGGCCAGCCTTTGGGCATTCCTGTCATACAGTTAGTCACTGAAATTTTGACTTTGCTTTACATTTGCTCTGAGGTCAGGGGAAGACAGTGTCTATATTTAATGAAGATTTTCATTCCCAAAAACATGGGATAATTCTACTATTTTTTTTTCATAGCCGTGACTCATGCAATCCCTCCTTCATTACTATTAAAAAGCAAAACTTGCCTTTGTTTCTGAGGATTAATTTATTCCTACAGCTCTTGACTTCTTAGTTTTTTAAACCCAAACATATGACACAGATGATCTTTCTTTGGTTTCTTTTCTCCCTCTGAAAGCTGAGTGATACTATTCACAGATTCATAGGTTCACAGAATGGTTCAGGTAGGAGGGGACCTTAAAGATCATCTAGTTCTGACCCCCCTGCCATGAACAGGGACACCCCCCACTAGACCAGAGTGCTCAAGGCTCCATCCCATCTGGCCTTGAACACTTCCAGGGAGGGGGCAGCCACAAGCTCCTTGGGCAACCTGTTCCAGTCTCTCAGCACCCTCATGTGAAGAACTTCCGTCTGACTTCCAGTCTAAACCTCCCTCTTCCACCTTGAAACCATTCCCCCTGCTCCTACCGCTCACAGCCCTCGGAAACAGCCCTTCCCCAGCTTTCCTGTAGCTGACTTCAGGTACTAGGAAGGGCGCTGTAAGACCTCACCAGAGTCTTCTCTTCTCCAGGCTAAACAGCCCCAACTTTCTCAGCCTGTTCTCACAGGAGAGGTAATCCAGTCCTCCAGTCATCCTCATGGCCTTTCTCAGAACATGTTCCAATAGCTCTATATCTCTCCTGTGCTGGGGGCTCCAGAACAGCAGCTGTCCTCTGTCCAAGTCCACTGGTAGTACAAACCAAACTTAGCCATGGCTCCAACCTTCCCAGTAACCATTTCAAACAACAGAAGAGCTATTGCCACAGCATCCTGGACTCTTCTACTGAACTGAAACATGAGATTTACATTGGCTGCAGGAGATCAAGTTGGGAATTATGACCTGACTCAGAATTACCTAGGCAATTTCACTTAATGATTTCTGAATTGAAGTAAGAATGTTGCCTCAGGTGTCATTGCCAATCACTTTTGTTCTCTTTCTGAATATATTAAATGAAAAATATATGAAGACTGTTTTTTTTTTCATGATTTTGTTTT
The DNA here is from genome assembly GCA_013397515.1 of Upupa epops. Taxonomy (NCBI): domain Eukaryota; kingdom Metazoa; phylum Chordata; class Aves; order Bucerotiformes; family Upupidae; genus Upupa; species Upupa epops. Next base: position 277,108 of record VZRI01011340.1, read on the forward strand.
TAATAGGTTATTTGTTATAGGTTAGGATGTGCTTGCTAGAAGTTTTGTGCTTGTTTGGATCAAAGGTGAAAGAGCAAAATTTTTGAAGAGGGAGTGGAGAAAATGATCTATGTATTCCTTGGAAGGAAATATGCATTGAACATTCCTGAGACCTAGTAGCTTTTGGACTTCATTTGGATTAGAGAAGTCATCTCCCTGTGCACTCCACTGAAGAAATACTGTTTATGGAGAAATGTTATTCTTTTTTTTATACCATTTAATTTCCCATCACAACTAAATGAGATGATTTTGCTGATGTTAGCCTGTGACTACAGGATGGCTGATCATGTCAGCTAACATTTTCATGGTTACAAAGATTGGTTCTCAGAACCATGAGGGAGTATAGATTGACATGCTTGTGAGGATCTGCAACTGTGGGAATCCATGAGATCGGTCAGAAAGTTTAAAAAGAAAAAAAGGAATAGGAGAGTTATAGGTATCACAGACAGGTCAGCAATGGTTTATGATGAATGAGAATGAAGCTTGAAAGTCCTTTGGTCCTCTGGGAAATACTGTGGGAAGGACTTCAGACATGGTGATGGGTATGAAACAAAAATTCTTTACTTGGAAGTATTGAATTTTGCCATCTGATTTTTGAGGCAATGTTATTTCACTGCTATATTTAATGTCATTGCTCTTGCTAGGGTTTTGTACCTCATTAGTAAAAATTTGAGCCTGTGAGAAGGCAGAAGCAAAATGTAGGGAGGGCTCATATGTCTCAGCTCATTAATTCCTGCTTTTCCTTGCTGAGAGCATATGCTTCAGTCCTTTGCACGATTTTTGGGGGGGAACTAGTACCAAAGAATCATCTGTATGGATAATTCCAGTATGAAAATTCTATCAAAAATTCAGGGAAGTCAGTTGTATTTTGTTCTTCAAACACTGTAGAGTCTGAAGTATGAAGCTGTGGCTATAGGAGACACTGGTAAAAATGCCTTTGCCCTCTCTTCTGAAAATCTGCCTGGGCATTTCCAAAAACAGGGGTAAAAAAGGTAATAAGAACTGAATTTTTATCGGTGCCAGTACTCTGTTGATCTGAGAGGCAATTAGTTTCACAGAATACTGTGCTGAAACTGTCACTCTTCTCTGGACAGAAAATGTGCTTCCTTCTCCAGGGACCACATTTATATCATTGAAATGTAAAAACAAACAAAAAAAAAAAAAGAAAAAATCCAGGTTTTACCTATTTTGGAATCATAACACATAAAAATGGTTTTATATCTGTCCTGATTACCTGATATTTTCAGTATGGAATGTCCATAAAAAAATAAACTGCTTTTTAATTGAGCACAGGTAGAAAGGCCATAAGCGAAAAAGAAGATCATTAATTCTAAAATACCATAACAATTGACAGAATAATTCAGATTCAATTTTTATTATTTCCCCTTGTACACTTCAAATGCAGGTTTACTTTTATGTAAAACTTAGCCACTAATGTGTAGAAATCTTTACTTTTTGGTAATTAGCAATTTCTTGAACATGGTGACTAGAAAGTCTGCTGTCATTTGGAATTTATTGAAGCAGAATAAAAATTGAAACAGCTGTTTTCCCGTCAAAAAATAGCAACAGGAAAAAGCAGCATAAAGCTTCATAGTACAGTAATGTCTGTAAAGAAAAAAGCTGTGTAAAATTTTTAAAATGCAATATTTATAGACTAATTTAACACCACACTAGTAAAACAACTGTCCCTTGCTACTTGAAATCAAATAATAAACCATTAGCAGAAACTCTATAATAGCATTAAAATGTATAAAGCCTTCTGCTTCTTCAGTGTAGGATTTTACTTGTCTAGATCATAATTGAAAATAAATAATTTAGGAGACCTCAATTTTTCCATATTAACAAAAGTACCAACAGTGTATTTGTATTTTTCCCCTGTTTTTGTTTCTCACTGAAATCCTATCTAAGGTCTGAAAAACAACAGTAAAATACTGCCTTTACCTGCTTCTCTAACTGTGGTTTTACCTTGGTGAGTAATGTACCTAAATAGGAAAGACAGAGGATGCTGAGGTGACTTTGAGTGATAGAAACGTGAGCATGTAAAATGAAAAAAAGGTATTATGGCATTAAGACTGGTCTATTATTTATATCAGAATAAGAGTGGTTGTTGTAGAAAATCTGTTGTCTGAACATAGTTTCTCTAAATTTACAACTAAGACTTCTGCTCTGAGCGTTTCTTTAGTAGGCTGTCTAAATTCAGTATTTTATCACCTTACAAAAACATTAAAAATTAGAGGTTTTAAGCTAAGTGATAACACAAATGGTAAGAAATCATCAGGAACAGATGGTGTACACCCAAGAATTCTATAAGAATTCAAGTATAAAATTTCTGAACTATTCACTGTATTAAAATGGAATCAGCACAGACAAATGTCAGATAGCAAGTGTAGCACAACTTTTCCAGGAATCTACAGACCAGTAAATAGTTTTGCTGGGCAAATTGTTAGCTACTCTAAAAATGAACAGAAATAACCAATACACAAACAAATATGTGTACACAGGCATAAGTCATTACAGTTTTTACAGAAGTTATTCATGCCTAAATAGCCTTTTAGAGTCCTTTGATTAAGACAACAAACATAAAAGAGAACAGAATTCCAAATATTATATTATTTAAAAATTTCCATAGAGATTCATGTGAGTAACAAAAACAAATTTCAAGGAGGTTGTGATATATGTTCATAAGTGTCAAAATGAGAATGTCTGTCAGTCCAAAATTTTCAATGTTATTCAACTGGTTTGGGAACTAAAAATGACAGTTGACCATGGTAATGTTTAAGGATAATTCTTAATATAATTAAAGTGTAAAAGATAAGATGAAATTCAGTGCTGAAAAATGGAAACTTGTAAAAGAGCAACCACAACAATAAATCAGAATCATTAGGGATCAGAGAGACCTCTAAAGATCATCTAGTCCAATCTCCCGACCACAGAAGGATCATCTAGACCAAGTTGCGTAGGAACACATCCGGGTTGGTCTTGAACGTCTCCAGAGAAAGAGACTCCACAGCTTCCCTGCTCCATTACCTTTCCTGGGAAGAAGTTCTTTCTGATATTTATATGGAACCTTCTCTCTTCCAGCTTGCACCCATTGCCCCTTTTCCTACCACCAGATGACCTTTAGAAGAGCCTGTCTCTATCATTCCGACACTCACTCCTCACATCTTTATAGACATGAATGAGGTCCCCCCTCAGCCTTCTCTTCTCCAAGCTCAAGGGACCCAGCTTCCTCAGCCTTTCCTCATAAGGGCAATGTTCAACTTCCTTTATCATCTTCATTGTTGCACACTGGACACCCTTCAGCAGATCCCTGTTCTTATTCAGATGAAGACTCTACACTGACCCTTGTTGCACCTCATTACATTTCTCTCTGCCCAGCTCTCTAGCCTGTCTACGTCTCACTGAATGGCAGCCACAACCTCCCTGGGCAATATGTCCTTATTTAATTACATATTGTTTAAGTATAAAGTCCTATTTAAGAAAAGAGGTGTGAATGTCCTTTGTTTTTCTCAGAAATGAAATAGTAGAATTTGAAAATATAAAAATAGAGAGGAAAAATAATAGGGAGTGCTAAACAGTTTCAATTCATGGCTACAGCCAGTAACTATGATGTTTTAGTCAGGAAACTGGGAGAATTTTTATATGGGAAGATAGAAAACATGAATAGATAAAGAATATTCAATATCCCAAACCATGTATCAATTGGGGAAAACTAATTTAAACCTGATTAATTAGATTATATGTTAAACAAGAAAAATATCTTTCCTATCTGGTGCACAATTAAAAAATGGAACATCTACAAGGGTGACTAAGGTACTCACACATCTCTCCTGTGAAGAAAGGCTGAGAGAACAGGGGCTGTTTAGTCTAGAGAAAAGAAGTCTGAGAAGGGATCTAATTAATGTTGACAAATATCTGAGGAGTGGGTGTCAAGAGGAAGAGACCAGTCTCTTTTCACTAGTGCCCAGTAACAGGACAAGAAATAATGGGAATAAGTTGGAACACAGAGAGTTCCACCTCCACAAGGAGAAATTTTGTTATTGTGACAGAGCACTGAAACAGGCTACCTAGTATGGTTGTGAAGTCTCCTTCTCTGGTGGGATGTTCCTGTGTGACCTGTCCTAGGTGATTCTGCTTTCACATGGTGTTCTACTAGCTGATCTGTAGATATCCCCTCCAAGACCTAACATTCTATGGTTGTATCATTGCCACACAAATGACAAATATAGAAGGGTTTTTATGGATTCAAAAAGTAATTCAACCAGACATCCAAGGATTATTAATGAAAGGCATGATATTTGTGGCTCAGGAAGTGCCTGAGTCCTAGATTCTCAAAGGATGGAAAGATATAGCGGAAGACATATCACTATGCTTGGTCTACTTTCATGTCTTGTACCTAAGGAAGCTGCTGCTCTTGATGAAAATTTGAGGGGAAAGAGAACTGGGGATGATGATATCGGTCTGACTGATCTTGCTGTGTTGGGGGGATTGGACTGGGTGGTCTTTCTAGGTCACTTCCAATCCATGTTCTGTGATGTTCTGTGACTTGGTCTAGGTGATCCTGCTATGGCAGGTGATTGGATTAGATAATCTTTCAAGGTCCCTTCCAGTCCCTAGTGATTCTATGATTCTATGATATTATTTAATGTAATTTTTCCTCTGCAGTAAGTGGTATAAAAGATGACAATTGATTTTGATAGGGCAAACATAGAGTGCTGTAAAGAAAACATTCATTTGGCTAGACATTTGTGCTTAGAAAAGTATTATATACATTGATGTGGGTTAATATAAATCACTGTACTCAAATAACAATGAGCTGCAGACTGGAGGGTGAGTGGCTGGACAGCAGCTTTGCAGAGAAGGACCTGAGAATTCTGGTTGACAGCTGTCTGAACAGGAGCCAGAAGTGTGCCCAGGTGGCACAAAAGGCCAATAGTACTCTGGCTTGTATCCAGGACTAGGGATGTCATTCCAGTACTACAGGGCACTGATGAGGTCTCACCTCAAGTACTGGCAGCAGTTTTGGGACCTTCACTTCAAGGAAGTGATTGAGGGGCTGGAACTGGTCCAGAGGAACAATGAGGATTTCACTAACAGGAAGCTATAGAAGAAGTTACATAGGTCATCATGAATCGCCCCTTCAATGAGACTAGAGGGAAAGTCTAATAAGAAGAGGCTGAGGGAGATGGGATTGTTTAGCCTGGAGAAGAAGAGACTCAGGGGCCTGAGGCTGCTCCATGGGAAGGTTAGGTTGTATGTTAGGAAGTCCTTCCTCATAGAATGGGTGATTAGATAACTGGAATGGACTTTCCAGGGAGCTGGTAGAGTCTCCTTGCTGTAGGTCTTTAAGGACAGACTGACTGTGGCACTTAGTGCCATGGTCTATCTGATGTGGTGATGCTAGGTCATAGGTTGGACTTGACGATCTTAGAGGTCTTTTCCATACTCAATATTTTGCGATTCTGTGACTATGCAATAATTGCTGCTATTGATATATGATCCTTTGCACCAGGATTCTATTTTTTATATCTTTCCTTTACATAAGTTATTTGATTTTCCCAGTAAAATTCAGCTTGAAGCAGAAGCCACTGGATAAATCTGTTCAATCTGCACTGTAAAGCAGCCCAGAAAAGTAATCCCAAAATTATTTCTTTTCAAAAGTCTTTGAATAATCTTCTATTTTTATTAAATGCATGGAGATTCTTAACAGTAGTCACTTTTAATAGAGATTGTAAAGGAAAATCAAAGAATCATCTCATGATGGTGGTGAATTCAATGCAAACTACATACCTGCAGATACTTTTCTCACATATATGCTTGTTTTCTATCATGTAATATACATATGCATGTAATACAGGAGTTGCAAGAGAGTCAGGAAAGCTGACAGAGATAAGAGCCCAGGATTCCTGATTTCTACTCATCAGATCCAACACCAGATAATGTCATCTCCCTTGTGCATGATTGTATGCTTTGTGTCATTTCACAACAGAAAATAACAAGTAGTAAGGCATGGAGAGATTCACTGATGCATCTGAGGACGTGAGCTCTAAAGCCTAAGGCTGACATTGCCTTTCAAAATAATTTTGGCCATGAGTGCATGCAAACAGATGTCAAGTTGGGGAAAAAAACTGATCAGCAGTGCCACTAATTTGACCTCCTCAATGCTTCACTAGCTGGATAATTTCCCAGTTGTGGACTAGTGGCCCATTAAACCTGTCTTTTGTTGCATAATCATAAGCCTGAATGACAGAAAAGAAATAATTAAGACTTGTCAAATTGAATGCAAAATATCTACGTGACCCCTCATTTTTCTAGCATAGTGACGGACAAATAGTATTCCAAGGGCTAATACAGAGAAGCCTAAAAAGAGTAGCACAGAGCTGTTTACAGTAATGTAGAGAAAGCACTAGATAGATCTTCCACCCAAATTTTGTGATGTGCTAGGAAGGAAAAGTTAAGCATAGCTTCTGCACTCTCAGAGTTGCAATCGCTAAGATGAGAAACCTAGATAAGAAGTTCTTATCTAGGGTGACATTTTAAAGGTTCAGGCTTGTTTTAGTTTTGAAGAAAAATCCATGACTTTTCTTACATATTGTAAGGTGATCTGAACTATCAAAGCCAACATTACTGAACTGTAAATGTTTTAAGTTCAATCTTATATTCCCCATAATTTGAAATCCTGGATCATTATGCACAGCTAGAAATAAGTGAAGAACAACATTCTGCCAGGCTTTGTCTTCCTCTCTAACTCTCTGGTCTATATGTTTAATATTACTACTTTCTATAGATTCTTCTCCGAAGTTGATGAAACAAATACATATAGAACTTTCCTTTGGCTTCAGTGTATTCAAAGATGGAGCTTCAGAAAGTCAGAAGTGCTTCAGGTTATTTGCTCATCCAGTTGTTTCTTTAGTTGGGAGAAATAATGAATAAAGTCAGTAGAACACAATTTTCAGTATCATAGCGAGTATTGAAGATATTTGGCTTTGTTCTCATTTCCCAAATCAACAAATACCACCACTGCTTTTGAATTTTTAGGAAGAGTGCAGTGAAATGCTGCATTTTCAAAAGCTCTGCTCTGACTATTTTTTCATTCCATTCCTTTTCTTGATATTTACCATCCTGTAAGCATTTTGTCAGTCAAAATTCAGATATACATTACAGCATCTCTTTTGTTACTGAAACCCAACATGGATTTGTGAAGTCATCAGTCCTACTAAATAACTGCAGGTATTCACAGAATGTACTGTAATATCCCACTATTTTTTGGTTTAGTCTAGAAGTATATAAATCTGGATCAAGATTAATGACTTGGACTTAAAAAAAGAGTCTAATCTAGCACACTTGAGTTTTAGTGACATGTGAATTTAATATTTCTGAGACTGTAGTCTGAGATCAGAGTTTGCCTTTCAAGAAGTATCTACAGCAGAATGGTCTGTTGATCAAATGAAGTACCTGTGAACTTGCAGCAGTAATAGCTCTTTGCACATCTGCCTTTCTAATCCTGACATCTCTAGGTATGGATTTGCTTTGAACACATATTTGGGACCCCATGTGAGAACTGTATTTAGTAAATTCATTTACTGAGTCCCACATATTCATGAAGTACTAGGAATCTATGCAACTTAGCTTGACAAAGATCATTAGACATGCAATTCATACAAGTTTGGAAACCCTTCTTTCCTCAGAAAGTGGTTCCACCAAGTACTAGGTGTCACCTATTGTTGGGCAAAGCTTTTATGGAGGGTTGTCTTTGTTCCAGTCCCTTAATTGTTGCCTAAAATGTCAGCTGGAAGCTATCAGAAGATGTGAGGAATAACCAAAACATGCTCTTTTGGTTTGGTTGTACTGAAGCCTGTTACTCAGCTGTTGCCAGAGTCTTGTTTTACTCAGCCATATGGGTAGTGGCTTTTCCCACAAGCAATCCACAGATTTTATTTCTGTGGGCTGCATCATAATCAATTATTTTTTAAGAATCAGTAAATAACTGGGAGCTTCACTGGAAAACACACATTTAAAAAATCCTTTGGCAACAGTAATCCATTAATATGAAAACTGATAAACCTCCTCTGCAATTTCAGCTAACAATTTTCTAGTTCTTTCTTTCATTTTTTTTCGTCTTTTTATTCTTTATCTTTGAGATTTCTCTTGTGTTTGCTTCACAGAAGCATCATTAACAGGCAAAGACTGGGGAAAAAAAAAAAGATGATTTCTTTTTAATAGAAAAGAAGATTAATTTGTTGTGCTGAAGAAAAAATTGTATTTTAATGATAATTAGGGATGTATAAATAGTTTTCAATAAGAAAGATTAATGTAGTTTGAATAACCATTATAGCAAAATATTGAAGGCAAACTGCTAATACACTAGCATCGCTGGTTTTATGAACTCATTTTATTTCAATTCCTGCTGTCATACAACACAGTGTCTTTGAACATTGCAGACACATATAAATATGATTTTATAAATGGAACACAATGGGAAAGAATACGCAGTAAAAATGTCTGAAGAATTATGTAAATTGTTGTGATTCTTGGAAAGCAGAGTCTAACTAAGCATTTAAGCTTTATTGTAATATTTTTATTATTATTATTATTATTTCACCTTTAATGGAGGCTATTTTGTGTGTTGGTGAACCAGAGGATTATGTTGTAGCTACTGAGAATGTTAACATAATTTTTGGTACAGTGCGTTAATAAAACAAGTGTAATGAGCCGTAGTGGTGTGCAATATCAGGTCAATGTGAGAATAAAGCTGCAAGCAATTACAGTACTAAGATTGGTTGTATCTAATTATCGCATGGCTAATAGTACAGAGGTGATTGGCTGAAACCAAAATTATTCGGGTTGGAGTAGTTTTAATATAGATTAATATTAGCTGTTGCATTGCAGTTGCATTTGCTTGAAACAATACGGTCATTTGGTTTTCAGTAAAAAAAAAAGGCATACCTGTCAACGAAGCATTTATGTTTTGCTTGTAAACTGAAATGAGAAATGTCACTGGATCGTGAGAAGCAATGACACAAAGCACCTGCATTTAGTCAAGGGTTTTTTTTTTATGTAAGTAATGTTAAGGAAATTTGTATTCTACATATCTCATAATACAAGAACATGACCGGAAAAATGATCCCCGTGAAACTGATAATTACCAGAGAGAACCACTGGTGATTATAATTATATTCTGAGTACAAATTGGAAACCAATCTTGAGTGAAAACTTGCTTCATGCACAAGCTGTTTGAATACAAGGTTTTTCTCAGCTGGGATCTGTAGGAAAACTTTTGGGCATACTGAAAAACAGAGAAGGAAGAGATGAGATTTGGTATATTAGGACATCAACAACAGCATAAAACCATTGTCACAAATATATCCTCTTAGGGTTGGATTCACCTCATCTGCCTTACCTAAGAAAGCTACCATGCACTTTTCTGTTCTGGTTACCCATGCCTTTGGTGTCCAAGTGAAGAAAAGAGTGTTCTGTGGAGATAATAATTTTTCCTTGAAGAATGTAAGAATCTTACCTTAGGTTTTGGTAAATATCTACATGACATCCCATAAGAAAGACATAGGACTGTTGGAACAAGTCCAGAGGAGGCCACAAAGATGATCCACGGGCTGTAGAATTTTTGGATGAGGGAGAGTTGTTGTTCAGCCAATAAAAGACCAGGGTGACCATATAGCTGCTTTCCAATATATGAAAGGAACATACAAGAAGGCATTTTTCACAAGGGTATCTAGTGATAGGATAAAGGGAAATGGTTTTAAAATGAAAGTAGGTTTAGACTCCATCTTAGGAAGAAGTTCTTCAGTACTAGGATGGATAGACTTAGAAAGAGATTACCTGGAGATTTTATGGTTACTCTCCCTGGAGGTGATCAAGGCAAGGTTGGATGAAGACTTAATCAGCCAAGACTAGTTGAGAGGTGTCATTGCCCATGGTGGGAGAGTTGGAGTAAATGAGATGCCTTGCAGCCAGAGCTAGTCTATGATTCTGGAACTTCATGACATTGGCTTTCTCATCCTGTTAATTGTAAAACATATATGATTGGCTCCATCGAAGAGGCTTTCAGGCACCTTATACAATTCACCAGCCTGTAAGGAATATCACATATTTAAGAGGATACAGGAAGGTCAGACACTTGCAGAGGGACTTGGACAGACTGGAGAGATGGTCAAGCTCTAATAGGATGTGTTTTAACAAGTCCAAGTGTCGAGTTGTGCATTTTGGTTATAACAACCTCAGGCAGAACTATAGGTTGGGAATGGAGTACTTGGAGAGTACTCAGGTAGAAAGAGACTTGGGGGTATTGGTAGACAGTAAATTTAGCATGAGTCAGCAATGTGCCCAGGCAGCCAAGAGGGCTAATGGCATCTTGGCCTGTATCAGGAATGGTGTGGCCTGCAGGGAGAGGGATATTATCCTCCCCCTGTATTCAACATTGGTTAGACTGCACCTGGAGTATTGTGTTCAGTTCTGGGCCCCTCAGTTTAGGAAGGATGTCAAGGTTCTGGAATGAGTCCAAAGAAGAGCAACTAGAATGGTAAAGGTCCTGGAAAGTAAGCCCTATGAGGAGAGGCTGATGGAGATGGGTCTGTTTAGCCTGGAAAAGAGGAGGCTCAGGGGTACACTTATCACTGTCTGTAACTACCTAAAAGATGGTTATGGTCAGGTGGGGGTTGGTCTTTTCTCCCTGGACACTGGAGACAGGACAAGGGGTCACAGTCAAGCACCTTTGGGGGAGGTTTAGACTTGACGTTAGGAAAAGGTTTTTTACTGAAAGAGTAATCAGATTTTGGAACGGGCTGCCCACGGAGGTGGTTGGGTCACAGTCTCTGGAGATGTTTAAGGTTAGGCTGGATGAACTGCTGAGTGGCATAATCTAGATGTCAGATGTCAGATATTTAGGTTTACTTGGTTGGTTTTAGGTTGGACTGGATGATCTTTAAGGTCTTTTCCAGCCTCATCCTTACTGTGATACTGTGATACATGCTATGGATAGAAGATCTGAAGGAATCTGTGGGAAACCTCCTCTATATGGCTTTTTAAGTTAGAATGTTTGAACTACGCCCTACATTTGTGTTATAGTTTGAACCTGGTGATTTTTTCATCTGGGGAAGGGGTTACTGGCAAAACTGGTTAAGAAACTTAGAGGATTCATTCCAACTCCCTTTACTCAACTTTGTTTCTGGAGGCTTGAATGAGCCTGCAGATATGCCTGCAATCATATTTTGGGAAAGGAAAGGAGATAGAAGGCATTTACGAACCATGTGATTGCATTCTGTCTGATTGGTGGTGGGTTTTTTTCTATTGTTTGAATTAGATGTGTTTTGTTTTTTCTGCAAATGGATCCTGTCCTTTTTGCTCATGAATTATAGGAGGCAAGAAAGTCCTATCTGTTGTTTTTAGCTCACTAATACTTATGATAAATAAATAAATTCGTTTTCAATATGGACAGTGTGGATAACTGGTGACTGCTTGGCATTCAGGTATACAGAACTAGACCAGCAAAGTTTACTGGGCTTATGGTTTTGGGACTAGAACAAACAAAGTCAATGAAGGGGAAATCAAGTATGTGTAATAATAAGTGTATGCTGGGGGATATGATCTGGGGGGGGTGGGGGGTGGTGTCATTTGAAAACATTGTATGTTCTGTGAATTACACATTTTTAATGAATAAAACAACTTTGCTTGGTAAATTTTTTCAAAATGGAAACTGTCCTAAAGGAGCCATTTGGCAGAGGTCTCTACTGCATCCCCAAGAACAACTAACAGAGCCTTTCTTTGCAGTTTTATCATGGCTTTTACTGAGTATGCAAATTTATGTCATATATAATTTTCACAAGAACTAACATCCTCAAACAATTTTTATCAACAGAGGAATTTTCAACCAATTTATCCCTCTTTCTCATTGTAATTTATCAGCGAACATGCTTTTCCTTGCATGAATCTCTTTATTATTCAAAATCTCCATAAAGATAAGAATGCAGTTTATTTAAGGTATTGTTCATCAGTTTTCCTCCAAGACAGTTACAAAGAATACTGGTTCATCAAAATTTGCAATTCATGCTGCTTAATGTATTGCATCATTCACAATTTTCTGCTTCTACTTCTTGTTTATTTCACCATTAAAAGACTTTTAAGAAGTAGTTGAAGCAGAATCAGATTTCTGTGTCCCTACTGCTGGGACCTAAGGAGTTACTGTCCTGCTAGGCTCATGCCTCATTTTGAAAAGCTTCACAGTGGAGATTACAGGCCAATTCCCCTCATTTTCTAAGCTGATGAGGATCCAGGTAATAAGTTTTCTGCAAGCAAGGAAAGTATTCACCCATGAAGAAATTCTTGTTATTGAAGCAAATGAAAGATCATTACATACATGACTGACTTAGGTGTAAGAAGCAACACTGGGCTAGTTACTGGCATAACTGCTGTAACACAGGACAGGCAGGCTGCTCTGTAAGGGCAGGGAAGCCTGGAGTCAGGAGCCAGTGGCCACCCACTGTCACATGGCAGGTAGTCCTAATCCTCAAGCAAAGAAGTGAGGTAAGCAGAGCATGCAAAATATGAGAACCAGAGGTAGATTAGTCCAGATCCTCAGACAAGCCTGTGGCGAAGAGATAAATCTAAAGAGAAGAAGACAGAAATAAAAGCCACAAAGCCAGGATCTGGTGTGGTGACAGTAACAAGGATTGTATGTAGACCATTTCTTCTAATGGTCTGAAACATCATATGGTGGTTCTGTAGAGATGAGGCCATTTTATGGAAGAAAAAAGTCATAGATAAAACCATACTCCAATGTTCCAACCAAATTTTAAAGTTTGATACATCTTTGATCTAGATCAGTGGTAGATCTTTCCAGAACCTGAATGTTTTCACGTCTTGCAAATGCACTCAAGTCTTGAAGACTTTCAATGCGCAGCTGGTGTGGATGAGAGAACTCAGAAGAGCACTTCATAACCAAATGTACTGCAGTTGGATTTCCTAAACGCATTGAAGTTGGAAAAAGGATCTTAGACAATTGAAGTGGAATAATCTTTCTTTTGCTTTCAAACTCATTTAACACACTAATATGTCAATAATCATTGCATTAAAACATTGATAAGTCATCTATATTGTGTATGTGTCAGGACACTGGGTTGAACACAACATTTGTAGTGGTTTTGATTGTTTCCAGTTTTAATGGAAATTAATACCTCTGTCTGGATCAAAATCTTTACAAAGAAGCTCTTACTTCTGTGGAATATAATGATGTTTTTTTCTTTCATTCTCTATCATACACAATGAGAAAGACAGTGCAATTTTACTGGAACTATGAAAAAGCTTTTGAAATGTTTTGTGAGTTTTTTCCTCCTTCTCAGTTTCCTTCACTGTTCTGTCTTGATTAGCACAGTACAGACAGCAATAAAGACAGATATTGAGATCTATGTGTCTCTGGTTCAATAATAGCGTGTAGATTCTGCTATTTTTGGGACCATAGAAATGTAATTTTAAAACAGATTTGGATTAATAACTAATAATATTGGCTATGTGATTCTATTGCTTTGAAATTGCTCTAGAAGAGATAGCCCATTAGACCTGTAGGTTCATCCTGTTGAACATAGGCTCAGAACATTTCTCTAAAATGAGAGTCACTTTTCTGATCATTTAAGAAAGGAGACTGAGGAATACAACCTATATTGCATATTAAGAGTTTTCTACCCCCCCCCCCCGCCCCCCCCCAGTAAAACTAGTAGTTTGTCACTTAAAAATTATATGCATGTTAGAGAAATTAATATCACAGAGCACCATTAGGAAATTGGTAAGAAAAAGCCGTCTGATTTTATTATAGACATGGAAAACCTTCACTTTTTTGGCAAGAGTGTGGGTCTGAGTGTCTGAGTGTGACTCAGGTGTATAGCTTTCTTCTCTCTCATTCCAATCTCTACTTAGCAAGAGTTTCCCTCCTTTTTAATGCTAGCAATTTATCAGAAAGTGTCCAATGGTCTAATTTCCAAGAAACATAGTTGATTGCCCTGTTTGCAAGGCAGACAAAAGCTGTGTGAATCATATAGCTTCATCTACATGGCACCATGTCCCACTGTAAATCTGCATTTAGATTTTAGGTGAATTTTCATTCTAACCTGACGACATGCATCTGGCAGCACACAGAAGGAAGCTGATGTCTGCACAAGTAGACGTGTCCTCTATATTGTGCTCACACATTAGATTCACATTCATTAATATTGTTAGTGCTGGAACTAATCTCTGTTTGAAAATCTAAAATGTACAGACCCACAGCAACATGAGCAGCATCCTAAAGAGGATCTGTGAAAAAAAGACATACATGAGAATGTTGATTTGTTTTCACTGATAAAGAGAAAATGCAGTCAAGATGAGTCATTTAGATGTGAGATTATTATGGTTTATGGGAGTGAAAAATCTCACCTCTCTTAACTCTTCTTAAAAACTAGAATGTGTTCACATAAAATCCCATTGAAAATGAATTTCACCAAATTCATTCTATTGCAGTTTACAGTTAGATACTGCTATATTACTCCTCATCAAGTGTTGTGCTTGTAATTTTGGATGGGAAGCGCGGTGTGTTTAAACAAAGCAATTGCAAGTACACAGCACAATAGGTGTTTAATCAAAAGCATCCGTAATAGACAGAGATCAATTAGGAAGACTGAATGGTACACAGAAACAATTATTAAAATAGTATCAGAAATAATAAAACAATAACATAGAAATCCTTTGTGGATCATTTCCTACGCGGTGTAGCTATGGTTTAATAAGGACAGTGATGAAAATGCTATTCATTAATTGTTTCCTGTAGAAATTTTGTCCCAAGTCAATCACCACCTGGAGACATAACTAATTTTTAGGAAAAGTTTCACAGATGTGGGTAATGGTAATGATAACAGGACATGCTTATATTGAGTGTAACATTTGGGAATCGAAAGCACTTGACAAATGCATTGAAAACTTTGAAATCCAGAGCCAGGAAGCTGTATAATAGAAATGGGAAGTCTAGAGGGATAAGCAGAAAAAAAAAATTAGGCTTCTCTGTTAATATTTGAAGTAACCTTTGATCTGTTTGGGGCTTGTATGGACTTCTAATGGGAAGGTTACAGCCAGAAAAAAACCCTTGCATGGAACAGTTTGCTCTTCTCTGAACAGTTTGTGAAGTCGTGCAAGTAACAGTTATGGGTCTTTGTTCAGAGTCTGAACTTAAGATGAATAAATTATTTGAATGACCTCAAATTAATGCATTTTTCAAAGTTACGTCCAATGAAAATATTTATCATGAGATAAATTCAGACAAAATTGAAAGCTATTAAATAAATTTAAACCTATGAACTGTCAGTGTTGTATCAACATCCCAATGATACCCTTTGCTGCTGGTTGCCCTCATAATATCACTATGTGAAATATGGATGATCTATATGCAAGGGTTAGGGTTTTTTTTTTCCTTAATTCAGAAGACCTCAAAATCTCACAGCTTTCAAAGGGGCAAAATGATTATAAGGTTTGATATAATGCCAGGATATGTTCTGAGCCTTGACAAGAGCCTCAGAACATCTATTTTAGGAATCTGGAGCTATATACCGTTTTCAATAATCATAGGAAATGGGCTGTTCCATAACAATTTATTAATTTAATTTATTATGTTATGTAATTACACTCCCTTCAAAGTACATATTTGTATGACTCTCACTAATGTATTGTCTGAGTGGTTTCCTGTAGTACAATAAACCAAATGTTCACCATCTGTCACATGTGGCTCATTCTGTGATAGAAGGAGTGATACATGATCAGCTAGATGGTTTTTTGGGCTTGTTTTTTTTTTTTTTTTTTTTTAATGTTGGGTTTTTCGTGATGTTTCCAATACATTTACCTATGTATTTGTATTAGAAAAAGCAGGAAAAATTCTTGGAATGAAACATGGGATTTCCATTCTAGATCCTTAAAAAAAGTTATTGCTAGAGTTGATTTTAAGAAAGGTTTGGATACAGCTTTGTTGTTGCTGGAAAAAAAAAACTTAATGGAGGTTTAAAAATGCTTATTGCATTGGCTAAGCAAAGTTATCATCCATAGTACTTACCAAGACCTTCAGATAGTATTTCAGACATAAATTTGGGTCATTAAACACCTTGAATACAATATCAAAGACTGTAAATATCTCTGACAAGAGATATTTAGCACATGACAAGGTGATGTCATGTGCTAGGAACTGCCTTTAATGTAATGCTTGTACAAGAAAGACACTCACTTTGTCATGTCTTCATGACAAAGTTTACCGCAGTATAAGCATGCAGTGAGAACATAAGTTTCAGCTCTCCCTAACTTCCCAAATGAATACACAGATTCTTAGAATGGTTCGAGCTGGAAAGGACCTTACTGGATAGACAGACAGACCTGAATTGTAGTGGGAATGGAGTTAGAACCAGTTCATAGACTCATAGAATGTTTCAGGTTGGAAAGGACCTTAAAGATCATCTAGTTCCAAGGCCCCCGTCATGAGCAGGGACACTCTCCACTAGACCAGGTTGCCCCAACTAATCTGGCTTTGAACGCTTCTAGGGAGGGGGCAGCCACAAGTTCCCTGGACAATCTGTTCCAATGTCTCAGCATCCTCATCGTGAAGAATTTCCTTCTGACTTCCAGTCTAAACCTCCCCTTTTCCAGCTTAACTTTTCCTCCTGCTCCTACCACTCCAAGCCCTTGGAAACAACCCCTCCACATCTTTCCTTTAGCCCCGCTTCAGACACTGGAAGGCTGCTCTATCTAAGACCACCAGAGTCTTCTCTTCTCCAGGCTAAACAGCCCCAACTTTCTCAGCCTGTCCTCATAAGAGAGGTGCTCCATCCCTCTGATCATCCTCTTGGCCCTCCTCTGGACATGGTCTAACAGTTTAATATAGCCCAACATAAATCACACAGGTTTGTTTAACAGTCTGATCTTTTGAATTGGTTGTATGAACCTGGTTGGAAGACCTGTGTAAGATTTGACGTTTCCTCTTGTTCAAAATGGAGTGATAGATGTGTGGGAAGGAAAGGGAGATACTTTTGTTTAAAATCAAAATCAGAAATGCGAATCTATTATGGAATTAGTGGGAAGAAGACAAAAAAAATAAAAAAAGAACAAGAACTGCCAAAGGTCAGATTATGTTGTAGCTTAAAAAGATTAAAAATATAAGTAATGAATATGAAAGGATGAAGTAGGATCAGTTACTCAGAGAGGCTACTGTTCACTCAGTATGAGGTTGAATTGTATTCTTAATGTTAGGCTACTGTCTCCCCCTGTGAGACCCACCTGGAGGACTGTGTCCAGTTCTGGAGCCCTTATTACAGTAAGGGTGTGAACGTGCTGGAGCAAATCCATAGAAGGGCCTCCTATGAGGCCACACTGAGAGGGTTGGGTCTGTTCAGTCTGGAGAAGAGGAGGCTCCCAAGTGACCTTACTGTGGCCTCCAGTATCTGAAGGGGGCTACAAAAAGCTGGAGAGGGCCTTTTTAGGATCTCAGGTAGCAACAGGACTAGGGGGAACGGAGCAAAGCTGGAGATGGGTAGATTTAGGCTTGATGTGAGGAGGAAGTTCTTCACTGTGAAGATCATGAGAGCTTGGAATTTGTTGCCCAGCCAGGTGGTTGGGGCGCCATCCCTGGAGGTGTTTAAGGTCAGGCTGAATGAGGCTCTGGCCAGCCTGCCCTAGGGTGGGGTGTCCCTGCCCATGGCAGAGGGGTTGGAACAGGATGATCCTGTGGTCCCTTCTAACCCTGACTGATTCTGTAACTTCTTCCTAGGAAAGGAGATGGGACAGTGCAAGGGGCTGCCTAGGGATTTGTGGAGTCTCCTTTTCTGGAGACTTTTTAAAGGCACTTGTACATGTTCTAGGTGGTCCTGCTGTGTCAGGGGGATTGGACTAGATAATCTTTTGAGGTCCCTTATGATCCTTGATGTTTCTGTGATTCCATGATTCTTGCTTATGTTTTGAAGGAGATTGTGTTGAAAATCAACAATGGCATGACACGTGCAGTAGGTGATGTTGTGGAAATGAAACTTGTCACAGCCAGGGATAGAATTAAATCTTACAAGTAAATGTCTTAAAACAATAGAATTGGACCATCCCTATTCTAGAACTTAGGACAAAATGTAAGATGGAATTGGAGATCTGGTTCAAAGGGGAATTTAGTAAATATCTAAAAAAAAAAGAGGCAACAAGTGTGATGACTGATTAAGAAAAAAGAGGCAATAGAGAAGGTTATGCACATTTGAAGATTCAGACTTGAGTTAGCATATATAAAACAGAAGAATATTTAGAAAGAGAAATTCTCAGAATGAATTGGTTAAAGCTGCACTATTTAACAAACTAAAAGACATGGCTGACTTCAAAATATTTCCTGTGAAAATACAGTAGGTATTCTAGGTGTTGAAGAAAGAAGGCAACTTTTCTGTTTTCCTTTTTTTTTTTTCCTTTTTGCATCAACTTCACTTAAATTACAACATTAAACTGTTTGCACCAGGGGTCCATTAAAGATTTAGTTACCTTCTGTGGTGAACATTAAGAAGTTATTACTCAAATTCTATTTAAACAGTTAAAAGGAATTAAAATGTATAGGAAAGATCATTACATATCATGAGCTAATTTTCTAATGAAAGCTTAGCAAGTGATAGATTGTTTAAGACTCTCAAAGGTTTTAGTTTTGTGCTCAATAATTCAGAGATGGGAGTGGGGTTATGTTGATTTATAATTTGTTATCTTCCTTTTTTTTCCTAAAGAAAGCTGCAGTACAGTATCTGCCCTTATTTTAGCTTCTTTCTTTCATGTTGTGTTCTTCACACTTGAACCTGAAAAGAAAATAATAACTCACCTTCAAAACTGACCCTGCTCCAAGCACAGCTGTGTTTTCTGCTCAAGTCACCTGACAAATGAAAAGAGATTATTTTCTTCCTTGAAATTCTTTTCAGGATCTTAATATTTCAAAATTCTCTAACAGCTTTCATTACACAACAAGCAATTAGTTTATGATTATAATTTTCTTGGCTGGTGTTGTTGGGGGAGCATGCTTTAATACTTGATAGATTGCTATTCATTTCTGTATAAAGCATTGTTAGGCATACCCAGATATAGGAAATAGAAAAGCAGCATTTAAAATTCATGTTAATCTCACGAGTTATTATCAACAATTCTCAAAGATAAAGGAGTGTGATAAACTAGAATCCCCTGTGGGCAAAAATAGAGTATATATAAAATCAAAAATCTACAGAATGAGAAACTGTGAGAATTGTGATTACATCTTCAGTAGAAAGATGTACTAGTGAAACCACATCTGGAGTATTGTGTCTAGTTCTGGGTCCCTCAGTTCAGGAAGGACATAGAGCTGCTGCATGGCGTTCAGCCCAGAGCAACAAAGATGATGAAGGAAGTAGAACACCTCCCTTATGAGGAAAGACTGAGGAACCTGGATCTCTTGAGCTTGGAGAAGAGGAGGCTGAGGGGTGACCTCATTCATGTCTATAACGGCGTGACGGGTGGGTGTCAGGAGGATGGAACCAGGCTTTTCTCAGTGTCATCTGGTGATAGGACAAGGGGCAATGGGTGCAAGCTGGAACAGCAGAGGTTCCGTCTAAATATCAGAAGGAACTTCTTCCTAGTGAGGGTAACAGCAGTGGAGCCCAGGGGGGTTGTGTATTATCCTTCCCTGGAGATGTTCAAAACCCACCTGGATGTGTTTCTGTGTGACTTGGTCTAGGTGATGCTGCTGTGGCAGGGGGATTGGAATAGATGATCTTTCAATGTCTCTTCCAATCCCTTATGATTCTATGTCTGTGACAGTATCTAGTCCCTATTATCTCACTGCATTTCTTACTTCCATGCTACATTTAATGACATAAATCTCTAGGGATTTTTGTTTGTGCACACATAATTTGCACAAGAAAAACCTTCTTCTGGAATTGATAAGAGATCAAGACCATGTCACACAGTTCAAAGTAATTTCCTTATTCTTTCATTAAGGTTTTAATTTCAGAAATGAACGTAATCTCATGATGCTTTAAGTGGTTTCAATATGTTCAGTCCTCATTTGGATACTCTTTCTATTTTTAAATGTCAAGTATAGTTTCATTTCTTGTCAGTCAAACATATGGATAGGGTTTCTTTTTAGAGCCGATTTTTCCTCCTAGAGAAGTTAATATTTTTCACAAAGTCCTAATTCAAAAAACCCCATTCACACTTAGTTAGCTAGTCTTAATAGGATTACTTGCTCATGTGGCTACTGTTATAGAATGATGCTTCCTGAATACACCAGCTATGTCTACTGTATTCTGAAATGCAGGTCAGAGGTTTCTCAGATAATTCAAGATGGCACAACAAGGGAAGTGGTGTCACACTGGATAAAGACACCTCAATTTTGCTATGTGTGTTGCTCCATTAGGAAAAAAATTAACAAGGTCAAGCGCAGGATCTCACATTTTGGCAACAATAACCCCCTGCAAAGCTACAAACTGGGGGCTGAGGGGCTGGAGAGCAGCCTGGCAGGAAAGGACTTGTAGTACTGGTTGACAACCAGCTGAACAGGAGCCAGCAGTGTGCCCAGGTGGCACAAAAGGCCAAAGGCATCCTGGTCTGGATCAGGAAGAGTGTGATTCTTCCTCTATACTGGGCACTGGTAAAGACTCCTTTCAAGTATGAGGGCAATTCTGGACCCCTCACTTCAAGAAAGTGATTGAAGAGTTGGAGTGGGCCCAGAGGAGTAACGAGGTTGGGGAAGGGACTAGAGGGAAAGTCTGATGAGTAGAGGCTGAGGAAGATGGGGTTGTTTAGCCTGGAGAAGGGGAGACTCAGACGAGACTTCAGCACTCTCTATAACTACATGAAGGGAAGCGTTGTAGTTAGATAGAGGTCAGGTTATTCTACCAGGCAACTAGTGATAGGACAAGAAACCAGGGCCTGTAGCTGCACCAGTGGAGGATTAGTTAGGATGTTAGGAAGCTCTTCCTCATGGAAAGGGTGATCAGACACTGGAATTGACTGTCGAGGGCAGTGGTGAAGTCACCATCCATGGAGGCATTTATGGACAGACTGGATGTGGCATTTAGTGCCATGATCTGGTGGTGATGTCAGTTCATTGTCTGGGCTTGATGATCTCAGAATTCTTTTCCATTCTCAATACATCTGTGATTCTGTGAACAAGTTAACTAGGTGAGGCAGAGACATTGGTATTCAGCTCATCTGTTTTATGATTTTGTGATAAAATGATAAATTAATTCCAGACTCCGTTGTGTGGGGCAGATGTTTCCATGCCATTCCACAAACAATAGAGGTTGCTAGTATTACCATGTAAAAGTAATCAAATTACCACATTATCACTTTTCTTTATACATGCCACCTTCTATATATGCTTTTGCATGTCTTTCCCATTTTGCAATCAACTTTTACTTCATTGATCACCATGTTACAGGGCTTCCATATTAATGGAAGGTGACTGTGTAAATGTAAATTCTTATTAAAGATGTTGGTGAATGGAGATCAGTGGTGTGGTCTGCATCCATTTTTTTACAAGATAACCTGTTGTACATTGCAAATGTGCTTTTTTTAGTTCCTTTTTCCATCTGTATTTATTTACGTGTTTCCAGATGTCCTGGGGATTCCAGTGTAAAGGTAACCGAACCTCTTGAAAGGTGTGACAGGACAATCTCCTTGAGAAAAGTTTACTGAAAACCTTCTTTTCCCTGACCCAGAGGATACCATCTCATTTATCTTCACTCTTTACCATATGGATGACCTTAAGTGATTGAAGAAAACTTATCAGTGCAAAAAAACCCACCCTCTGACACTGCATTCCCTGATCCTCATAAAGCCGGCAGTAACCATATTCCTGCCACCACATTTCTGAATAACTACTTCTCCAATGAATAGGCTGGAGTCTTAGCCTTATGGATAATGATATGGCTTAGCTGCTCTAAATTCTTTAGGAAGATCCCGACTATTTTTCTATTCCAAGAAAAAGAATAATAGAAAAGGACAGAAAAAAATGAAATAAAGATATTTTCTTCCTCTTAGGAATATAATCGGCACATGCAGTGCAAAAGAAATTCCAATTACTGCATCAACGATAACAGTAGAAAGACTTGAATAATTAAATGCTTATTGTATACAGGGGTTTCAATGGGATTTGTAATTCACAAAACTTTTTCAATTATTTAGGTTCCTAAGGTGGAAAAAGTGAAAATTGAAAAACAAATTGAAAATCCCATTAACTGCTTTTGCTAGCCATGCACCTACAAAGGCACATGGATGGATCCCTTTGCAGCTGCAGATGTTTTAAGACAAAGGACATCTGTAGGGAATGACTGCCAGAAAAACACAGTTTGGTTGGGAAGAAACATTGTCTATTCATGTGGTATAGGCCAGGGAATAAGCAAAAAGCCCAGAGATCATTTTAAAAGCTATCCAAACCTAGAACAAATGTTCCCTTGGCTGTTAATAGTTCATCTGGGACCAAGTTCTGCCAATATGCTTATTTGATAGTTTGCCGTCTATTACAATGAGCAGGTATGGTTGAAATATTTCTACTTGAGCTCGAATTTTTCTACATTGAGTGAGGTGACCTCAAATAACTTTTTTTTTTTTTAAACTCCTTTTGCCATATTGATACTTAAAAACTTGTAAATCAAAAAGTGAAAATTATTCCATTCATAGCACTTCAGTAAATTGGATTTTTCATGAACAGCTTTTGAAATTCATTTACAAAGACATATATTCTCACTAGCTATAGTTATGACTGGACCATGTAATTTCAAACAATGTAAATATTATCAACTTGACAGGAAGCTCATCAGAGCACATAAAAGGACTTCTATTGACTTTCATCATAGCCTGAGTCTGCTAGTACACACCTTCACAGTCAAGCTCAAACATTACAATAATCAGTTAATTATAACACATTCATGTTTGCTGTTACATGTCTGGCTGATCTATGAAACTTGCTTTGATTATGAAACATGATAGTACCATTAGATTTTTAAAGGAGAGTCCTTCGTGGTATGTAAATCATCCTTTCAGTACATTTGTCCTCAGCAATCTGAAAAGACCAGTGACTTGTAAAAAGAGACTGGGGTTAAGAGCAAAGTTATAGCTGCCATTCACTTTTCATAGTCACCATATAGCACTGAAATACAGTGACCTAAGGCAGTAGGAGGAAAAAATGGTGGGTATGATATTCTAGCACCAAAAAACAAATAAATGAAGGGCCTAATTCTTTCTTCAGAAAATCTTGGATATACTTCCATGTACTTTGAGGGGTTGACTGCTGAAGGAGGACTATTATGGAAAGAGGAATATCAGATTCCAAGATAGCCATCCTTACAGCTTGCATAATCATTTAAAATTACAAAATTACAAAAACTAAATGGCTTGTCTAAAAGAATTAAAGTAGGCTCCTGATGGCACCCGAAGTCTCAATTTCATCTGAAACCTCCATGAAGAAGAAATACAACCATCTTTACAAAAATGGGATCTTGGGTTACAAGTACTTGAGTTTACTCCTTTTAGTTTTGACACCAATTAAAATTTGGAGAGGGACATTGATTAGATAATGCCACTCGAGCACTCATTCTTAAAGATCCAAACTGGGGCCTCAAAATTAAATTGTGTTCTCAAAAGTCTCCATGCTCAGAGGGCCTGTATATCATTATCATGTCAGTCCCTTGTTTTGCAGCCTGAGGTTAAGAATAATGTTGCTAGTATTACAGGCAAAAGAAATGAGAGAAACAGAAGGAACTATTCTTGCTGTATTTGCAGGAAGACATTGAAGGAGGACTTTGATGATGAAAATCAAAGAAGTATTAATGCAAAATAACCATACAGAGAACTTGTGAGCTTTTGATTCAATGTTTAGGGATATTATACTCTCATTTTTACCACTCACCTTGTCAGCAGCCACAGGTAATTTGTTTTTTCCCCATCCTTCTCTCACAACTTCAGAAGCACATATAATATTTTTTTATTTCACTGCACACTAAACAACTTTATAAAGACTGAAATAACATACACAGCTTAGCATATTACATGTGTTTAAATGACCCAAGGTAATAAAAAATCTGTGGGCTTGGACTAGGGCCAGCATATGTTACTACATTGTCGTTTTGTTATTAAAGGTTGGTTAAATTGGCTATTCTCCAGCTCTTTGATTTAGCATGGGTTTATTTCCTTACGGATGCTTTTAACTTGGCGTATTTTGTAAAACCATAATTCTCAGTCTTTGCAGTAGATTTGTGTGCGCTAAAAAAGAACTACCAGTTATTTAGTTTGAAAACCAAAGCTGCAAGGGAAGTCTGACTTCTTAGGGGAAGAAAGAGTGGGGATCTACCACAGAGCTCAGAATGCCTTTTAGAAAAATAATGGCAGTAGAGGAGTAGAACTCTCACAGAATAAATATGTTCTTTTCTACTTTTCTGTTCAGAACTTTGCTTTCTTCAAAGTGCAAAGTTATAATAGCTCATAACATCTAGCTTTGAAATGCAAAATAAAAGAGCCTTGCTCTAAGGAAAAGTCACAGCAGAAGTGTGCTGTAGTTCTCAGTAGTACATTTTTTTCAGTGGCTGATATTTATACCTGTGTAACCTTCACTTGTCCATCTAGAAAAGATTGATTTGCAACACAAAGAAAAAAAAATAGAATTATAAAGCTACAGCTAGAGCTTGTCAAAAGGCACAGCCAAAGTTACTATGCTTTAATAAAGTGTCTTTGTACTCCTTATGAAGAATTAACTAGTCCAGAAACTACAGGAGAATATATTTCCAAATAATTCCTAAGCCCTTAACTGGAGGAGGGGTGATTTTTATCTCATGCATGCCTAGTTCATATTAATTATTAAATAAATATTAATTAATGAATTAAAAGAAATCTTTCAAGAAAGAAGAAGAAAAAAAAGTCACATGAATAACATGAATAAACCTATCACTTGAAACTGAACCTTAGTGGAAAATAATTTGCAAAACAATCCATTTCCTAAGAAAATTATTACTTCGGTTGCTCTGTCAGTCTGTTAAAAAGAAATGAATGCCAATATTGTTGACATGAAAGAGATCCATTCTTGGTTTGATAAATAGTTTGACTGATGCTGCAGATATGAAAGAACATCTGAAAAATGTTTTCTGTGGAGGATGACAGATATAATGCAGCTGTGAAAGTTGCCTGAAGAGGAAACTACGCAAGTTAATGCTCAGTGTACATACAATGTAAAAATCTATAAAGGTACAATTTTAATTGGATTCCTTCTTCATTTATTTCAAGCACTGATAGAGAAACAACTAAAATGAATATCATAACAAGGATACTGCATGCATATCTGTGTGGCATAATATAGAGAACCCAGCCACAACATAAAATAAACAAAATTTTGCAGATGAAAGTACTGTCATAATTTGTGGTCCAGAAACAGTTTAGTCTCTTCTGTGAAACATTGTTCAAAGCACTAATTAGTCTTGCTTAATCAGAACTTACTGAAAGCCATGTTGATACATCCAGAGTACTTTCAATTTCTATGCTAACTTGGAGGATAAATGGTGGCTGCTTCTGTATTGCAAGATAGGTAGCTTCATTCTAAGCAGTGTCAGCTGCTGTTCTCTGTGACAGGGCCCACATGATGCTGCTGTGTGAGGCAGACCATGCTTCTCCAGTTTTTGGTCCCTGACTGTGCCCACCAGCATAGCACAGGTTATCAGGAAAACAGATAATGACTAATTTTTTCAGGAGACACACACTCAGCCTCAAGCAGCTTCAAGCCTAAAAGCTTCTTGAGCCAGAGAAGTTTTTGTTGTGAATTTTTCTCCAATGAATTTATTCAATCTCTTTCTAGGTGAGTGTAAACTTTTTAACATTGTAATTTCATTTCCACCACAGAGTAAGTATGTTTATTATTTTACTCCTTTGAAGATGAAAAATTGCCCTTCGTTCCTCTTGTTCCTACATTCACATTTTTATGAAAATCTGTCAGTAGCAGCTTCAAGCACTAACAACACTGGCATCAAATAATTGTGCAAAAACCAAATTTAAAAACAAATTTAAAATGGATGCTAGAAGATGTTTCATTTCTTTAGTAAAAGATCAGGCTCCTCAGAAAAGTTTTATTTTTCTGGGTTATTTAAGACATATGATAACATATAGTCTCCCCGTTTCTCAGTAATGGAAGATAAACACAATATAAACAGTATGCTAAATAATAATGTATGTGGTGTGAGGTTAGAAATAAAAGGTAGTTAATACTGGAAAGTTATATCTCGAAGTGGTGCTGCATAAAGAAAAAAAAATCAAAAACAAAACCAGAAAAGACCCAACAATAACAAAAAAATAAGAAAAGCCAATAAAAAAAGTAAATTCCAGTTTCGGGTGGATTCTGTCAGGAAAAACTAGAAAAACTTTAATCTACCAATAAATACAATATTTAATGATAAAATACGCTATTTCTGTGCCAAGTTTCATAGTCAGAAAACACAGAAATCAAAAATATCTTACTACTTGCTGTAACAGAGATGTATTGAAGCTTACGAAACAGCTGAAATGCTGATAGAGGGCCTCCCTCTGGCCTGTGTGAGACTGAAGTCCTTCTTCTCTTCTGAATATTCCAGTCTTTCTGATTCTTCTTTTTTCCTTAACTCTCTGTTTTACGTCAGTGCACTTGTCTGAACAAACTGCACAATATGCCATGGCTTCCCACCCTCATCATATTTACCTTCATTATGTTTTATCATTCACTAGTAAATCTTCACGTCATTTTTATTGTTACTGCTTTTTCCTCAGTCATTTCCTGCCATTTCTTAAGTCTATACCCATACCCAGCTAAAGGCACTCTTGTTGATGGGGTTGTGGAAAGCAGAGAAGGTTGTTCTCTTCCTCTGAGAACTCCAACTCTCCTGAGAGTAGAATAATTTTTCCTGTATCTTCCCTTCTGAAGTATCTTGCACATAACGCAGTAGATCCAAGTCACTTCTATTCTCTCCTGGAAAGGAACTGGCTGGGGAATACATCTCACTACTGACACCATAAAAGAGAAGAGAATGACATATTTTGTGAGAGAAAATGTTCTATATTGTAGGAAGATCTCAACTTCATCAAAAATAACAAAAACTTTTCCCATTTAATTGAAAATTAATTTTAATTTATCTGTAAACACAGGTTCTCAGGTAACAATAGGAGACATCCATTCCAATCCTCTGAGATCAAAACGTTATCAATTACATGTATTATTGTTGTTCTAATGCAATACATGTCACAAAAGGTGACCTCTTTGTTTCATGTTGCCCGCCATATTATGTCATACCTCATCACAGAATGTGCTGTCAACAGACATAGTAACAAAAGGCAAGCTGATGCAGTGTGACATGATGGGCAGAGGTCACTTTGATATACATGATGTAGTCTTCTGGAATGTGTCAGTAATGACAGAGTCTTAGTATTTTTAAGCTTTCTGTTTTCATATAATTTTTAGTGGTTCAGCCACCTCTCTACCCGTATTTTGTTATATACTGTGCCATTTCTCTCTATTTTCCTAAGACATTTAAGGTATTTATGGTTCTCATTTATAAATATCAAGGTAAAAATGCCTCTCTAGAAATTTGAAGCCCTTCATGAGAGGCGTAAGGCAGAGGTTTCAGAAGCAGCCTTGTTTAAATGGAATCTTGCATGACTTCTTGCAAAAGTATGGAGAATTTTCATTACTCTTACCTGATTATTTACAACAACTGTAGCCCCCACCATCTACCTGTAAAACTGCATTAATCTTAGGATCAGGCTAGAGGCACTTGGATAGTGACACCATTTTTTTAAATGGGACTAGGTAATAATTCATTTTGTTATTGTCTTGCTGTTCATCATCAAAACATGTGGTCTTTAACTACAATAGTTCCATAAAATGGGGAGAAATTTTCTGTTTGAGACAGCTGAACTTGTATGAAGTTAACAAGTTAAAACTTTATAAAAGAAGATGTCACATTTCTTTAAACAGGGAAGAGCTATCAGACAGTGGTTCAGCTAAGCATCTTAATTCGGTGAAGTCTGGATTGCTCCTCTGTTCCATGGAGACAGTCGTGAGTTGGGTAGACAATTTCAAATGGTTTGGGTTTTTTTATTTGTAGTTACTGCTCTCTGGTCATGCAGCTAGAGAGGTATTTGAGAGAAAAGAAGGTAAAAAAAAATAAAGGAGAAAGACCTGTTTTCAACTTAGTGATCATAGTAAGAATGGGTTAATTCTGGGCTAATTTTTCTCCTTCTAGTTACAATCTATGTCAAGTGAATAGATGAATTTCCCCCATTTTCACTTCTCATTAGAAGGTTTGTCATGGACAGTGAGTTATCACGGGATTTTATCACCTGATATATTTGGTGAATTATGACAGTGTGCAGAGGACATTTAACCTCTTTCAATATTGTGTGGCTTGATTGACTGACTGTTCCTGGGCATGGAAGGTGGTACACGGCAATTCACTGCATTATTTTTTTGCATAAAAGTCAAAGTTGACTCTTCAATAAAGCAAGGAACAAAGTTAGATCATATGCAAGCACACATCATGATCAGGCAACATTATCCTTGTGTTGTGCAGCAACCTTGCAAAATTAAAGGAAATAAAAAACAACATTGCAAGTCACTGTCACAAAAGTGCTTAGCATAGTTAAAACATTTGGCTTCTAAAAGCATTTGCTTCTGCCTTGCCAGAGTTCTGACCTCCAGGAGGTTGTTTCTCTGTGATGCATTTGGTCCTTTGCCTCTGTGTAGAAAGTGTTAAAAAGTACAAGGTGTATTATTGCTCATGAGAAACGCTGTCATTTGGTGGCTTTCTGGTGAGGTCATATGTCAAGAGGACATAGTTTAGTTTTCTTCTGTTTGCAGGATACTTCCCAGACCATTATCCAATTACTGCAGCTAGGAAAGAGTAAAAACAGAAAGCAGACAGACCATTTTAACAGGCTTTATATTTGTTTTTTCCCTTACCATCCATCTGCAGTGAGGTTTACTGTATTCAGTATGCAGAGAATGGGGAAGAAACGGTTGCTTTGTCTTTACAAATACTTGAGGAACAGACATTTCTTTATGTGATGCATTATAGACCTTTCCATTTTTCAGGTAATCTCTTTGTTAAGACACAACAAATGACAATAATGGTCATTACATTAAGGCCAACTTAATATACAAATAAGTCATAAATATCTATTTTATGTTCACAATAACCAAGTTACAGCACAGCCAGGAGGAATGCAGTCCGAATATAAATGAAGACACCATGAAGTTGCAGAGTGCATACAATGTTAATTGAAGAGATCGAAGTCATGTTAACTTTTCATTAAACCCACATCTGGATCTTTGTTATTTATGTAGAATCCTGCAATGCTTGGGGAGTGTAGGTAACATCATAACTTGCTTTCGCAAGTCCATGTGAAAAACAGGCATAACCTTCTTGTCTGTCTCTAGGGGTTTCACCTGCTACTCAGACATACATTAAATGTGAATTAAAGTGCAGTAAATACATAGTGGAATACAGTCACACAAGGGGAACTTCAGGATACATGTACTGAAACAACTCCTCACTGGAAGGGTGTGTTTAAAATTGTGTAAATCTGGAGCTTAGGAACATGGTTTAGTAGTGGGCTTGGAAGTTAGGTTAGTGGTTGGATTCAATGATCTTAAAGGTCTTCTCCAACCCAAATGTCTCTGTGCAGTACGTTGAGGGATCTGAGTCTCTTTAGCTTTGAGAAGAGGGGACTGAGGGGTGACCTCATTAATATCTATAAATATGTGAGGATTGATGTCAGGAGGATGGAGCCAGGCTCTTCTCAAGGTCATCTGGTGATAGGACAAGGGACAATGGGTGCAAGCTGGAACAGCTGGGAAGGAACTTCTTCCCAGGGAGGGTACCAGAGCATTGGACCAGGCTGCCCAGGGGGGTTGTAGAGTCTCCTTCTCTGGAGATGTTCAAGACCCGACTGGATGTGTTCCTGTGCAACCTGGTCTAGGTGCTCATGTTGTGGCAGGGGGATTGGATGAGATGATCTTTCAAGGTCCATTCTGATCCTTAATGATTCTATGAATGTATATATATATATATGTATATGTACATACAGTGTCATTTTCATTAATAAATATATTGGAATCAATGCTATAACACAGTGCCTGGAAATGACCATATTTCAGTGCTGGAAGCATGAACTTCCACAGTGAAGGATAATGAGCCCACCTATAACCCAAAGGAGCATGCCCTCTACCTCTGAAACCAACTGCTATAGTACATGAAAATCTCTTCCTTTTAATCACAAAGAACTTTATTGGGAGATATTCATGTCCTGTCCATCAGCAGAACTGAGCTAATGCTCTAGAGTAACCCTACTGGTTTCTCTAGTGGAAGGGCTGTTTATTTACTCATCTACAAGATGAGTAGAAAATAAATATATATTCATTTTTAATACGCCCTTTAAGAGTAGCGGATCCTTAGCTGAACTGCTTAAAGATCTTCAAATGTATTTGTTGCTCTCACACAAACCTTTTTCAGTTTTTAAATGGAAAGAAGAAATTGAATGGATAAGTTCTCTGAAGCTGCTCATGGTAGCAGTGCCACTGATTTCATGAGACTAAGTCATGTTTTACTGAGTAAAAGTCACTGAACTGAGGTTCATAAAGCATGGTCAATCTGTTTCATGAATATGGTTGTTCCAAGGAGACCCACCAGTAATAGTCCATGCTGCTTTACCCAAGAAAGCACATCGTAATCTTTTTAATCAATGCCATACAAGGGAATAACACAGGCAGAAAGTTTAATGTGTTAATCAAAGGCCACAATAATGTAATATACCGTTATAAAAATACTATCAGTCACCAACAGTACTGCCTGGCAGTTGTACACTGTGTTGTGGCACAAACAAATCATACGTAAAGGCTATTAACATATTTATCATGGAACAAGGTCTAGAACCAGATTTATGTCTAGCCAAAACATTATTCCTTACAATACAATCCATTAGCTGTGCATAAACATGTCCAAGCAATTTAGATAATGTGGGTAATGGTGGAACAGACGATATCACCACCCCAGGGTAACATGATTCAGAGACTGGTGTCACTCTGAGCTTAATGTCCAGATGTAAACTGACTATTCATTATAGGAAATTAATCACGGGAAAGCAAAAGGCAGGAAGTGGGGGAAACAGGAACCAAAGGTGTTGACTTATTTTGGAATCCAGATTCATGCATTCTGACCATGTAACCTAATGCTTAGTGAGAAATGCATAGGAAGTAATGAGTGGAGGATGGTAACTTCATTTTGGTTTAACACTGGAGCATTATAACTCTGATTCCACAGCACTTATTTAAGTAATTAATCTTGATGAAATTATTGGACCAACTCTGTTGGATCAGCACTCACCAACCTGAACATGGAATATTTTATTGCTATCACTAAGGAATGAGGATAATATGGCATGACCATCCAGAGGGGCAAGATCCAGAAGCAGCCTTCGCAATAGAATTTTACTGCTATGGGGGGTTGTGTAGTCTTCTCTGGAGATGTTCAAGACCTGCCTGATTATGTTCCTGTGCGACTTGATCTAGGTGATCCTGCTGTGGCAGGGGGACTGGACTAGGTGATTTTCCAAGATCCCTTCTGATCCATAATGATTCTATGATTAATGTGATTTATATTACTATTTGCATTTAAAACAGGTAAAATCTGTATAAAAAATGTTCTTTTGAGGGAATGAAGAAGTTAAACAACCTACTGATTTAAAGCAGCATATCTACTTGGATAAATCATCTAAGCACAGAATCATAGAATCATTGGAGTTGGAAGGGACCACAAGAGAGTATCAGTTCCCTCTCCGTGGCAAAGCAGGACTGCCTAGAGCATATTGCATAGCCTGCATCCAGGCAGGATATGAATATCTCCAGAGAAGGAGTTCTCTTTGTGGAGAATTTCCTTTTATATGAATACTTTTGAATTTTATTTCTGATTCTCACCAACCACATTCTTAGGAGCGGATCCTAGCTGGGATCACAAGGAATAGTTAAGCATTGCTTCTATAAAAATGAATGTGCTGTCTGCAGAAACCATGTCCCAGGGATAATTTTCATCAATGTTCTTTGACTGCAGGAAGAGGAATATATATACGTGAAGCTGCAGTAAACTTGTTTTATATTATATGGCCTACTGCTGTCTCTCAGCAAGTGTAAATTAGACTGCAAAAATTACAAGTCAGGAACATTTTCTAGAATGTAAAGAACTCTGAAGAACTGCTCATGACTGGATTGCTGGCAGAGATCAGGGTATAATAAGGTGTAATATTCAGCCTGGAGAAGGGGAGACTTAGAGGGGACCTTGTCATTCTCTATAACTACCTGAAGGGAAGTTATAGACAGGTGGGGGATGGGATCTTCTCCCAGGCAGCTAGTGTTAGGATGAGAGGACAGAGCCTGAAGCTGCACCAAGAGAGGTCTAGGTTAGGCTGTTAGGAAGCACTGCCTCACAGAATGAGTGGTTACACATTGAAATGGACTGCTTAGGGAGGTGGTGGAGTCTCCATCCCTGGAGGTTTAAGAAAAGACTGGATGTGGCACTTAGTGCCCTGGTCTAGCTGGTGTGGTGATGTTAGATCATGGGCTGGGCTGGATGATCACAGAGGTCTTTTCCATCCTAAGTAATACTGTGATTCTGTGATAATACTAATCTATCTTTTGCAGTTGGGTCATCATCAAAGGCTAGAATCCAGATTGCTAGGATTCTATACAAGATTTTCTTCCTCCCCTTCAACAGATATTTCGCCAAACTTAAGCTTAGGGCCTTGCTTCTGTCTTTTGTCATGGCAAAGAAACGCTATTTTGAATTAATTCTGATCTCAAATTGCTAAGAGTCTTTATTTTCACAAGCACCTTGCAAGGTTTGTAGGGGTTCCTCAGGAACATAGGCAGTCTATATTCCAACAAAATGGAATCATGGTGAAGCGGATCATCAAGCAGCTATATTGTAACCTGGTCATTTGACTCAGTTGTATACGGAGGATTTATGGTGATGCAGTATGTAATAAAACCTGGTCGAATCCCAAACTTAGATGAATCCTGATCCGTATATTGGCTTTCCTGGAGTCAAAAAGTAATATATTTTCCCCTATTTCATGGACAACTCTATGCCAGACTATAATGTTTATTGATCTCTATTCTTTTATCACTTTCCATTGACCACTTGTGTTCATAGTTATGCATAAGGACTATTGATTGGGTAGTAATTACCCTCTAATGTAGGTCACTTAAGGTCACCGGTACAAACTTGCCCTTGTTGATTTTTGTTAATTTAGCTTATTGGGATTCTGTTTTTCTCATTTTCAGTTTTGGAATCGATTTCCTTTTTTTGAGCCTTTTTACATGCCATGCAATATTTAAGTTGTTTACAAGCTGCAAAGAAACTTCTACTTTATCAATTGTCTGCAGAATATTTATTTCCAGTGTTACTATATGCTACTCTTCAGTAATGTGATATACATTTTTCTAAGTAAAATTCAAAGTGGAAACTACCAGTGTAAATGCAAGGCTTCATTAGAAATATTTTTTTTTTTAATTTGTTTTCCTTTGGGACATTGAAGCTTAACTCACATTTTATCTCCTCTTCTGAATGCGTATTTAATTTGCCTACTTGTAGAAGTGAAAGGATCGTGATGGAAGTATGTTTGAAAACGCGAGTTAAATTTCAGTTCCGGTCTTATAATCATGATAGCCAAGTCAACACAGGGACTGGGAGTTTTACTTCCAGAATGTGATCCACCACGAATCAGTGTACAATATGAGCAAATAATTGGACAGGAAACTGTGAGTTGGGTCTACACTTTGTTAAACCTTCCTGCTCCATCTTAAATTGAATCTTCTGTTGTTCCAGGAGATCTCATATGTTCAAATTGGCTCCATCCGCCTGACATTCTCCCCTCACATATTTATAGACATTCATGAATTCACCCCTCAGCCTCCTCTTCTCCAAGCTCAAGAGACCCAGCTCCCTCAGCCTTTCCTCATAAGGGAGGTGCTCTACTTCCTTTATCATCTTTGTTGCTCTATGCTGGACACCCTTCAGCAGCTCTGGTCCCTATTGAACTTAGGGGCCCAGAAGTAGACACAGTACTCCAGATGCCATCTCACTAAGCATAGGGGGTTGGACATAGATGATCTCTACGGTCTCTTTTAACCTAAATCATTCTGTGATTCTCTATGACTCTATGATTCTGTAAGACACCACCCAAAAGCGCTTGATTCATCTCAAATTGCATTTTTTTTTTCTTCTCAAGATTGCCTTTTACTCTTAACTGTGTGAATATGCTCATGTAAATTCTGAAGCAAATGGAATTCTAATTGCCTCCTTCTCCAGACAGTTCATAGTAATAATATTGGTGGATTAATGAGTGACTAGGTAGTTAGGATTTGTTTGTGGGAACATTTAATCAATGTCTGTAAATTAGGAGTCACACTCTTAAAATTATGCATTGTGAAAGATATCTGCCTGCTACACAGAAGAAAATGAAGCATATAATTTTGTTAGTTAGAATGCTTCGACCTAAAATGCCACTAGCGCTGAAAAGTTGAGAAGTTTGCAGGAAATTTGTTGAAACATGTTAGATGCTTGAGTCTTTGCTAAGTGTGAAATGAGTTTTGGGAAGTGTTTCATTCATTTCAGGCTTTACAGATATCACAGCTACTGGGTCGGCCTTTGGTAGTTTGAAATTCCTCATGGCTGTTGTTCACACTGACCTTTACATTGGGTCATTGTCCATACTTGTCATGGGTCAGGAAAGACAAAAGCAGCTTTTCTTTTGTCAGTCAAACTTTCTTTCTAATTTGTCCTTTAAAGCCATGTCATGTTTTTTGTGCATCCTTTGAACATGACAATTCACATGAGAATTAAAGAAGGCCAAAATGTCATATTCTCCTTGAAAACTTATGAAGATCACTTCTGATATTTACTACTGTTAATATGCACAAATCAGAACAAATATAGTTGCATTAAAAGTTCATATAGCACAGTTGTCCTAGCCTTAAGATTAGAGTATGCCATTAGATTTTCCCAGTGATTTGCTCATCTCTAGGACAGATTTGCCATGAAAGAGTTCTGCATGAGGAGCCACTTTCATGATCCCTTGAGTAGCTGCAGAGACACAGACACAGACAGATGATTTTAGCTGGTAAAGAACAGCAGAAATCCTCATCAAAGAGCACATTAACTTGAAATTTTGCCCATAGCTACATGTTTTCCAGACCACAACTAATGTTAGCTTTGATGTTTCAAAGAAGCAGCAGAATTAGTGTACGACTGTTCTCTTTTGCTATTTGAATATGACTTGTCTGTTGTTACGTAACAGTCTCCTGTGAAAACAAATCAAACATGGCTATGAGATATTTTGAAAAAAATAAAATGATTTCTGATGTTAAATGCATGAGTCAGAGGTAACACATTAATCAGTATGGCATGATAGAACCAGACTTTTCTATTTTGCCCAACAGTAAAATGCTGCTACTTAAGTTTAGTTTCAAGACTTGATAAGGTCTAATGAAAGTGGCATTATTAGTACTCAAAGAAAAATGAAAAGCATAAACATTAAAAGCTTAACTAAAAAAAAGGTAGAAAAATGAAATAGATGAATGAGTTCATACTAACAGATCTGCTCAGGAAAAGAAAAAATTCTTCCATAAAATGAAGCAGATTTACTACACTGAAAATGCCTCCTGGTTACCGTGCTTATATATCATGTCAGCTGACATCCTGGCTGTAACAGTTTTTGAAGGGAGCTGAGAATCAGCCTATGTGGCTGAGGTCAGCAGTTAGTAACTTCTCTTAGGATTAAGACTGAGCTATAAAGTGGAATATGTCTCAGCTTTCTAAGTGGTTTTGAAGGAATCATCCTACAAATGCGGTTAGCTCTTTGGACTTGTGCAAAATTAAGTTTCACTGCATAGTCTTTCATTACTTATCCCACACCTCTGTCATAGCAAGACAGCAATTTTAAAATGCTCAAGATTGGATTCATCCCACTACAGTGAAGGTTAAATATAATCTTCTAAACAAGCTTGTTCTTAGCAGACCCTTTCTGTAATCACAAAATACATACCAAATGCAGAAATTCAAGACAGGTGGCCCAGGGGATCTACATCTTCCCTTGAGTATACGAAGAAGTTGGAGAATTATTTGGAAATTGGTTCCTAAGTTCCAGGCAGCTAAACTCAAGAAACATTACACAACTTATGATGTATTTTTAAAATACTCACTCCATTTTTTATCCCAGCGGAACTGTTTGTTGCAGCTTGAAAATTATCAAATTTTCAAGTGTTAATTTTGATGCTTTCATGCCAAAAGAGCATTTTGTTTTGAAGCTAGATATATCTTTCCCAGCAGACCCCTGGGTCAGTGTCCCGACCCTACAGGTGATTTGTGGACAAAGGCTATGAAAGGGAATGTACTTCCTGTTTTCCTACCATCTCTTCTGGTACATCCTGTGAAACAGAGAGCTCCTCTGCAAGAGAGCTTCCCCTGGCTCTCCCTCTCCCCTTCCTCTTGGGCAGGGGGAGGAGAAAGGCCACCAAAGGGTTGAACACAGAAGAAGCCTAACCTGGCTGTAGCTCGTCTGTGGAAGCAACTACAGCCCAATTTTGCTTGAGAGCTCAAACACAAAAAAAAAGCCAGTGACAGCTTATACCAGTTCCTGGCAGAAAGCCGAAGAGAGGGGCAGCTCCTACGCTAAGAGAAGCCTCTGATAAGAGAGAGAGATCATAAGTACCAATCTCCTGAGCCTTTGGCAAACAGAAAGAGCCTAAGGATATGTTATATTCTTACATCTGATGCTGTTATTGCCTCAAAGAAGAGCTCCCAAATTAAGGGGAGGTGGAAGCAAGCCTAAGAAATCAGGGAGGGCTGATGTCTGCAACAGGACTGGAAAAATGAGTTTTCCACAAGCAGCAAATGCGTATTTTGTGCTGTATTTCTGCACGCCACCAACATCATCCCACCCTCCACCTTCCCTACTGGAGGTGGAGTGCAATTGTGTGTGTGTGTGGTGGCTTTATGCTTATGAGTGTTGGTGTCCACTCTTTTTTCCTCTAGGGCTCTCATCTAAAGCCAAAAACAGATGTGTTAGCTGTCTCCCATTTCTCTCAGAGTGTGTGTAAAGACATTATGATATAGTTTCTATGATATAGTTTCTGTTTTCCTTCTTTGATTCTTTTACTTTGTTATCTTTTTTTTATTTTGGTGATTTCACAATAAGAAATTGGTGATGGGTTCAATAAATTGTTATCTTTTTAGCAAAATTGCCTTTTGAATTCTCTACAAGAGCTGGTTGCTGTGCTTGAACTGCAGGCACCAACACACAGTGATTTAGACCCTTGCTCTAACCCATTACATGATTCAACCACCTTTTCATGTTGTCTCTTAGTGCAGTTGTGAAATGGAGACTGTTCCATCTAAGATTCTCTATCAGGCTACCATGTTTACATTTTAAACATATATCTTTTTCTTAATATATCTATTCACCATGAATCGTTTTGTATGGTTAAGTGTTGAAGAGTCTGACATTTCCTATGTAGCCAAATACTGCCATGGTTTTCAAGCCCTTTCAAAAATGAAGCATCAGGTTCTATACTGGATCCACCAAGTTTTGCTCAGCTGGAAAGCATATTGCATTTTGCATGATCTCTCCTTATAATTCTTCTTCAAGCTGAATTTACTGATGGAATAAGGACAACTAGAGGACTCTTACATGATCAGCTCATTCAGCAATATTAAGTGAACTTTGTTTTATGTTCAGACAGTTTAGCAATGATGCCTTTTATATGAGTAATATATGTCAAACATGTCAAGAGTGTTTTTTCAGATGTACTGCATCCAGTATGACATCAGCTAGCAGCCGTTCAATACACAGCTGCATATCTAAGAAAGTATGAAATATATTTACCTCAGAATCATAGAATCATTAAGGATCAGAAGGGACCTCAAAACATCATCTAGTCCTATCCTCCTGCCACAGCAGGATCACCACGTTGCACAGGAACATGTCCAGGTGATTCTCTAGTGGGTATTTTAAAATATTTAAGAATATTTAAGAATATCCACTAGAAACAAAGACATAGCAGCATCCCAAGGTACAATGAGAGTTTTCTTCAGAAGTCCTTGCAATTTCCACTCTTTTAGAGTCCCTTGTTGCGATTTTATTTTATGATATTATAACAAATTACATACCATTTTTGTCCCATTGTGTTAAGGAGAAGAAAAAGCCCGCTGAGAATCTGTGAGATGTCATGACAAGAACATGTGCTAATTTATAAGATAACTGTCATATATCATTTAGCACTTACAAAGTTGTCATTGTCATGAAGTCCTGTGTTTTACCCCAATAAAGTGTCATATCCCAGTAAGATGTGAGTTGTTTCACTTGTACATTGACTAGGTTTTTTTTAGCTGTGCTAAATATTTACAGGAATACTGGACTGACCTAACTACTTTAACACCATTTGTAAAAAAATGGTCATAGAGCAGGATTCAGGCTTCCAGCTAAGGGGTATTTTAAACAAGAATAGTAGGCATCTGAAAGTATTTTTAAAGGCATAGGCAATCTAAAAGACATTTTTCAAAATATTTGACTGTGTTAAGTGCTTCATTCACACAGAGATGCCCTTCATCCACAGTGGAAGGTTTATTTCTCTAACACCCAGGTAAAAGATGCAGGGGAAGAAGTTTATTCGTTTTATCTGCCCTGATGCTTTCATAAAAGGCTGGAGGACTTTATTACCAGTGTAGTCCTAGGTATGAAAACATGTAATAAAACCACGCCATTGGAAACAGCCTGAGGAATACCAGATCACTGTGTAGAGCAATGCCTCTGAGACTTTGCTGATGTCTGAAGTACCACATCATTCTCCAAAATCATCTGCTCTTCTAGTGGCTTCTCTGGGTAACTGGAACAATAGCTTCAAATTATGCCATTGCGGTTTTTGTTTTAGGTCATTGTGTTTAACAAATATTAAAATAAGCTACCCTTCTTCAAAATTAAATAAAATATTTGTTTTTAGTGTAGATTTATCTGGTACAATATTGAACAAAACATATAAATGTAGATTAAATGTAAGATGGTTTTTTTTTAAATGAGGCAGACATTAGCATGTGGTTTTGATCTATGACAAGTATTGATTACCTACATTAGTTGCAGACAATGAATTAGAAACCTGATACTCTGAAATTGTAATCATTCAGCTCAGACAGGGAAAAATAAATTATTTGAGGAAGAATTTCAACTCCCTTTGATGCAGTTTCCATATCAAGTTAAGCGTTTTTATTAATTTATCATACAGGCAACAGTTACTACCAGATCCACAAAAAAAAGAGTAGCTAAAAAATTTCCATGTCATTTTCCTTCAGTCCTGGTCAGTTCTTTAAAATTCATTTAAAATTTTGTTGTTGTTGTTTTGTTTTGTTTTTTTTTTTAAGAAATAGCATATTCCCTAAATGTAGTTGGACTAAACTATATTAAAGTATATCTAAAGGTAGGTAAAATGTGTAAAAAAACCTTTGTTTTCTCTAATTTTGGAAAACATTTGACATTAAGAAAAAGTGGGATTGCTCCTTGAATATTTTGTCCCAGTTCTTCATGCAGCTTTAAAAACTTTGCTTTTGTTATATTTATTTTTCATAGAGTTCCACACAACTCTTATACAAGTAGCTTTCTGCTTGAAACTAGTATCTACAGACTGAATATTTGGCCAACAAAAATATAAAACATAGAAAAGCTTGACAGTCAGAGTATTTCACTGGCTCTGTAGTTTCATTTCTAAGGATGGTTGCTGTTTTCACCAGCAACATTTAAAGAAAATGTCTCCAAAAATGCAACTGACCTTAAGTCTGGAGTTTTATTAGAAATATTATCTTATGTCCTTTCATTATTCCTGTAGAACATATTTGTTAATATTGGGGAAAAAAACAGAGTGAAACACTGAAAAGTTATGCAAAAAATAAATGTTTTTTCCCCTTTTAGATAACACATAATACTTATTTGATGGTAAAAGCTACTTCACACTTCTAGCCTTGTTGAAGGAGAATGATCAGGTTAAATCTCCTATCATGACATTCAATGAAAAATTGTCAGGGTTTTTTTTTGTGTCTTTATAGAATAAAACAAGTACAGAACATTTATTTCTTTCCCAGATAGTGTATGAGGAATAGGTTGGAAATAAGTTTCAAACTAGTCTATTACTCTCCTATTCGCTGTACAGAACTAGAGCTGCTTAGTGCATATGTAGGAAAGGTAAAGTAATTTAATATTGTTGTAGATGATCAGCAAATTGCAAACCCTGAAAGCAAAAAAGAAATAGGAGAGAGGTTATCATTTAGATGTGTTGTGGTACTTCCTAGGGCTACTACTGACTAAATGCTGCTCGTACATCAACCCTTGCTTTTGGCTGTGTATGGAGTCAAAACAACAAGATACTGAAAGCTGAATACAAGTTGAGAAATCCTCACCCCACTGAAGTCAGTGGAGAGAGTCCCACCAGCTTAAATTGAACCTATATTTCACATCTGGCATTTGCACAGTGTGATGTGAAGTAGCTGTGCCAAATATTTCATGGACTTCAAATAGCAGAGAGAGCCCAGCAAAACAAGGGTGTACCTTATTCATTGAAATGGTCACCATATTTATGGGATAGTTTTAGAGATGTCTATTTTTTTGTCCTGTGCAGCTTTCTAACTTATTAAAAAAAAAAAAAAAGAAAAAAAGAGATTTAGAGTAGTTTTAGCAAGAGGTTAGCCTCAGAAAGTAATTTAATATGAATATCATTATTAACATCCCATAGCTTCAAATGAATTTTTTTCAGATTAATAAATCCTCTGAGATATAAAATTATCTGATTTATAACTATGTATTAGTAGATCCAAAATGTCAGTTATTATCTCCCTGCTTAATACTTAGATTGTTGTATAATTTTATGCAGCTTCTAGAATAGGTTCAAAAGGAAGAGAAATAAGAATTTTCTGGCCACCATTTCCATTAGATTTCCAGACCAGAGAATTACACTCAAGGTTACATTTGCTCTGATTAACATAATCTGAAATAAGATATCATAGTAATCGTATTTGGCATGGTAAATAGTTTCATTTACAAGAGTCATTTCTCGTTTAATGGAAATCCAGGAAGTGAGTGCGTTGGAAATAAATTACAATACAAAGACTGATTTTCAGATGGAATCTAGGTCCTTGTGGTGCATATTCAGTTAACAAATAAACTGAAAACAATCTATTGTTCACAGAAGAGCACAAAATACTAATTTCAGAGGTCGTATATTAAGTAAAAACACTTAATGGATAACAACAATATCTTGACCTGATGTTTGGCAATGGAACAAAATCACTTGCCGTGCATGTTTTTGTTAGTAATGGATCATGGGGTTAGTAATTACTGCACATGTAGTCCTCCTCATACAGCATGAAAATCAGAAACTTGCTTCTTATTGCTAGGGAAACTTTGACACTGAGAATGAGCAAAAGAAAAAGCTGCTCTGATGGCTAAACCAGAATTTACAATGGACTTCAATGGAGCCCTGAATTTGTCCTATTCTTTGCTTATCCCATTTATAAAGACATAATTTCCTTGTGTGAAAGTAATCTCATTCAAACCTGTCCTGCTTTGCTTGAAAATATAGTGAACTGGGAATACAACACTTTTGCATGAAACACATGAATTCCTGGTGGGATTTCTGTGTGCAAATTTATTAGATAAAGAGGAAAGCCATTCTATAAACTATGACAGTATTCTTTGCTGAAAGCTGATTTCTTCCACACCAGCACCACCAGGCTTTCTACATCCACCACAAGACAAATAGCACAGATGATGTCCAGCTTCATTTTCTGAAGTCCATGAAGTTTCATGTCATTCCCTGATGGAAAATGTCCAAAAAATATGATTTTTAAAACCTTATGTATACACAAAGAAGCTGAAGTTAGCTTCAAGGTAGGATTTTAGGTTTGAATAAAAAGCAGAAGAAAAAGCATGACACAGGGAGTCACAAGGAGGCCCTAGGGCCTGTGTCTGGAATAAAAACTCATCCATACTGCAATTGCAGTTAGCACAATCAGCTGTGGAGATAGCAGGAACTCACATTCAGCTGAGAAGCCAGCATCTGGCAATAACTGATATTAAATGCCCTGCTCTCACTTTACCTTGTGTCAGTTGCTTTCTTAAGTAACCGCATGACATTAGCAGAGTTAGGAAAGTATAAATCTCAGCACTGAGTGTTATAAAATTCCCTCCATTCCTACACATCTCTGGAATCAAACTGCACAGAGGATTTCTGTGCAGTTCTTAAGGGCACCCTTTTACATCAATGAGCCAACAGACAAGGAATTCACCTTTTTGAGGTCAGCTCAACATCAAGTATTTATCTGAAAATGTTCTACCCATGCACAGTTCATTTTACATCTTCAGCAATAGTAAAAAGTTATCTTTCAATCACTTCTCCCACTCCTTGCACAGGTTTGGCTAGAGCTATTTTTGATCTATGTACATCACACTCTTTTTATATTAGCGTTCTGCTGAGAACCAAGATCACTGGAGGATGTATTCTATTTCCCCATGAACTATCATTATTCTGTCTGCAGCAGGCACAGACTTCTGTATCTAAACCTTTGAGTCTCAGAGCTGTTACACAAAATACTGGATAGACAGCCAGGCCCAAATTATGGTGGGAATGGAGTTAGAACCAGTTCATAGATTCACAGAATGGTTCAGGTTGGATGGGACCTTAAAGATCATCTAGTTCCAACCCTCCTGACTGCCATGAGCAGGGACACCCCCCACTAGACCAGGGTGCTCAAGGCCTCAGACAGTCTGGCCTTGAACACTTCCAGGGAGGGGGCAGCCACAACCTACTGGGCAACCTGTTCCAGTGTCTCAGCACCCTCATCATGAAGAACTTCCTTCTGACTTCCAGTCTAAACCTCCCCTTTTCCAACTTGAAACCATTACCCCTGGTCCTACCACTACAGACACTTGGAAACAGCCCCTCCCCAGATTTCTTGTAGCCCCCTTCAGGTATTGGAAGGCCGCTCTAAGATCTCCCCAGAGTCTGCTCTTCTCCAGGCTGAAAAGCCCCAACTTTCTCAGCCTGTCCCCATAGCAGAGGTGCTCCAGCCCATCTGTCATCCTTGTGGTCCTCCTCTGGACATGTTCCAACAGTTTAATATCCTTCCTGTGTTGGGGCTCAAGAACTGGATGCAGTACTCATGATGGGGT
Source organism: Upupa epops (assembly GCA_013397515.1). Classification (NCBI taxonomy): domain Eukaryota; kingdom Metazoa; phylum Chordata; class Aves; order Bucerotiformes; family Upupidae; genus Upupa; species Upupa epops. The sequence continues at coordinate 320,413 of VZRI01011340.1, forward strand.
CTCGTGAAACAGAATAGAGGCGGAGGATCACTTCCCTCGACCTACTGGTCATGCTTCTCTTGCTGCAGCCCTGGATGCAGTTGGCTTTCTGGGCCTTGAGCTAACATTGCCAGCTTATGTTGACTTTCTCCTCAAGGCTGCTCTCAATCTGTTCCCCACCCAGCCTGTATTTGTGCCTGGGATTGCCTTGACCCAGGTGCAGGACCTTGCTCTTGGCCTTGTTGAATCTCATGAGGTTGGCACTGGCCCACCTCTCCAGCCTGTCCAGGTCCCTCTGGATGGACTCCCTTCCATCCAGTGTGTCCACCACACCACACAGCTTGGTGTCATCAGCAAACTTGCTGAGGGGGCACTCAGTTCTACTGTCCATATCACTGACAAAGATGTTAAACAGCACAGGTCCCAGTACTGACCCTTGAAGGATGTCACTTGTCTCTGCTCTCCAGTTGGACTTTGAGCCGTTGGCCACAACTGTTTGAGTGCGATCATTCAGCCAATTCATTGTCCAGCGAGTGGACTGTTCGTCAAGTCCATGTTTTCCCAGTTTGATGACAGGCTGTTGTGCAGGACAGTGTCAAAATATTTATATAAGTCCAGGTAGATGATGCTGGTTGCTCTTCCCCTGTCCACTTGTGCTGTAATGCCATCATAAAAAGCCATTCAATTGGTTAGGCAGGATTGGCCTCTGATGAAGCCATGCTGGTTACCAATCACTTCTTAATTTTCCAAAGGCCTCATCTGGGCCTTTAGAAGGATCTGCTTCATGCTTTTGCCAGGCACAGAGGTGAGGCTGACTGGCTTAGAGTTTCCAGTATCTTCTTTTTTTCCCTTTTTAAAGATGGGGGTGATGTTTCCTGTTTTCCTGTTAGCAGGAACTTCATCAGTCTGCCATGTCTTTTCAAATAAGATGTCTATTGGCTTGGCAACTTCATTCACCATTTCCTCCCAGAACCATTGGGTGGATTTCCTCAGGCCCCATGGACTTGTGCACATTTAGGTTCTTCTGATGGTCTTGAACCTGAACTTCATGGAAAGTGGTTGAATCATCCTTCACCCTGTCTCTATCTTTGTCTACTGGGACTTGGGTAGAGTGGCTAGAGCCTTTGACACTGAAGACTGAGACAAAGAATTCATTAAGTGCCTCAGCCTTCTCCATATCACTTGTGACCAGGTTTCCATTTTCCCTCTGGAAAGACCTTCTGTCATCCCTAGCCTTCCTTTTCTTACTGATGTATGCAAAGAAATGCTTCTTGCTTCCCTTTAACCCCTGACTAGATTTTGTTCTACCTCTGCTTTTGCTTTTCTAATCTGAATCCTGGCTGACAGACAGACAATCTGTCTCTGCTTCCACTGCCTATAGATTTTCTTCTTGCAACCAAATAAGTCCAGGAGCACCTTGTTAATCTAATTCCAAGGTGACCTCTTGGCATTCTTGCCTGCCTTCTTTGTTGGAATGCACTGCTCCTGGGCTTGGAAAAATTGGTCCTTGAACAATGACCAGCTCTTTTAGGCACCACTTCCCTCCAGGACTTCATCCCATGATACCCTGCCAAGTAGATCCCCGAGGAGGGTGAAGTCAGCTCTCCTGAAGTCCAGACACAGACTTAGTACATATCCTCTTAGGTACCCAAATCATCTTAAATTCAACCATTTCATGATCACTGCAGCCCGGACTTCCCTTGAGCTTCACTTTACCCACCAGCCCCACTTTTTTGATGAAGACAAGGTCCAGGACAGCACTTTTTCTTGTAGGTTCCTCTATCACTTGGATGAGAAAGTTATCCTCAACACACTCCAGGAGCCTGTGTTGTCTTTCCAAGAGATATCTGTCTGACTGAATCCCCCCATGAGGACTAGGGCTTGTGAACTTGAAGCTGCTCTTATCTGTCTATAGAGGGCCTCATCCTCCAGGTCTTTCTGGTCAGGTGACCTGTAGCAAACCCTGACTGTGATCTCTCTTTCCTTGGTTTCCCTTTGATCCTCACCCACAAATGCTCTGTTAGTTCTTTTTCCCTCCTCAGGCGGAGCTCTCTGCATTCAAGTTGGTCATTGATATAGAGGTCAACACCTCCTCCCTTTCTCCCTTGCCTGTCTTTCCTAAAGAGTCTGTACCCACTTATCCCTACATTCCAGTCCTGAGAACCATGCCAGCATGTTTCACTGATAACAATGACATCATAACCCATGCATAGACCTGCAGCTCTTCCTGCTTGTTCCCTATTTTATGTGCTTTAGTATAAAGTTATTTAAGACCAGCCCCTATTGAAGTTGGTTTATTCAGTCAGTAGGGACTGAAGTTCCACTGTCCTCCACATCAGGTGTTCTCATCTTGGCCTGTGGTTTATTTCCAGACTCAGGATGCCTATTGGCATAACCGGCCATTGCATTGACAGCTGCTCATAAATTAACAGCTGTTTCTCCAGGGCTCAGTACTGAGGCCACCCCTTTTAATATCTTTTTCAATAACCTATACTAGGTGATGAAGTGCAACCTTGGTAACTTTGCAGATGACACGAAGTCGAGTGGAAGCGTTGATCTCTTTGAGGGTAGGGAAGTTCTACACAAAGAACTGGACAAGCTGGTTCAGTGGTCTGAGGTCAATTGTATGAGGTTCAACAAGGCCAAGTGCCAGGTCCTGTACTTGGTCACAACAACACTCTGGAATGATACAGACTTGGGGGAGAGCATTTGGAAAGCTGCCTGGTTAAATAGAACCTGCACATGTTGGTGAGAAGTGGCTGAATTTGAGCCAGCAATGTGCCCAAGTGGCCAAGAAGGCCAACAACACCCTGGCTTGTATCAGCACTAGTGTGGACGAGAGGTGTAGGATGGGGACCATTCCTGCATATTTGGCACAGATGTGGTTGTACATTGAATCCTGGTTTCAGGTTTGGGTCCCTCACTCCAAGAAGGTCGTGGCAGTGATGGAGTGTGTCCAAAGAAGGACAACAAAGCTGGTGAAGAGTCTAGAGGACTTTTGTTTTGTGGCTTTCTTCACAGCAATCTATTAAAAAATAACTAAACTTCAATTTTTAATGTAAACTTTCAGTCTTGCATTCTCACATGTAACAATCTTCAAAGTCATCGAGAATTCTCCCTGCTTAAGGATGCTGCTTGCAAGAGAAAGTTTTGCAACTGCATAAAAGTGTTCACAGAATCACAAGAATATTGAGGCTAGAAAAGACTTCTGAGATCATCAAGTTCAGCCTATGACCTAGCATCACCACAATTACCTATGCCATGTCACTAAGTACCACATCCGATCTGCCCTTAAACAACTCCAAGGGTGGGGACTCCACTATGTCCTTGGACAGTGCATTCTAGTGTCTGATCATGCTTTCCATAAGAATTGGTTCCTAATATCCAGTCTAACCCTATTGTTTAATGGTTCTTACTACCTTAGGACTGGATCATTTTTAGCACATCTGCAAAATGCACAAGATCCAGTTATGGCTATGATTTCACCTACGCACTGCAGCAAAAGTTGAGCAATTTAGGTAAAGCATTTACATTTCTCAACAGAGATTTAAAATCACTCCTAGCAAAATCATAAGAAATATTAAATGGTTACTAAGACTGCAATTGGACAACAAGCTCTTCTTAATCTTCCCTAAGAAGCAGATGAGACATAATTCCTCACATAAAGCTAATTCTGTGGTTTCCTGGTTCCTGTGGGCTGTACTAGCAGATGGTATCAGCAGCATCCCTTCAGCTTTGGCTAAAAGTCAGCTTTTCATTTCAATTTGTTTCCTTTTAATTTCAACCATGGGCACTATATACAGTAACTGCTGAAGTTAGTGAAATAATTATTGCAAAATACTATTTTGATGAAATTTAATGTCTAGCTGCTGAACAACAGCTCACAGATAACATTTTTTTTTATGCAGTCAGATACAAAGACAACTTCCTTCATACACCATGAAGAAAGATCTGAACAGTCTCCCAGAATCATAGAATCATCAAATCATAGACTGTTGGGAGTTGTAAGAGACCTCTGGCAATCATCTAGTCCAACCCCCTGGAATTGCAGAGGAACAGATCCAGGTGGGTTTGGAGTACCTCCAGAGCAAGAGATTCCACAAACACTTTAGGCAGCCTGTTCCAGTGCTCCTTTACCCTCACTATGGAAAAGTTTTTCTTGTCTTCATATGGAACACCCTGTGTTCCAGTTTGTGCCCATTGTCCCTTGTTCACTGGGCATCATTGGAAGAGCCTGGTCTCATCATTCTGGCACTTGCTTTTTAGATACTTAAACATATTCATGAGATCTTCCCTCCTCTCCAGGCTAATGATAAGAGTCTCCTCCTCTCAAGGCTAAACAGCTCTCTTAGCTTATCTTCATAAGGAAGGTGCTTCAGCCCTCTGATCATCTTAGCAACTTTGTGCTTAGTTCCAGTAGCAACATATCCCTCCTGAGTTGGGCAGCCCCAAACTGAATGCAGTATTCCAGATGTGGCCTAATCATGGCACAGTAGAGTGGGAGGAGAACATCCTTTGACTTACTAGTCACATGCAATACACCCCAGGAGATCATGTGGCTTCTTGTATACTAAGGCACCTTGCTGACTAGTGGTCAGCCTGTGGTCCACTCGCATCCATAGGTCTTTTACTCCACTGCTGCTTTCTGGCTGATCAGTCACCAAACTGTGCTTATCCACGGGTATGTTCTTTCCCAGATGCGGCACTCTACACCTGCCTCTGCTGAACCTCCTCAGGTTTCTCTCCATTAAACTCTCTAGCTTGTCCTGGTCACAGTGGGTACTAGCACAGTCCTCTGGTATATCAGCCACCAGCCTAGCATTTTATCATGAGCAAACTTGCTGAGAGTACTCTGTCCCCTAATCCAGGTCATTGATGAAGATATTGAATAGGATTGTCCCCACGCTGACCCCTAAGGAACACCACTAGTCACAGGCCTCCAGCTTGACTCCATCACACTGAGTCTGAATGGAAGATTCAGTCTTTGTGTTCTGTCCTTTAGTGAGTTCCCAATCCACCTCACTCTCTAATCATCCATTACAGTCTCCTTAATTTTGGCTTAATTTGAGGCTTGACAATCACAGAGATGATTCTCCAGGTGACACATGTCTCCTTCCATGATATAAATCCCCACAGCCTAGTCCCTATTTTTCTCAACACTTTAAACCATATTGCCTGTCCCCAAAAGTAGAAATCATACCCCCCTCTGTCAATTGGGTAGGAAAATGTGTGGGGCACATTCTGCTTCTTAGCTGGCTCGCTGTTGGAGGAGGGCAAATAGGGGAGTAAAAATGCATAGAGTTAGCTTTTTCTGGGCAGGTTTATTTCTCTGTAGAAAATAAAGGTCATTGTCAGTAACCACTCTCTTTTTATGGATGACTGGAGAGAGGATTAGTCAACTAGGGATGACAGAGGAGATTAACTTTCTTGAATGTTATCTGGAGAACCCCACTCTGCACATCACCATAAGCAGTAGGAGGGTGATACTGTAAAAAGACTTTGTACACCAATGCAGGCATTATTAAAAGTAAGTCAGGCGCTTAATAAAAATGTAGAGTGTGTGGTGAAGAAAGTATTACTGATTTCTGTAATGAGATTGCACAGACTTACGGGCAGAGTTAAGACTGCATAGAAAATGCGGTTCATATGATTACATACAAACGTGAAGATATGTGAAACAATAACTCCATTAGTGGCAATGATTTTTTACATAAGAAGACCTTTGTGAAATCATTTGCATTATATAGATAACATTATGTATATAAAATCAAACATTTCTGATTGTCAGACACTGAGATAAAGCAGAGTGTAAACCTGGTGGGATATGAGAATATGAGCTGTAACTTCATGATAACAATTTTGTCTTTTAATTTGTTTTATTGATCGAATCATAGGATTATTTAGGTCGGAAGAGACTTCAGGGATTATCTGGTTACAACCCCCTGTCATGGACAGGGACATATCTCATCAGATCAGGCTACCCAGAGCTTCATTCCACCTGGCCTTGAACATTGCCAGGGTTGGAGTATGCACAACATTGCTTGGCAACCTGTTCGAGTGAGATCTTTAACCTTATTTTGCACAGAATGCATCTTCTCATTTTTTATTTTTACATTTAGGATTATAATCTGTTAAATTTATTTCTTTAATTACTTTTACCTACAAATAGCTGTGGTAATTAAGTGGAAATGCTTATTTTTTAAATAGCAGAAACATGCTTCATCTTCTGTGGAAGAAGAAAGTTCATTTTAAATAACAAAAGAAATTCTAAAATTTTGAGGTTTATTATTTTTCACCAAGACAGTGACAGTGCATTAATAAAAATCTGTCACTAGGCTTATGATAAACATAATGCCATGCAATCCCTTTATCCTAAAATTATGAAGAATGTAATTTATCTCAGCCATTTTAATTGTTTCAGAGCTTCCAATGTGATTCAAATAACAGAGTTTTCTTTCCTAAACTGAAAGCGTGAATTTACTTCTGTGTGGTTGTCTTTGTAAGCATTCTCTAGAGGTGTTCCTTAGGACTTTTTATAGAAGATTTGTGCTCAGAAAAAAAATAAAAATCCTACCACTTCCGTTTATTAATTTTGAAGTTCTTAGAAATGTAACTCTGCCCTTGTCTTGGTGACATTCATCAAATATTTACCGAGTGTGTCCTTCCACATCATCTTAGTATGTAACTGATGAAACATTTAAAAGCTCTCAGCAGTGGTATATTTATAAGTTTGACTGCAAAATCATTACATTGCCTATAAATGTCGCCACAGTGCACTAAACAATTTCTGTACAGGAAGAAAAAGGGAAGTTCCTCTGGTATTTTCTGGACAGGTATTCTGAGTTACTGAATTTGACTGCATAAACGCCAGGTCAGCTCTTTACCCTGTGGTAAGAGTGGGCAATACCAGATAGTTGAGTTGGTTGCATTGTGAGACTATTCACACTCACTTCTTTGAGGAAAGACAAAGTATCTCCTTAATGCTAGGCCAAATATTATAATACTTAATTTGTCATTAATATTAAGGAAAGAGTATCACATAGTGTTTATCTGCTTTGCTAATTCTGAAAGATAATTGTTATCCTTTCAGGAGGATATGGAAGGAGTATGGGTTAGGTCAGCAGGAGGATGGGTGTTGGGCAGTGGCAATAGATTGTCAATTTCAGATAGATACATAAATAAGAATAAAAAAAGTTAATAATTGAGTGAAACTAAAAAAAAAAAGACTCAACAGCATCAACAGAATTTCTAGCACTAAAGTCTATTCGTGTAAGAAATTAACTGCTGTAAGAAACAATAGATATTCTATCATTTTAGATGGGATAACTTACTCAAAAACAGAAAACAGTAGGGGAAAAAGAATCCTGTTGTGACAAGCAAAAAGACAACAAAATAATCCTAACGAGGCTTTCCAATTTTGTAATTTTCTTGGTACCATTTACATGACTTGGTGTCAGACACTGCAGAGCAGTCTGTCTGTCTGAGATTTTTAGTAGGTTGCTTTAATAAGCCTTTCTTGTGATTTGTGTTTCTGATACGAACAGCAATTACCCAGCCGAGTAATGAGACTCTAATGAACATGTCTTCCCTAGATTACTTTAGAAGTTCATCAGAGAAGCCTGATAGCATTGTGAAACTCAAATCTTCTTTTTTTTTTCCCCTCACTTTTTTCCTGTCGGGATGCATCTCATTGTTCTGTTAAGTACTTCTGACGTGAGTAACTGAGAGATGAAAAATAGATAGATATGTGTATACAGAAGAAGATAAAATCTTTTTCTATACCACAATATTTATTCTAGAATGTCACAGAGCAATAAAATGGTATGTTTTCTGGCTACAGCCTGGTCCAAATCTGTGCATCAACATATTTTTTTGAACACAAGTTTTAATTCCCTGTGTACAGGAGGGAGGTACTAAGTATCTCTGAAATTTTAGTTATGTGGTATTTTTGGGGAAAAGGCTGAGGAAGCTGGGTCTCTTAAACTTGAAGAAGAGGATGCTGAGGGGTAACCTCATTCATGTCTATAAAAATGTGAGAAGTGGGTGTCAGGATGATGGAGCCAGGCTCTTCTCAGAGTCATCTGGTGATAGGACAAGGGGTACTGGGTGCAAGCTAGAACAGAGGAGGTTCCATAACAGTATCAGAAGGAACTTCTTCCCAGTGAAGGTAACAGAGCATTGGCACATGCTGACCAGGGTGGGTTGTGGGGTCTCCTTCTCTGAAGACAATCAAGACCTGCCTGGATGTGTTCCTGTGCAACTGGTCTAGGTGAAGCTGCTGTGGCAAGGGGATTGGATTAGATGATTTTCCAAGGTCCCTTCTGATCTCTAATGATTCTATGATTCTATGAGTGCATACTGAAATGTCTGTACAACTAGGTCTTTCAAATCTCTTATCATGTAGAATAGATAACAGACTAATGTGATCTTGTTAATGTATTTTAATGGCAAAAAAACAGATAAAAATACTCATTCTTTAAGTGTTTTAGGTATTTGCCTTATGATGGGGTGAAACACATGCTAGCAGATCTTATTTCTCTCTCTTAATAGACAGGAAGCATTAAAATAATTCCAGGGTTGAGGTCCCTATTAAGGAAGTTTACAGATTTGCAGAATTTACATGGTTGGACAAAACCTACTAGATCACTGAGTCCAACCATACCCACATCCACAAATACNACATCCCTTGGAAGTCTGTTACAGTCCCCAACCACTCTTTCTGTAAAGAAAATCTTCCTAAGATCCAGTCTAAACCTCCCCTGCATCACCTTCGAACCATTGCTCCAGTTTCACCCAGCAGTCACCATGGAGAAGAGACCAACATCCATCTCTCTACATCCTCCCCTCAGGTAGTGGTTGAGGGCTATGACGTCCTCTCCCAGCCTCCTCTTCTCCAAACTAAACATGCCCAGCCCTTCAACTTCTCCTCATACGACTTGTTCACTAAACCCCTCACAAGCTTGGTAGCTCTAATCTGGATATCTTCCCACATAATTTAATCAAAAGAACCCCATCACAAATGATAGTCCATGAAGGATAACACTCAAAAACTTGTGTGGTTACAAGTTAATTTCAACTGTGATACAAGAATTTAGTCTACATGGCAATTAATATGTAGTTTGGATATGCAGTAATTTCATGACTTCAACTACTTAAGTTGTACCTTTAGTCATGCTAAAATATAATGTTTTAATGGAAAAAAAAATAGAATAATTGCAATAATTTTCCTGTGCAACTTGGTCTAGGTGATCTTGCTGTGGCAGGGGATTGGACTAGATGATCTTTCAAGGTCCCTTCAGATCCCTAAGGATTCTATGATTCTATAATATGAAGATTTTTTTTGCCAGGTGATTTATTAAAGTACTGATTTGTCTCTTTGTATTAGTGTATCATTTCCTCAAAAATATCCTGTAAAAAGGGAGAAAAGAGAATGGAAAGGGCCGACGCCATTAATTTGAAATAGTTTTTTATCATACCTATGTGTTTCTGAAGCAGATTTTCTTTACAAAAGTAACTTTTTTTTAGTATTAATTCTGACACATCATCTGCTCATATTAAATGAAGCTCTGAAATCCAAGTAAATTCATTCCTTGTTTAGAGATTTAAATTCCAGTTTTAGGAATTAAAAACTTTCATAGTGTTCATTGTTAATGGTGCTGTTGATGTTGGCATTGATACTTCCAATGTCAAAATAAAGAAACAAATGTTCAAACCCCAAGAATTTTTAGTTTCGTTTTCCTGTGGGTACTCAATAGAAATGCAGAAAAGTCCACATGATGTTAATTATCCTCCAAAATCAAAAAGTTGCAATAAGAAATCTAAAAAGAATAAAAATAGCTCAAATAAAAACAACTTGAATAGAAAATACAAATACCTTGACTCAAACAAAACTCATTATATAGTATATTAATTCCATGTAGTTGCTTTATCTAGGGATAAATACAAATCGAAGGAGAAAAAAATAATCCCTTTACTGCAGAGAGAGACCTGGGAATCAGAATCCTAGTCCAAGGACCTGGGAACTTTTCCTCCTGGATCTTCATTTCTTTCCTACAAGTTAGAAATTACACTCCTTGAATTCAAAGTAAGCAATTGCTGAGATAAACAATTCAGGAACAGACCTTACCTTGCAAATTGATGGCTTCAGATTGCTGCTGTACAATGACAAATGATGACTCTGCACAGAATGTGTTTGCAAGCACAGAAATAGAGGACAGGCTACGTGCATCAAACACTTAAATTGCATTGAATAATGCAACTGGTTGTAGTCAATAGTAAGTAGAAATTAGAAAAAGGAGGTAGTGGTTTCACAGAGTGGAAAGAATGGCACAAAGGAAGAGAAAGAAGGTCATTAGGGCTTGGGATCATGTGTTCAGAGAGAAAATTCTGGAGCATCTGCAGAATATCAGAAAACTATGACACAGGAGAAGGAAGGCCAATAACAACAATTAATAAGTTACTAGGGCTGTACCTTTAGAGAAATAGCAGAGATCATGCTTCTTAGTTCAATAAATAAGGCTGATGAGCAGAGGTGTGGTGTCAGCGAATTAAATATTGCAATAAAAGTGTGTTTGGTCTTGAAATTTTGGTGCCAGGTAACTTGCATTAGTACCTTACATAACTATACATCTCCACCTATGAAAGTACAGCTCAGTCACCACCACAATAGCAGTCTGACCAGTTGTACAAAGAATTTACAACTGTTAGGTGTACAGAGAATAGAGAGCAGAGGAAATCATTAGAGAAAAATATAGCTTTAACAGCTAAACCTTTATACTTTTGAATGCATACTTTATTGATCAAAACATATTTTGACCTTTCATTATAAAAGGGCGGCCTATTCTTCTCTTCTGATTTATTCTATTTGACAAATAAACATATTTTTTGTAGAGTTCTAAATGCAGTTGACATGCTTTCAGTTATTTTTATTCCTAGCTTATATTTTTCCAGGTACTTTGTAACTACTTAAAAACATTAAAAAATGGTAATTTTAGAGAGTGAGACTTGAAACATTTCTTGCAATATCCTGACAGTTTTGCCTCGCTTCATGGGAAACAAATGACAAGAAAAGTGTTTCTAGCGAATGGCGGAGTGCTGAGCTAATGCAAATCCCTCACTTATGTAAAATAAAGGGTGAAAAGAGATTTAGTGAGCCAACTCAAAAATCATGCATAAGAGAAAACAGGTTTCAGAACTGACCTGAGAAAGATAGATTTTGGCATTACTCACACAAAGCACGTAGGGAAATGGATTATCTAAGAGAAAAGCAATAACAAATATGTTCTTTCTGAATAAACTTCCTGTATTCCTCCTAGGTTTTTTTCCACTCAATGATAACAATAAAAAGAACAGGAAAGCTTGTGCAGTAGACCTTTGAAAATGTCAGTGTCTTGTGTACATTTAGTACAGCATTTTATTAATCTTTTTTCTTCAATTTCTGTTTCATTGGGGTACAGCCTTGTGTAAATTCTCAAGGGAAGAGGCCATTACTTTATGTGTACAGTGTCCCAGACCGGATGGAAAACTGAGGCAAATTGTTCAGGTGGACCCCTCTGTTAACTGTAGTGTAATACATCATCAATAATTGTAGCCATGCGAAAGCCGTGAAACAGAAATCATTTTATTTCGAAGGCAACAATTTTTGAGATGGTTCTGTCCTGTTGTTTATAACAAGGTCACTAGGATTTTCTGTGAGATACCACACATATGTCTCTGAAAACCAGCATATAGGTCCTAATCTTCTGACATTTGCCTATTTGTTCCACTGCCATGTTTAATTCATTGTTTTGAACAACTATTTTGTCTTATACAGGCGAAAAAACTGGATGTCTTAAAGCCATACATCCCCATAATCTCTGTAGAAATGGATGCAGATGCATGACACTTAGTACTGCAGTATATTGATAGGATTAATGGGAGATTTCTTCTTACCTTCCGAACCCAAAAAATCCATCACTGTATTCACACTAGATTAATTTTACTCTATGCAAGTGGCCCATTCCTAATTTTACTCTCTTCAAAGATTATGAATAATACCGGACTGTAAATTTCCAATGCAACATTTCAGTAGGGTGCCTCTGGGATTTTGTTTTCAAGTCTACCTTGAGACTTGAAAAGCTGTCTTTAACCAAATATGTACTGGTCTCTTGTTCTCATGTATTTATCCTGTGTCTTCAGATTCAAAGCAGATTTATGTGGTGGAAAAAAAAAATCCATACAGAAATAAATCTCAAAACGTGATAACTGCTGCAGTAGAGAAAGCTTGAATCCCATTTGACTGCTTTGTGCCCAAATACATCTGAAGCAAGTTGTTCTCAGATGGAATAAAGATAATCATGTGCAGAAGTTTGTCCTCTGTCAAATTGTCCTTGAAGCAACTTATTCATTTACCTGTGTGGAATTTTTGCCATAAAAAGAGCAGTACAATTGACTACTATAAAATGTGCTCCTTTCAGAATGGGTGATTAATTAAAAAGAAATTCTATTTATTCATGGAATCATACAGATATAGATCAAGACTATCTGAGACTTGTATGGGGCCCTGGTCATCATCAACTGTCATATGTTTGTTCAAATCAGAGCTCAGGCTTTCGCCCATTTTTTAATATCTTTAAAGACAGAGAGACCACAAATTTTTGGACAACATGTCCCAAGATCAGATAATGTTCACATTAAAGAAGTTTCATACAATCCTTAAGTAGAGTTGATCAGACTCAGATCACTACACAGTAAAATTTCAGATGCAGATACAGGTGAGTCAAAGCCAGTTTTTCAACAGTAAAACATTTTTTTGAGGAAATGAGCATGATAGATTTCCTCTATCACTCCAAATGATGCTGTAACTCCAATCATTTTTAGAATGAAATTGCAGAGGTGATAGGATTAAAAATATTATTTCTATATATAAAACTCTTACCAAACCCTTGTTGTATAACAACTAGATGGAAACTCTATCAAGTCTAGTTTCTACATTTATTTCTGCTATGAGACAACACACATCATAAAGACCTTTAAAGTTAATAACTCTTCCGATACATGTCAAAACTATGACTGTGTGTGGCACAACATAAATATGAGCAGATCAATAGGATTTTTACTTCAAAGTAGCAAGAAAGACATATTTGACTTATTTTATGGATGCAGAATGGCATGACCATAAAATTTCATTGCACAAGATCAGTAGAACAGATCTGAAAGCTGGAATCAAATTTAAAAGCTGTTTCATTTGGAAAAAAAGACTCTTCAGTGAAACTGAAAAGTACGTTTGTAGTAAACCTCTAATCTAGTGTATTCTTATGCAGGTCAAGATTGTTGTATATATTATTCAAATTTCTCCATTGTTTAAACAGCCCCAGAGGTGTATTAGGTTTGTTACATAAACATGACAAGATCTATTCCCTTTTTCTTAGGGATTAGTTATTAGTTGAGGCATATTGAGTAATACTAATAAATGAAAAAAGAAAGACTGGAACTGTAAAGGCAAATAAGGTCATATGCTTATGTTTCAGTATCAATTTTTAGGCTGAGTATAAAAACATTAAAAATATTTAGAGAATATTGAATCTGCAAAACTGTGCTTTAGCTTTTCTATTTTCTCTTTTTCCCTAGCTTTACTTTTCCTTCGTTTGCCCTCACTAAGAATTAATATAATTAGACATGTCCCAGAAATCCTAGTGGAATTCCTCTATTCTCATAATGACCTCAAAAGCTAATAGTAATTTTTTTATGATCTAGATGAATATATTTGATTTTGAGTTATGACTCAACTTTTCTATATTTTTTTTAATTGCAAAAAAAATGCAAATATCTTCTCTGAAAGTTTGTACCAATCTTATAAGAGAATTAAAGGCATGATTTAGAAAGTGATGTTTTCACACATGTAAAAGTAAAGAAGTTAAAGTGAAGCTTCTTTAAGTTGACCATTCGTATACCATCTGTTACTTAGGATTCATGATAGCAATTCAAAGATTGAATAAGACCTGGGTCCAAATTTCAGAACATCATCTCATGACAGTTGCTATCTTTATAAATATTTGTAAAGATAAAGATGAGCTTCAGACTAGATATTTTTTTACATAGCTATGATATTATATTTAATAAAGGATGTGGTTGTTTTAATATCCTCATCACTACAAGACAAATGTAGGTCTTGCAAAGAGTAATTCAGATCTAAGTTCACCTGTTAACTGTAGAAGCAGCAAGAGGTAACTATGCCATTATCATAGTTAAGTGCTTAAAGTTCATGAGAACTTCATACTATGTATTCTGAATAGGGGATATTCTTAATTTTGGGGCTCTATCAGAGCCTTAAGTTAAATACTCTGTATCTCAAAAGATCTCTGAGGTTAAATTTGTGGTTAATTCTACAGCACGTGAAGAACCTCACATATATGATAGAAATACGGAGGTGCAAATATACAATGAAAACGAGATCTTCAGAAATAATGGGGGCAAAACTGAAACCACTGATTAGAAATTTAAAAGCTTTTAAAACAGGGTAGTGATCAAGAAAATGTAATAGATTTTTTCCTAGACCATAGAATTATTTTTAATTTACTATATTAAATTAACAGTTAAAGAAATCTATATGAACTCTTACTTTCTAGCAAAGCTATAGCCATATTTTTGTAGATTTTTTTTTCCTTTCTGCTGTTTTGCACTCTTGAAGATAATAGATAATTTTTTCTTAGTTCATTTCTATCCTGCAGGGAAAAGAATTGGTATAATAGCATTAAAACCAAAACTGGTCCCCAGCATATAATAAGATTCTAATTTTGTTGTTGTGCTTTCAGGTCATAGAGCATTTGTGTAAGGGTAAATTATCAGAATCATCTTACGCTTTAGGGAATTCAAGTTATCTTCAGTGTGGCTTGAAAATTGCTGGTAAACAAGATAGAAGAAATGCTACTTTTTGTATTCAACTCAGATACTAGAAACCATAGAGAAACCATAACCTCCAACACTCCAGCATCTTCCAAATTGCATTCTGTTTGGTTACTTTTTCACAAATATATTTTTCCATTACCTTACATTTCAGCTTCCCTCTCTTGTTACATCTCCTCTCCAGAAAAAAAAGGGAAATCATTACCAAAGCGCGTATGTACATATCCAGTTGAGGATGTCTTTTCTCCCTGACGGGGGTGCGGAACTAGATGTTTGGAGGTCATTTCCAGAACTGTCTCTTCCGTGATTCTATGATTGTACATTTGAAAACTGCCATCTGATTCCAAGGCTCCTGAAAAATTCTTAGAGAACATCACAGGTTATATTCAAGTCTCTTCTCCCCCTCTACTCTGCTCATCTGGAGTACTGTTTCCAGTTCTGGGCCTCTCAGTTCCAGAAGGACACAGAACTGCTGCAGAGTGTCCAGCATAGAGCAACAAAAATGATGAAGGAAGGAGAGCAGCTCCCTGATGAGGAAAGGCTGAGGGAGCTGGGTCTCTGAGCTTGGAGAAGAGGAGGCTGAGGGGTGACCTCATTCATGTCTATAAAGATGTGAGAAGTGGGTGTCAGGAGGATAAAGTCAGGCTCTTCTCAAGGTCCTCTGGTGATAGGACAAGGGGCAATGGGTGCAGCTGGAACACAGGAGGTTCCGTATCAAGCTCAGAAGAAACTTCTTCATGTTCCTGTGTGCAGAGCTTGGAATAGTCTGTCCAAGGGAGTTGTGAAGTGTGCTTCTCTGCACATGTTCAAGACCCACCTGGACATGTTCCTGTGTGATTTGGTCTAGGTGATGATGCTGTGACAGGGGGATTGTACTAGTTGACCTTTCGAGGTCTCTTACAATCCCTAATGAATCTGTGATTCTAAGTGACCTATTTAATATTTTCAATACTTAAATGTTTGTCCTGATAATTGAAAACAGAGCTTAAAGGCACATCTGTCTTGAGTTTCCTCTTATGTTTAAATTCTTCTAATAAATTTATATACTATATCTCATTAAAATTTTGTATAATTTTGTATCTGGAACAATGTTCTCACTCTATGAAAGCCCTAAGATGATGCTGTGTGAGCACCACTTACTGACTAAGAATGCATCGAGAAGGGAGGCAGTTTCAAATCTCAGGGTGCATATTGAAACATTCAGAAATCTTTGGCTTACAAGTGTGCCTGCTTTATCCAACTCCACACTGCCAACAGTCATTTCTGAGTCACCTCTGGTCGATTTTCTTGGCTACCTAGCACAAAATGTTAACACCGTGTTTGACATTAGACTCATTCAACTTGAGCTTAAGCTGATATTTGTCCACCCACATTCATTTTATCCCTAATAAGCAAAGCACCTTCTAAATCATGATACTACTGCAGCATATGTCTTTCTAGTTGAAACCACCAAGGTATCATATTTTCAAAACATATCATATGTAAATTGCTTGGCAGTTATTTCTCCCACTATTATTTATCACATTTTGCTCCTCATAAAGTAGGAAAAAAGGTCTATTTTCTCGTTAGCAATATCTAATAAGATGTCTCTTGATAAATGACAGGGTATGAATCAGGGTATATCGCACATTGTGAAACATTTTCCCATAGTAAAGTGTAGCAAATAATAATTCTATCAGTTTTATTGGATGTTGGTTGTTACTACAGTTGCTCAGACTGAAATGTTAAATCTTAGAGCACCCATCAAATCTGGTAGCTGTAAAATACACGTGCCTAAGCTTTCAGCACCTGTTTTTATATGAGAAGTTAAAGATAAGATGGAAATTTATTGTAAGAAAGCTACATCAAGCAGGGAAAATGTCTGATAACATGCACCAAAGGAGTGAGGAAAAATGCTGTAAACTTAAAACAAGAATATGATTTATAATTGCAAATGCCAGGAGTGAAAAGTTTCTTTGCAGAATCAAAGTCCATGGCAGTCTCTGCAGTAAAGCCTATGAAATCACTTCCTTCTTTTAAGTAATAAGAACAATGATAATAACAACAAACAGTGTACCAGTACCAGCTCTCATGTGTGAAAGGCATTCAAAAACATCTCAGAAAAGTTGTCCAGGAATAATGGGAGAATTGTATACCACTACACACCATCTCAGTGTCAGAATTCTTTGTTCTCTCTCTCCTGACAGCAATACTTTTAGGTCACACATCTCACTTGGACAATAATTCACCCTATTTATAATGACATAACTGAGGATGAGATGCAGCCTGTCTCTTGGCATTTTCACAATCGAGAAGAGCATCTCCAGAAGGTGGTTGAATGTTGTGTCTGTGAATAATAGGAAGACCTTAGGAGGCACCTGGTCCATAGTGTAGGTACCTCTGGAGCCAACTTGTTGACTCTATCTGGTCAGACACAGCTTATCTCTGATAAGCATAATGACACAGAGGTCGGTATGAAATCTTTTCTAACATTTATGGTTAGGGTCAAGAAGTGGGCTTAAACACTGATCCATAGTTATTGGCATTGTTTCATAGTTAGCATGATGGCCACAGGCAATTTAGCAGAAGATAAGGCTACAGCCCATTTTTGTTAGGTTTTACAGTCAAGGTGACTACCCTTTATAGTACAGAGAAAGACTAGCTTTTTAAGTTTAGGATTATAAAATGGTTTCCAGTCCATTTTATTTACTGGGATAGATTTAGATTGAATAAGTACCTTCTCGAACAAAAGAAAAGCTTGCCTAATAGACAGTCTACATGAGTCAATAAACAGTGGATACAGTTTGTTCCCTGCCTCAGGGGTTGCCTGATAGTCTTTGGATGTAGCTTTTGTGTGTATGCATTAACAGTAAACAGTTTGCTATTCCTCAAACTGTTTTCATAATGGGGATATTCTTCAGTACAAGCCATCTCATAAAGTCTTCTCCATCTACTCATTAATCACCCATAGAAAGTGTTGACAGGTAGTTTACAAAACATGTATTACACTAATTTCTCTGCTAAAAATTTGTTTACTCGCTTCCTTTACAGCTTCTTTTCACACTCATGTAGTAGAGCACAATTTGTGAGGAGCCTAAAGGCAGCAGAGTCCTAGTATGCCTAGTAGGCATCAGAATCATCTGTACCTTATGGGGAAAAAGAACAAAACCCCCTACCTTACAACATGCAATTAATTCATCCAGCCTTTTTAATGTGGATTCTCTTCTGATAGCATCCTGCTACTGCTGTAGAGAACACATTGGTGAGCATTGCCTTTTCACTCTCAGTCCATTTCTTTAGACCATTTGTATGAGTTAAGAAAGACATTTTATATCTTTGTGTCATTTTCTAGCTAACTTCCCTTTTCTTTAGGGAAAAGACTCTGTAGACTGAATCCATTGATCTCTCTGCTGTTTGTGATATGCAGCATGAAATCTAGACCATCACTTGCTATGGTCTCTAAATACTGCTGCATTAAAAGAACTACCTGTGCTCACATTGTGATTGGCTTTAGAATCAAATTGTTCTCAGTCCAGCTGTCCAGTAATAGTATGTCCATGTCTTCTGACTGACAAGACTGCATCCCACAGCTGTTGAACCAGAATCTGTCAAAATAATTGAAAAAAAAAAAGATTATTTTGTATTTTTTTAAAGTATAGCTTAGTTATTTATAACATATATACATATTGTTTCTTAAAATGTATACTTGCAGGGATGAGGACTGCAGCACACACATTACTATGATAAAGAGCTCAGTCTGCTTATCTTATTAAAAAGTTGGTTAAAAGGTGACTTGATGTCGAGGGAATAGAGATGGGTACAAAATCCATGCTAATCGTCTCTATAACCTGAATACAAAGAAACAGCAACGACTGGGACCTAAATTTAATTAGACTTAAGCCTCATTCAGATCTGAAAAAATTGCTCAGTGTTTTCAGTAGTGCTGCACCACTGCAGCATCCACAGAACCTTCTTGTATCCTTTCTACCAAGGGAAGTTACTGAGGCAAATAAAACTCTGTAACTTGTGGTACTGTGATGAAGAGTGGTTAGTGAGTTGTACCCTAAAATATAAAAATATATATTACGTATATAATTACATATATAATTACATATATACTACATATGATGTGCACCTGAGACTGGTGACTAGAAAAATTCTGAAGATTAAATGTCTTTTGGCATCTCTGTTTCATAATCTTTTACTAAAGATCCTGATAATAAAGAAATAGTTCCAATATGAGGCTTAATGAGTCCAAAGCCATGCAACTTATGGCAGTGGGAAGAGCCCCTTATTGGCTTCATTATTGATATTGTTGCAAGCACGGTCCTAGAGGTCAAAATTCCACACATTTGGCTTTGTGGGATAAAAGCTTTTACTGAGGTAACTGCTAGTCTTAGAAAGCAGTAGATCTACAGTCTGCAGAGATACTTATTCTGATTAGTTATATAAAATGGATGATTGCAAATTTCTTTCAGTGACAAAGCAGCAGCTTGCTTTATATATGCACAATGGTTCATAAAACACCTTTTGATGACTGCTTTATCTGATAACCACAATTACTTACAATGGGAAATGGAGTGAGACATGTTTCTCTGTTAAGAGAACTCTCCACAGATGATTTACATTCACTCTAAAATACCCTACTTTTCTTTTCTTTTGCTTCGTGCCTCTAAATATCTGAAAAGGCAGAGTAAGAAAAATAAAATATGGCAAATATTTTCTGACAGAAGATTTAGTGTTGCTACCTAGTTATCTCAATAATGTTAATTTTTTTTTTTAACAACATGCTTCGCTCCACGTGGAACTGGCCAGATACAAGTGACTGTCTTTTTGACCTTTGTGTGGTTGATTAGGTTTTCTTTGGTTGACTGATGACTGTCATTGGTTTTAAAGTGATTCTGATGATGATGTATGTCTGGTATGTGGTTTGATTTTCAAAAGCACTTCTTATTGGCCTCACTCTAAGTATTACGAGCCAGTAATATAAATGTAGTGAGAATAAAGTTAAGTCACAGATCAGTAAATAAAGGAAAAATATCCATGTATAGTAGAGTTTGGGACATTTTTTCAGGGAATATTTAGAAAACATCTCATATTTATAAAAAACAATAGAACAATAGTGACCTTTGAAAATTAGGATCTATCAGCAGCTTTTCGATCATAAACCAAGCAATGAAGATGATACATGAAATAGATAATCATTATCAGCTGGACATGAATATGAAAGAAAAAGGAGGAAAACACCCTTAAAATATTTGTTTAATTTTATTTCAGTAATGAGTAGGAATTACAGTGATGTCCTCACAGCACTAAATGTACTTCGCATAAAATTTGAGTGAATCTACATTATTCAGAAGCCATGGTATTCTGAAGGATGGCTAGACTTGGTAATTATTTTAACAACCTGCTACTTTCCTCACAAAATGAAAGAAATTATATTACTGAGGCTATATTAGGCAGATTGGTCAGTCAGTATGTTTATGACTCTCTAAGCATCATGGAAGAGCATCGTACAGTTAGGACTGCCAAAGGGATTACATTGCCTGGGTAATCACTTACATATATTTAAACTTATATTTTGAAAGATGTGAGTACAATTATGCATCGTGGAAATAACGAAACTTGCTAAAATGTCTGTACTCAAGGGCAGCTTGGAGAAACCCTGTGAGAACATCTCAACATAGAGCCTTGCCAATACAATTCAGTCCTGACCTCATTAGAATGCCTAGCTTCTTTCCAGCAGAAATTGCCCCGGTATGCCAAATTCTGCCAGTACATGGTGGTTTCATTGTACAGACTCAGATG
Source organism: Upupa epops (assembly GCA_013397515.1). NCBI lineage: Eukaryota > Metazoa > Chordata > Aves > Bucerotiformes > Upupidae > Upupa > Upupa epops. The sequence goes on from VZRI01011340.1 coordinate 341,062, forward strand.
AAATGCCAAGCGTATTCTTGCATATAATCCATGGGGAACAAAGCTTGAATGAAAATACACCAAGAGGCCTTTTAGTTCATGGTGTGGTATGTGGGATATCCATCCCAAAAGCTAAATAAAAACCTGGGTACTCTATTAGCTCTACAAGAATACAGATACAACATTATACTGTGCTTTTTCTTGGTGGTTACAATTGCAGTTGGAATATTCAATTTAACACAGCTTATTTGTTATTTTAAGGATGACAATATAGTAGAAAAATATGGTATTTCCTTCCATCTATTCCTCATTACCCAAATATGCTTTGGATGCTTATCACTGGATTTGACAGCTATTACAACAGAGTACCATAGAAAAAATAGATATAAAGCCTAATTGGATATCTGGAGAATGTTTTGAGCTTCAGCCATGCTATGTAGCATGTATTGTGAGGTATAAAGCAAAACATATATATATAGAATATATAGAGAATATATATAGAATATATATAGAATAAAAATGATTCTTGTTCCTTTAAGGATAGTCTATGTATCATAGAATCATCGAATCATTAAAGATCAGAAGGGACATCAAAAGATCATCTGCTCCAATCCCACTGCCACAGCAGCATCACCTAGACCAAGCTGCACAGGAACACGTCCAGGCAGGTCTTGAATATCTTCAAAGAAGGAGACTCCACAACACCCCCGCCCCCCAGGCTGTCTGTTCCAATTCTCT
>VZRI01011340.1:344302-423726 GCA_013397515.1 Upupa epops
TCCCACTCCTCTCCTCCCCACTCCTCTCCCACTCCTCTCCCATCTCAAGATAGTTGAAAGAGGAAAGATCCTTACCCAAGACCAGGGAACAATTACAACTGATGTGCAGAATTAAACATTTGCATTTTCCATGAGTAACCCTATTGATTTCATGGGACTACATGTCTTACAAATGCAGAGAATACTAATAAGAGAACAGAAATTGAGTCAACATCAGACACTTAATCCCTAGATGACCAAAGGGATTGAAAAGTGTTAAATCCTACCACGGATGGGCTGTAGTGTAATTTTCATGTAAGTTATTTACTCATCCCATAGGTGTAGCTTTTCTGCAGTCTGCAGTGTGCCCCACCATCAGATTACGGAGGTCAAAGTTCGGCAGCTGTTCCAGGATGAAAGCAGCATCGAGTATTGAATACAGATCAAAATAGTTCATCATTCCCTAGAGACATCAGCAAAAAGTAACTGATTGCATTAAAGCCATATCTATATAGGAAAACAGCAGTGAAACCTCTTTGCACGGGTAGGTCTCAGTGTCCAGAGCTGTATATGGAAAGGTGCTGTCGTTCTGGATGATAACAAAAAAATAGTGGATCATTTTAAGCCATCTGTGGTCTAAGCTGTTCCCTTCTTCACTGTCACCCTCTCCCTGCCCCAATTTTTGTCTCATATACTCTGCTATGCCACCTGTTCAGAGACGGATGACTGCGTGGTACCAGACCTTTTCTTTAAGGTCTCATCCAAGGTGTAATAGGAATTTTTTTTCATTTATTTGAGTAATTTTTGTTGCTCAACCCTCTCACCTGTATGGCATGAGAATTGAGTTCTTCTACTGTCTTTTTCACTATCTCAGGCTATGAAGCTGTGGATTGCCTTGCCTTTTAATGCCATCTACTTGAGTTTTACATTTAATTCTAAAACAGAGACACAATTATCTAGTCAACCTTTTGGAACAAGAAAAATGCTTAGAAAAACAAAACAAAGAAGAAGAGAAAAAAACAGATATCCAGAAATTTTAAGATGTGTCCCAAAATAATTAGTTATGAGAGCTTCCACCTGCATTTCCTTGCATGGATCAGGACTATATCCTCTTGTGTTTGTCTTTGCTCTGCAGTTACATGTGCTGGGGCATTCTTAGAGAGGTATTCTTCAGTGAGACTGAAGTGACAGGAGGCTCAGAGGGTAGGTGTCCATACAGTTTCCTCGATAGGTCTGTACAGCCTGCACAGATGTCTGTAGTTTTAAATGTAAGCACTCAAGCTAAGAAATTTAAACCTAAATCCCATATGTCCGTAGTTTTTGGGTTTTTTTTTTTCAATCTCAGTTGCCTTAAAAAAATAGATCCATAATTTGTGGAGCGAATCCTTCAAAAAAAGCCACAGTCCCCAGGATAGTTCCTGGGGAGTTCTACCAAGAATTTACTAAGGGCAAATCATGCCTGAAAATCTTCCATAATATCCTTCAGAGTTCTGTAATGGTTTTCCCATGAGTGACTGTCTGGATAAGAAGTACGGTCTCTGTATTACAATGTCCTTGTAGACTAAAACCTGAGACATGGTTTTGTTAGGCTGTAAGGTGGATGGGAATTAGCTGGACCATCAAGCTCAAAGGGTTGTGATGAACAATACAAAGCCTAGTTAACAGTGAGTTATTAGCAGCTTTCCTCAGAGGTGAATTTCCAGAGAGTATTCTGAGTATCTTTATTGAGTGTTGGGATAGAATGGACCTTCATGAGTGATGACTCATAGAATCATTAGTAATCAGAAGGGACCTGGAAAGATCATCTAGTCCAATCCCCCTGCCACAGAAGGATCACCTAGACCAAGTCCACAGGAACACATCCAGATAGGTCTTGAAGGGTCTCCAGAGAAGAGACTCCACAACCCTCCTGGGCAGCCTGTTCCAATGTTCCGTCACCCTCACTGAGTGGTGTAGTTGACACAGTGGCAGGTAGAGTATACACAGAGAAAGGACATTGCTAGACTGTAGAAAAGGTCTAGTAGGAACTACATAAAGATCAGCAAAAGGCAAGTGTTAAGCCTGAACTTGAGATGGACAAGACCATGGTGCTGCACTAGTGGAGAAAAAAGAGCTTTTCAAAAGACTACATGAATTTTTTCTTGGATAATTTGACCATAAATGTGCACCTTAACAGTGAACTCAAACAGGTGCTTCCTGGTGAAAGTGCACACAGCAGGTCTAACACATTTATGTAGGACTTGGGTGAATGTAACTGGAGTACTATGACTGGGGTAGTCTTCATATCCAAGAAATAACTTGATGTACTGGAGTGAGTTCAGCAAAAATGCCCAAGGTGGTCTTGGGGATTGAGCTCAAAAAATAGCACAAAATGTTGAGGAGTCTAGGTTTGTGGATTTGTTCAGCCGGATGAACAGAAGTGAATAATCTTCTGTCTTCAGCCACCTAACTGTTGATAGAGAGAAGAAAAAACAGTTTTTTATTTGAAGGTGTACGGTGGAGGGATGAAAAGACATATAAAAAGACTTGCAAGATAAGAATTTTGACTATTTAGGAAGGGGGTTTGGCTTTTTCCACCATGAGATTGGTTAAACTGTGGAACAAGTGCCCAGAGAGGCTGTGAGGTTGAAGAATTCAAAATCTAATTTAACACCACATGAGTAGTCTGCTCTGAGTGGACTCACTATAAGCAGGAGCTTGGACTAGATGTCCCACAGAGACCTCACTCATTTTAAACCATGCTATGACAGACATCTGTACTTCTTTCAGCAGAATATGTTTACCTCCAGCTTGAGAAATTTGTGTGAACCATAGCAATTGCCTCTTCTCTGTGAAGCGAGCTCTACATCTCTTTTTCCACATCTTTTCCTCAAAGGTATCATACCTATCCTCTTATTAATATTCCTTCCATCGAGTACAACAAAACTTTACCACAGGCAGTTGTCATTTTCTAAACCATTTAATAACGCTCATTTTATTTCTAAGGGTAAAAAAATAATGGGGTGATAACATATCCTGAATTGCTAGTGACAGTAACTGTTAAGGCTTCAAGCACTTACTGTTTTTCACCAGCTGTTGCTTTTAGTACAAGCAATTTTATTCCCCCAAACCTAGGCTTATTTATGTATTTAGGGGAAAAAAAAACCTCAGCCATTAGGAAATACTGAGCGAGCTTCCTGAGAGAAATCAAATGAGTTATTGTCTGTGTCTGCCATTGTTATACCTCTGTGCTCGGTAAAGACATTACATTTCTAGTCTACAGTCTGAACCACAGTGTTGCACATCCAGGCATTCACGGTGGTCTGCACTGGTTCCAGATTTACCTGCTGGCCACTGTGATTATCCGTGATTACATACTGTTAATATTTAATCACTCAGATTAGGCCACTGGTGGGAAGCTGTACCTTTCTTCCTATGGTACTTTATGCTCTTTTTATGTGCAATCCCAAGGACAAATACAGTGTTGTCTACGAGTGGCTTGAGATCAACCTTGGAGAGAAGAACTCAGGTATGTGCATGGATGAAAAATCAAATATGAACCAGCAATGTGCACTCTCAGGACAGAAGTCCAACCACATCCCAGGCTACAACAAAAGAAACGTGTCCAGCAGATTGAAGAAGGTGGTTCTGCCACATTAATCCTCCCTAGTGAGACCTCACATGGAGTCCTGCATCAAGTTCTCAGGCCATCAGAATTAGAACAAAACAGACTTGCTTGAGTGGGACCAGAGTTGAAATTCTCTTATGAGAGAGGGCTGAGATAGTCTGGGTTGTTCAGCCTGAAGAAGACTCCAGGTACAGCTTATATTACCTAAAAAGATCCTACAGGAATGATGAGGAGGAACTTTTTATCAAAGCATGTAGGGATAGGATGAAACATATTAGTTTTATATTGAGAGTGGGTAGATTTAGAATAGATGTGAAGAAGAAGTCTCTCACTGTGAGAATACTTAGGCAGAGGAACAGGTTTCCTAGGGATTTTGTAGATGCCCCATCCCTCTGTTCAAGGCCAGGCTAGATATGGCTTTGAGCAACCTGGTCTAGGGAGTGATGTTCCTGGCCAAGACAGGGGGGTTGGAATTAAATGGACTTTAAGGTCCTTTCCAATCCAAATCATTAAACCATTCTATGGATTTGTGTTTTATTGTATTTTTTATTTCCCTCATACTATTATTTATGTGTTTCTTGTAAAGCATGTGTCATCAATTTCCTGTTCACCATAGAATCATAGGGGTNCCTCATCATCACTGCTGTACTCTGCACACCCTCCAGCAACTCTGTGTCAGAAACTGAGGAGCCAGTGCTGGAGCTCAGACCCTGGCAAGTGTCACTGTCAGACATATACAATATGCCTTGTGGCACCTGGGATAAAACTTGCATTTGTCTGGAAGACCAGTGTTAGCCTGGCCCGTGTCCTGTATCATCAGCCTTGGCAGTGCTTAAAGGTCTTCTCNTAAACCATTCTATGGATTTGTGTTTTATGGTATTTTTTATTTCCCTCATACTATTATTTATGTGTTTCTTGTAAAGCATGTGTCATCAATTTCCTGTTCACCATAGAATCATAGGGGTCAGAAGGGATCTTGAAATATCGTCTCATCCAGTTGCCCTGCCACAGCAGGATCACTTAGATCAACTCACACAGGAACACATCCAGGCAAGTCTTGAATGTTTCCAGAGAAGGAGACTCCACAGCACCCCCGCCCCCCAGGCAGTCTGTTCCAATGTTCCAGTACCCTCCCTGGGAAGAAGTTCCTTCTGATATTTATATGGAACCTCCTCTTTTCCAGTTTGCACCCATTGCCCCTTGTCCTATCACCAGATGGCCTTGAGAAGAGCCATCCTCCTGCACTCACCCTTCACATATTTATAGTCCTTAATGAGGTCACCCCTCAGCCTCCTCTTCTCCAAGCTCAAGAGACCCAGCTCCCTCAGCCTTTCCTCATAAGGGAGGTGTTCTACTTCCCTCATCATCACTGCTGTACTCTGCACACCCTCCAGCAACTCTGTGTCAGAAACTGAGGAGCCAGTGCTGGAGCTCAGACCCTGGCAAGTGTCACTGTCAGACATACACAATATGCCTTGTGGCACCTGGGATAAAACTTGCATTTGTCTGGAAGACCAGTGTTAGCCTGGCCCGTGTCCTGTATCATCAGCCTTGGCAGTGCTTAAAGGTCTTCTTCAACCTAAATAATTCATTGATTCAGTGACTTTCTTATTTTTTGTGTGGGAGGATGCAGAAGCAACAGCCCACCTGGCTGCCTATACTCCAGGTTACAACTCTCCAGTTTTCCTCTAAAGCTTTCTGGAAAACCTTGAGAAGAGGCAGAAGGGTAGCCTGTCTTGTGGTATCTGTGCTACACACACTGTCTTTTTAACTTTACAGTGCCATTTCCAGAGTCTGGCCAGACTGCAGGTTTGACCTAGCTGCCTGGCTGAAACACAGGGAATAAATAAATGTCAGAAACCAGCTCTGATCTGCGGAGGAGCTGATGCTGAATGCCTCCCAGTACTGAAGGGACTCTTTAGAGCAGTATTTTGTCAGCATCCACATCCAGGTTTTGCTGTAAGGCCAGTCTTTCCTGCCAGGTGTATTGGGGAGTTTTGATTTGATCCCAACAGTGTTTGCTGTGCGTGTTTATGTGTGTAGATGCACATTCACACATGCCGCAAGGTAAACTGAGCTGCAGTTTTATCTGTCGTGGACTGAAATATCTATTACTCTGGATAAGTTTATCTCTGGATGAGTTCATCAGCTGAAATCACAGTTTGGGTCCCAGAGTACATTAAAGCAGCATCTTTTACATGCTAAAATAATATCTGCATAATTTGATGGATACACCATGGATAGAGGAGGTTAAACCAGTGCTTCAAGCAAGGAGTTTCCATGGTTCTGTTTGTTAAGAATTTGTTTTCTTATTCTACCCCTGAGCTAGCATAGCAAAGATATAATCTATCTTCCTCCCACCACCATCCTTCCAGCTTTACTCTTCTGTTCCTTTCCTCTCTTAATTCTGTCTTTTACTTGACAGAAATAAACAGGATCTAGCATCCCAGCCAACCTGTTTGGCTTCAGTCAAAAACAAAGATTGAAGTAAAAACCCTACTGAGCATCACTGCTCGAGTTTCCATTTGTTATTGAAGATGTTTTGAGGGTGTGTGCAAGAAATTTTGGGGCCATATTCAACAATGTTAAGATGATTCTGACAGCTGTTACTTTGCTTACCTTAAGGTGTTCAGTCTTCTGGGTGAAAATCAAATCCCACACGCTGCATAAGGAGAAGGGTTATCCAAAGAAGCTGCTAGTGAATGGGGAGCTTGCCAATAGGACAAGCTAAGCACAGATGCATGAACAAGTTACCACGGAAACTATCCAAGTGTATGTTCTTAGCCTGTAGCAAGAGTGAGGTAATTTGAGGGAGGTTAGCAGGAAGTAAGAGGGCTTGTTATATCTAATTAGCTAAATGCATTCCTACTGCTTTTCCTGCCCACTGCCCATTAAAGATTTTTAATTTTTCTCCCTCAGCACATTCATTTCTCATTGTTATCCCTTCATACATGGTTCTTCAGATTCAATATTTTATTATGCTTAGTCCATGCTGGCAGATCACATCACATCACATGATGGAGCTAAGTGGATGCTCCTTATGCAGCTGTCATTCCCATTTTAGGGTTCCCATGTCATGGGCCCCTCTGTTTCAATGTTCTTGTGACCAAGAAGGGACCCTTTGCTTACCCATGAGCTCTCTCTCCTTTCAGCACATCAGAAAGAAGCTGATAAGGAAGATTCCTGTGAAGGTCTCATTAATTTTTTCAATCAATTCATATTTTGCAAAACTGTAATATTTTGCCCAAACTAATATTGACACAGGCAAGATCCATGTCATTAGTTTAATGAAGAAACTGAGCAAGTATTTCCTGTAATGAGATTGTTTGACAAACCTTCTCAATAAACTTCAAAATTACTAAACCCTCAGAATTAATTACATGTTCCAGGAATAATAAAACAACCTCTCACTACTCCCATTTTCCAATATGAAATCTCCCAGCTCCCTTATTGCATAGCATAACTTCTTACAGAATCATAGAATCACTAGGGATTGGACGGGACCTTGAAAGATCATCTAGTCCAGTCCCCTGCCACAACAGAATCACTTAGACCAAGTCACTCCATCACGGAACAGAACATTATGGATTGCATATGACCTTGAAAGACCATTCAGCACAGTCCCCCCACCACAGCAGCATCACCCAGACTAAGTCCTGGCAGGTTTCAAATGTCTCCAGAGAAGGAGACTCCACAACCCCCACCCTGGGAAAGCCCTTGCCAGTGCCCCATCACCCTCACTGGGAACACATTACAGATCACAGAATCATTCAGGGTTGGAAGGGACCACATGATCATCCAGTTCCAATCCCTCTGCCATGGGCAGGGACACCTCACCCTAGATCAGGCTGGCCAGAACATCATCCAGCCTGGCCTTAAACAACTCCAGGGATGGGGCCCCAACCAGGTGATAGTTTTTCCCAGGTAATAGACAGAAAGGTGAAACATTATTCTGCAAATTGTGCAGAAGGTTCTTTGTTACTTCATGCATTTCAATGCTTGCTTACTTCAGCAAATGACTTTTGGAAACAAATATTAAATGATTCCCTTACAGTCCAAATCTGTATAAATTCATTATAAATTCTTCCTCTACCTCCCTTCTGTTGAGTACCCTTTTCAGCAACTTGGACAGAATCACTGAATCCCAGCAGATTACAAATACATGGAGATAAATGGAGAAGAGAGAGATTTGTTGCTATTTATTTTCACCGTCAGGAACTTAGCATGGTGTTCACTGCCTGCCTGCAAGCTGTGCCTGGGATTGTGTTTAGATGTAAACACTGTAGAACAGAATACTGTGCACTGAACTCCACGTAGAGGGAAGCAATAAGGAAACACTACTGTATTTACTGCACTTGGAACAGGTATTTTTTGTGACTTTTCTATTCCAGTGTTGGAAACTCCTATTCAGCTCAAACATAATGGGACTTCTCAGTGTAATTCCAGTAGTCTATTCATATGTTTAAAGCCAACATTTAACTGAACACCGGTTTTAGGTAGTTTGCTTCAAAATATTATTTCAGTTCTGTGAATCACCAATCTTTTTGTTTGGTTGTGTGTGGGGGGGTTTCTTTTGTTCATTTACAGCTCTTTCTGATTATATTACAAACACATACAAATTAACATAAAGCTCTTTCTGCCTCTTCCTTGCCCTGTATTTAGCTCTCCAAATCTCTTTTGCATCTCCTTCAAATTTCTTGTATCACATTTCTCAATCTTCAGCAGACAACTGTGGAAAATAACACACTGAATATAGTGTCCTGTTCTGCCCTCCTCGCTGTTTTCTTATCTTCTCATGTCAGTGAAGCTTTTTCAGGAGAAAATATAGCTGTTAGAGGCTGTGTTATTCCCACCTCCAAAGTAATGCAATTACAGAGAGATTTACATAGGTTACCAGGTATTAAGTGGATTTACACAGTACCCAGTCTGCTTAGTGCTTGAGTCCTGATGAAGAACTGATTTTCAGTGACTAGTGGAATTTTAATGTCTAACCCATAAAGAAAAATAACTGGTTTATTGATAGATGAAAGACGTGGGGGCTGGCTGTAGCGCACAGATAATTAGTTTGTGCTTACAAAATTAGAAGCGATTTGTAGCATTAGGAGTTCAACACCAAATTCCTATTTGCTTAAGGAAAAAAAAATTCTGAAAGGCATGTTTGCGGAGTAAATTTTTTAGTAACTGTCTGTCATTAGCAGATGACAAGTGATTTTGTTGTTATTGATGTTGCTTACAAAAAATGAATATAATTGACTTTCTTATGAACTTAAAGCTTCAGTTCCTAAAATTTTTCCTTACATACAATCGGTGTCTTCCTGTGGATGCTCCAAAGCTGAACTGATTTAGAAACATATGCTTTTTGCAACCATCTTATGGCCGTCTATGTCTCCTCCTGAGACTTGCAATCAAAGTACCTTTAAATATGATGGACAATTTAGAAAATTGTCAGATCTCTGAAAAATGCTTTCAGCAATTGACCTGTACTTGTTCATCTTGAAGACTGATGCTAAGGATTTAACACTTCCACATTCTCTTCAAATTAGACCCAGAGCTATTGCTGGCTGAGGCAGGATCATGTGGTTTTGAGTATCCAATTCAGTCAGATCCTGAGGCCATGTCTTTGGAAACATTTCATGGTATCCCACTCATCAGTCTTGCTTTTGACAGGATGAAGCCAAAACACTACTGTCTGCAGCAGAGAAGAATAACTTCAGACTCGAACCTGCAGACAGCATCCTGATTCTGTAGTGATTTTTACACAAAATGAATCATTGGTTTAATTATTTATCATTACTCCTGTGAAATAATGAATAAACTTTACCCACAAATTGGAAACGATAGACCTAAGAGCTTCTTATGTTTTCCTTGCTTTGCAATTAGGCAACTGTATGGAAAATGTTTCTCTGGACTCAAACATTTGCCCAAAGCAGAAACAAAATTACCTGGAGTCGTAGCATCTGTGCTACAAGGATATTGTGGATCCATATTGGTGGAAATAAACATAAATCCTAAAGGAAGAGAAATACTATTCTGTGCTGGACACTGATGTCCATCACAAAGGAGGCTAAAACTCTCCAGAAATTATTACAATATGAACTAGTACTAGATCTAGGATTTTTTTTCATATGAAAAAGAGTGAGACATCTATTTAATGAAATAGCTGGTAATAGTTTAGAGTGTTCATATAAGACTGTGGCAATGGCCATAACAGGTCAGAGAAAATGTCAGTCCAATCTAACCGGTCAGTACGGATGAGCATAAGAACCACTTCAGATGATAGTTCATTAGAGCACTTCCCCAGCCTCCAACAATTTGCAGTTCCCTTGGATCAAATGAAAGTATGCTTCTTCCTTGCTCACAGCAGAGGTTTTAAGCTTTGTTTCATGTCTTGTCTTAGTGACTAATAAGGCGAGGACTGGCTAACGTGGGACAGATGAATGTCTCCAGCTTTGTCTAGAAATTATTTTTTTCTTTAAAAAAAAAGGTGCAAATTAGTTTTCCAATACTATACTCCCTAAAGATAAGACACAAAGCTCATCACAGAATCCCCAGATAATTTTAGTAGAACAAGAGGAAATGGCCTCAAGTTGTGCCTGGGGTGTTTTTGATTAGACATTAGGAAAAATATCTTCACTGAAAGTGCAGCCAGTGATTGGAACAGGCTGCCCAGGGTGGTGGTGGAGTTGCCATCCCTGCAGGTGTTTCACTAAAGGAATAAATGTGGCAATAGAAACCATGGTTTAGTAGGCCTGGTGGCATTCGGTTTACAGGTGGACTTGATAATCTTGGAGGTCTCTTCCAGCCTTAATAATTCTATGATTCAATTCTGCATTGCTAAAACCTTGTTTTCCTGTGGGTCCAAATGAAAAGACCAAGACATTAGGGGAAGGGTAAGAATATCTGTGTTCTGTAATGCACGTGCTTTCAGAGGTTGGAAGAGGTGAGGATGTGAGACGTATAGTACTGATCCAACTGCCATTTCAATAGAGTCCAGTCTGTTCACGCATTCATGATAGACCCCATTCTGGTAACAAATAATTATCAAGTACGGAGTAAGTAAAAAAGTGTCAGAGAGTGTCAAGACAGGAAGGAGAACATGGAAAACTCTAATAAGACTCTGTTTTTTTTTAAATAACACTGTGGAGGGGGAAAGAGTAACAGATCTAATTGCAATGCCCCCACAATAATGATTAATTGTATAGCAGCTTTGCTCTCATCTAGCCTTGCAATCTAGAAACCCAGCAAAGCTGAGACTGCACAATTGCCTGCCATGAAGTCAAAGAGAGGTTTCTTCAACTAATTACTTCTGAATACTTCCAAATGGATTTAAGAATAGTGATGTGGACATGACATGCTCTCACATTTCTGCTGCTTGTTGCTCATTTTCTGCGCGGGCTGCTGAAAAGGGGTGTCTGCCTCCCCACAAACAGTGTTAAAAAATAAGGTGCATTGAATGAAAAATGGTGGTTCATGTCAGCAGAAATTAATTGTGAATTCTAGCTTGATCTTGGACCAGGGAGGGTGATGGGATGCTGGAGGGGGCTGCCTGGGGGGTTTGTGTAGTTTCCTTTCCTGGAGACATTTTAAACCTGCCTGGACCTGGTTTGGTGTTCTGCTGTAGCAGGGGGATTGGATTGGATGATTTTTCAAGGTCTCTTTCAAGTTCCCTTCTGATCCCTGATGATTCTATGATATCAAGTTGGCAATTGTGTACACATTTGTAAATGCAGTGACACACAGAGGTTAAAATTTTTACATTCACACAAGGAAAAATTTCAACACTATAGTTTTAAACCTTATTTCAATTTAAAATGAACATTCTGAAAGAAAATGCTTTTTTGAAGGAGGTGAAAACTGAAGTTCTTCACAGCAAGGATTATATATTTTTTTTTTTTTTTTTTGTAATTTTCTCCTTTACTCCAGATTTGTTTAGACCCAAAATATTTGCCACAGACAGGAATTACTGATTATTCACAAATCCTAGACGTCAACATTAATTTCAGTCTGAATTGATTTCCTTTTGATCTTATTTCTTCCCCTGCTTTCAGGGATGTCATTGCTCAGTGATAAGAATATGACAGGGAGCTTATAGATGTAAATATCTACAGAGAAGGAAGAAGAATAAAAGGGCTTAGAATATTTTTAGTTCCTTTTACAAAAACATTCCATGACAAATACAATGTGAACAAATAATAGCGGTGTTGCTTGGCTTAAAAAGACAGAAAGATTGATTCTTTGTGTTGTATCTGGTTCTGCTCAGGTTTTCAACAGCAGCCACTGATGCAATGTGCAAGTACTGGAGCTTTGACTTGAACAATAGCATTTCACACTTGGGAAGATCCTTACACCAGCCTGTAGAAAGTGTCTACCATTGTGCCTATTGATACAACACTTGTCTAAGACAAATATTAATAACTGTCAAAATTGACATGGGTGTAATGGATCTGCTTTGGATTAGCGGATTGTGTTACCTATTTGTCAGATTAAGAAAGAATTTATCACAACAGAAGCCTTTGGTTCTAGAAAAGACAGATTTCAATATAGGAACACTTAGCTCAGCCTTTGTTGGACCCAATCAGGTAGGTCCCTAATGCTTGCCAGTCCCGGACCCGGTTGGTGAAGGACCAGCTAATTTCTTCCTGGTGCCTTAGGCTGAGACTAGTGAAAACATCCCCAGCTTTGGATACTTTTAGGATTCATATGTGCTTAGCAGTTCTGTTTAGATCAAGTTTTTGCCAAGAAAGGTTGGACCAGATGATGCTTGAGGACCCATCCAAGATAACGTCCTCTCATTCTGTGAAAATCCATCAGTCCTGGCCATTGTTCAACTTTTCTGAGAAAACTGACTGGTGTTGTATTGTAGTGTCTTCATCCTAAACCCTGCTATCAATGCTGGGATTAAAACATTATCATTCACGTCAGACAGGCAATACCCATTTTTCACTTTCCATGATGGCACTCACTTTCTCCATCCATGAGATTTCTTTTCCCTTTATCTCTCATCAAAATTTGCTTAGTAGAGCAAATATTTGTATAGATTCTTCTGCACTGCCTTCTTGTCTCAATACTGATATCCAAGTGCTAACACACACCCTGGCATCTGGTTCTTGTTTTCTGGTAGAGAGTCTGTTTTGAAACAGATTCAGAGATGAAGGGAAGGGATACAGACTTCTCTCAGGCATCATTTAGCGCTTTTCCTACTCCTGGATTTTCCTACTCCTTAAATGATATACTGTGGTGCAAACAGGATTGTAGAACATGGTATATTCCTCTCCATGAACTTAGTTTTGTTTACAGCTCGCATAAATCCTGGCCTGATAAAAATACAGAGCTTTTTCAGAAATTACTAGAATTCCACTATTAGCATCAGCAGGATTTAAAAGAGCACTCTGTTGAAAAACTTGTCTCTTTCTGTCTCTGATTAGTGATCAAGACCACATGTCTTCAACAAGACAAAAAAAAATTCACAAAATTAAGCCTCTGGATCTGTAATTACCACTGTTTCCCATTGCAAAGTTAATGAGAACTACCAGGGTAGAAGTCTGCAATAAAGATTTAGAACTCTTGCAACCCTTTGCACTCCAGACCTCTCCATGGCAACCTGCAGGTTCTTGTCATGGGAGAAGGCTGCAGAAGCCATCTCAAGTAGACCATGCTGCTGCTAGGATGAGATGCACAAGTGGAAACACATTGTTTCGCAGCATGAAGACCACCACTAGCTCACCCAAGGTGATGTTGTTTATCTGCTAATACTGTCTTTGTCAGTGAAATCTACTTTGAGATGCTTCTACTGCTGGAAAGAAGAGGCAAAGCTTAACGCACAATAGTCTGATCCAGATGGATATTTTCCAGCTAATGACAGTCCAAGGGCAAAGGTAGATTATTGATCTGTTAAGTTTCTTTGCACTTTCTCAGATACAGATATTTGTATGTTCTTTCTAAGTGGGCCAATGATTGCCATTGCCTCCCCACCCACAGTCCAGCCCAAGTGTCTCTGTGTTCTCCTTTTGACTGCACAGAAGTTGACCTTAGTGGGGAACTAGCTGTCTTAAAAATGGCAGCTCATCCATCATGGCTTTCACAGGCTGTCAGCGTTGCATTTAATCTCACTTGTAATTTTCCAAGGGAGATTTGCAAAAGCCACAAACAGAATGTTAATGCTATAAAATGTGGTTTGTAGCCAGTCTCTGTATGAAACTCTCCTGAACTACCCAGAGATGAAAAATCTCTCAAATCCATCTTACAGTCCCATGTGACGCCATGTGTGCCCAAACAGGCATTCAGAACCACATGTTGTACAAGGATGATGTGAAAATATTCTTGTGCTGGGGCTTACATATCATATTCATGAGGATTCTCTGCCCATTTTATGGACTTGACCTTCTGGGAGATCTTACTCTTTGGTTATACAGGGACATTCATGTTCTGCTTCTCTAAGTCATGATTGAAACCCTATCCAGACACTCTCAGTTTGCCAACTCTTACATTTTCATTTATCTTCTATCTTTGCTTCCTTCTTAAGGTCTCCTAGCAAAGAAAACAAGCTAAATTAGAATCAATATAACCAGAATTATACCCTGGGAAACAATGTCAGATTCAATCACAGAGGGTTACCCTAAAGATGAGGTATAAAGCCCTGCTTCCCAGATATATATTCAACTGAATGACCTCGCTGCCTGACCTGTCTGTCCATGTCAGACTGACAGATCATATCTTCTGCTAATGCAGACCTACACAAGCTATCATTTGTCAACAAGTCCCTGAGCTGTGCAGGTCTGGGACGGATTTCTATGATATAGTTTCTCTTTGGGCAATAAAATGGGAACAAGGTAAATCCCTGGAATTATATAGGCGTCAGTGACCTCATCAAGGGCTCTATCCCTCGTTTCTCATTCCATAGGTGTTTTGCCTCTTCACCGAACTATGAACTGAGAAGAAAAACATGTAATTTTCCTCTGGATCTCTCTCTGTGTTTAGAGGGTTGTTTTTTTTTTCAGCAAACAGGTTAATTAAATTACTATAGCTGTATTTTTAGTGGTGCTGGAAGCAGTAATGGTAATTATGACAGCATTAGATTTCAGAGAAGCCTTTTTTCAGCCTCAAAGCTGAAAAAACTTCATCTAAACATCCTGACATTGTTTGTGCCAGGTGTCCTTCTTATGCTGAATTAGATCATAAAATTTCTCCAAAGCAGTTAATCAGTTCCTGAGACAAATGCAATATTTTGATGTGAACTATTGCTATTAAAAACCTCTAATTTTGTTTCTATAATTTGTCAGGAAACTGGAATCCAAAACTAAACTTGTGTCACTTTTTATAGAAAACCAGATGAAGTTGGCCAAGCCTCCAGTCACAGAGAGATTGGAAGGAAGTTTTTCTGCACAATTTATTTCTCCTGAGTATTCTCCAGTTCTCACAGCTCTTAGCAGTCTTGTTTCATTATAGAGCATAGCATGTCTTCCCTGCCCCTGCAGTCGTTCTTCTTTGCCGGTGGGAGAAAACATAGTTTTGATCCTGGAAAAGACATAAAAAAATACCCCCAAAAAAACCCCAACCCCCCAAAAAAAAGCAGAGACTGGAACAAAGAAGGAATTATATTAACTAAAACTAGAAAATAATGAATCAAAGAGAAGGGCACATTTTTGGATTTCAGTATTGTTGTGCTTGCCCCCTAATTATATTTACAAACTTACCATTCTTTAACAAAAGGATGTTCCAATTTATGTGCTTTTTTTTTTTCCCCTTTTAAGTAATAATTGTACAAAATCTTCACAGAAACTGCAGCTCTGTGTAACCTTTTGCTCAGAACTGCAGTGTCTTTAGCAAAATAAAATTTAAAAAGTCCTCTTTCAGCTCAAGCAAGGCATAGCAAGATGAAAATGATTATAAAGTCCAAAATAGAACAAAATAATCTTCTATCCAGACAATCAATTTCTCAATGGTGCCCAATGGACATATTGAATCATGCATTTTGCTTACACAGCTGCCCAGAGAAAAACAAGGACCATATTGCTACCCATCTCCTTTTGCTAAAGGTTGGCAATTACAGCAGTTGGAAAGTGGTACCCATCTTTCATTGTGTCAGCGAGTATTATTCAGGTTGGCACACAACCACTCCCCTTACTCTTATAATATTCTTAATTAAATTAAGATTATGCCACTAATATATAGGAATGATCCTAATAAAGTCACAAAATTAGTGACTCAGTGCACAGGTGAAGGCGATGAAATCTGTGCTCTGTGTGATGCAGGTACACGATCCTTGCTGAAACAAACTCATTTTCTGTTCTACCTCAAATCCTGATTCTTTCTCCAGCTTTAGAGACAGAAGTGTAAAATCCTCATAGTAGGTATAAGAGAGTTATTTTGCGTCTTGAAACATCAAGGTCTACTTTCCTTATAAATATTAATGGCAACGTAGGTGCATGAAGGTGGAAATAAGAAAAAAAAACCCCTTCTCATTGTTAGTCTTGTGGTAGACAGTACCGAATGAGTCTTTTCTTATCCTATTATGTAGCCTTCTGCAAGGCTATCTCAAAATATGAGGGTTTTGCCTTTATTTTTCCAGATGGTCGGAAAGTTACATCAATAAATCATTTTATCCAAAAGCAATAAAAACAAAGGCTGAAATTTCTGATCTAGAATACTAATAGAAACTATGCATGGCATTCACCCGTTGGTGCATTTATTGGATTTTATGTTATAAATTTAAAAGAAAGGAAATTGCATTAGGTAGAAATATAGTTTAACATTTAGAAAAGCATAGGGTTTCTTCCTTGTTTTGTTGCAGACTTGCTGCTTGTTACTGGAGGAGGTCACAAAGTGCAAAAATCACCTCAAGTGGTAGATACTGGTACTCCTTATGATAAGATTTTAAGCTATATTTAAACCACACATTAATCTGCACGTTGAGGTATAGAGTTCCCTGCTTAAAAATTAAGGCAAATTTAAAAAGAGCTGCAATGGCTTATATCTGATTCGTGGTGATTCCTTCCTTTACAGTTCCTCAAGATGCAAACACACATTTTCCTCCATGTTCCTTGAGAACAGTGAGTGCGTGAGGCCAAGTAGGGAAGATGAACTGAGAAACTAATACGTTTTGGATCTTTGTACAGCTCAGTCATGAGCTAAGTGGTAGGATTACAGGTCTGCTAAGACCAAACCACTTGAAAGTCGTGCTCAGAAATTAATATGATTGAAAAATACCAAGGTATGAAAGCCGGTTGGAGGTCAAGTTACTTTCCTTATTAAGTGAAAGCTTAACAGGGATTCTGTAGGACTTTAATTCTATGTCTTTCTGGCTATTCAGATTAGGACATAAGGTACTGGTACTATCAAGGATTACTACAATAAGGAATGAGAAAGAAGTGAAAAATTGAATCATCAGAATTAGGGGAAGTAATACACATGAGAACATGAGTATTGACAGTATGTGCCGTTCAAACTTATTGTGAATTCAGTCTGATCCTTTCACTCTTGAGTCTTCTCTGTCAAGTATATTCTTCTGTA
Source organism: Upupa epops (assembly GCA_013397515.1). Taxonomy (NCBI): domain Eukaryota; kingdom Metazoa; phylum Chordata; class Aves; order Bucerotiformes; family Upupidae; genus Upupa; species Upupa epops. Next base: position 361,398 of record VZRI01011340.1, read on the forward strand.
AAATTGAAGGTCAGTAATGTGCAGTGTCCAAAAAGTTCTGGCTGCTGTACTATAGCATCCTAAAGTCAATTTATGCTGCATGCCTTGGTCAATATTTATGGACTTTTCTTTTCCTTGTAGGTCTCTACTGAAGAAGGAATGAGCTTAGCCAGAGAATACTCCTGCTCCTTTTTTGAGACTTCAGCAGCCCTTCGCTTCTATATTGATGATGTCTTTCATGGACTAGTGAGGGAAATCCGTAGGAAAGAGTCCTCACTGACCATGGTAGGGAAGAAGAAGATGAAGAGGAAAGATAGTCTGTGGAGGAAACTGAAGGGATCCCTGAAGAAAAAAAGAGAAAGTACAACCTGATGGCAATCACACATGAGCCACTCACAAGAGGCTGATCATGGTAACCTGTAGCAGTTCAAATAGTCAGCATATTCCAGAACAGGTCCTGGATTTCCTTTTCTTCAGCCCTCATGCAGAAGCAGCTCCTCGAAGGCCAAAATCATGGTTGCCCTGTGGCTGCTCTGTATTGTAGATAAAGTCATTTGTCATACATTCTCATCCCTTTCCTACAAATCTAAATAGAGAAAATACTGTTCTTTTTACGTGTAGTTCCTAACTAGTCTTCATATGTTAGAAGTTCAACCAGCATCCAAGGCAAAACCAGCTTTGACCAGATCTAGGACAAGGGATGTACTTATTGCCTCCTCTTTACATGCATGGTTCATTTCATCATCCCAGGAACAAATAACATTGATGTAAATGGACATTCTGACTATTAAAGAACTTTAGGATTTGACTTGCAATTTTGTGTTGACATGTAGATTTAGGGTTAGGCTGTGCTCACCCTGCATACGTGTGTCTGTGTGATTCTGTGTGTGAAGCAGGCCCAAAGGGAAAACTGGGGATTTCTGATTTTAATCTTGTAGCGCCTTATTCTCATTGTGTCCTTTCCATTTAGCAAAAAGGTTGGCAAGCACAGAAGTCATGCACCAGCTGACTGGAGGATGCAGGGCTACTGACGGTGTCTAGTCAGCTCATTACCACCAGGATTTTCTAGAAGAGGTGCAATGAATTTTTAGGGGCATTTAAAGGTATTCTATACCAACCCCCCACCCATAATGACTAATGACATCTCCAGCTAGACCGTGTTGCTTAGAGTCTCATCCAAGCTAACAAATGTTTCCAAGGATGAGGCATCTACAGTGGGCAACCTGAGCCAGTATACCACCACAGTATGCCCTCCTGCATCCAGCCAACATACACACAAAGGCACTGTCTGCTTCCTAGGGCTCTACCTAGAACAGTGCAGCTCTATCTAAGCATGTTATAATTAGTGTGTGATGTAGCATTCAACCCTCAACTTGAGAATTTAATCAGATCAGTCAAAACTTCCACCATCCTTGAGTATCCAAGCAGATCATCTGATCAATTGGTTGGGCAGGTCTTTTAAATATTCCTTTTTAAAACTGGTGTAAAGTATAGTCTCACTGACATTCCCCCCCCCCCCCCCCCCCGAATTCTTTTACTATTGACTTTGTACATTTTACTATTAAAACATGCATACATTTTGTCAGAAAATAAAGATTGTGATTTTCGTGAAACCAACCACTAGTCAGTGTCGTTTGTGACTGTCCTGGTGTAATAATTGTTATAATCAGAAAAATATGTATGTCCTCTAGTAAACAATCTTTTTTTTTTGCCTTTCTTCTAGACTATTTTGCAGTGTCAAGTAATTACATATTGAGTGATATGGGGGTAGTTGATTTATTTGGTCCTATTAAACCTGAAAAGGTTATGGATCTATGAAGAAATTTATTTCATTAAAATATGACGAGTTTCTCTCCACTTCCTCTTCCTTTGAAGAAAATCCAATGATTCTGACTTTTCAAAAATTCTTCATCAGAAATGCCGCTTTCTGTGTGTATGTTTCTGTTCTTAAACAATTATTTCAGATGAATATAAAACACACACGAATTTAAGGTGAATTTTGTGTTTCCTGACTCCAAAAGCTGAAGTCTGCATTTATGCTTCTGTAATTACTACTATTTCACCTGTATTCCTACAGAGAATTTTAGGTTAAGATTCCCAGAAACAAAGAGAGGTGCTTGTCCAAAGAGTTTATGAGCTAAGGACTGGTACAGAGACAACAGGAGGCTTCACTGAACAGATGGCAGCTATGAGACAACAAATAACAAGGGGAAACATCTGTGACTGTTCCGATACTGCACACTGCATAGAGGGGAATGAAGCAGTCATTCCACACATAAGAGACCATAGAAATTACTATCTTGAGAAATATTGAGGGATGCCCATTGGTCTTTTTTCAGGCAGATGCCTAAGCTTTGAGTCAATTGAAAAACACTTATTGGTTATAATGTCATTTCATTCACGCTACTGAGGGACATATATCAGCTCTGGCTTGTGTCCATGATTTTAGGGGTACTTTGCTTTAAGACAATTTGCAAGACAGAAAATGTTGCAGAAGAGGGTGTGAGTATGGCCTCAGATCAAGCCCTAAAAAGATTCACAAATGTGCCCATTCTCTGACGCTGAGGTCATCTGGCATGGAGCAGCAGCATTCCATACTATTAAACTCTCTTAGCCTTCACAGCAGGGTTGCCACAAATTGAATGTTGTTGGAAGTGGTCCCTGGACTAATCTATGTTCTGCGCCACATTCAGCTACTGGTTACAAAACTGCTAGTCTGTCGTGGTCCAAAGCAAGCTATCATTTTAATGCTTAACGGTGCAGATGTGCCTCCCTAGGTATGTTCAAACACTAGAACAGACACAGCCTACACGTTCATATTTTAGCTCATGAAATCTCCAGATTCTGTGTGTTTCCACAACCCCCTATATGTCACATTTTGGTAGGTATTTGATAGTGGATTGATCTCTTCAACAATAACAAGATGTCATACCGTCAGAGATTCTTCTGCAATTCCAGGCATCTGAATGGGTTAGGTAGAAAGGTCTGTATTTATCACTCCATTTTGGTAACAGAAAACTTCAGCATCACATCTAGTTGCTCAGTCCCTCCTTATTTAATGAAGGCAGAAATGTTTCTCTGTTTGTTGATTTGTCTTTTCTGGGGTGAGTAATTAGCACATGATGAACCACCCCAAAAAATTATTGCCTCTTTTCAGTGGCAATATGTTGCTCTATGAAAAACAGCTTGGTCTCCATCCCTAGTGTTTTCATGGCTAAATTCACATACAATAAACCCCATCTTTAATGACTTGCCTAACTATGGCAGAGAATGGTGCTGTAAATGCTTGGCATTGAACCTTTCTGGAGCACCTGATCATCCTTTATTTTTAAATTGGGAAAGTGATTCTGATTTACCATCATCCAATTCCTCAATAATCTATAATGCTTAACCTCAGTTAATTGAGCAGAGCTGATGGTGGTTATAGTCAGTGATGATAACATAAGTCACAACTGCACAAGAGGCTCAGTGCAGCTGCTTTGACTAATTAATCATTATGATTCCATCACAGAAGATTGTATTTAGCTGTCAAACCTAGCCGGCAGATTAAAACCCAGCAGCTTTGTGTCTAAAGACTTTCCCATCTCCATCTAGTCTCTCATCTAATAATGTCTGGAAGATTTCAAGAAGAAAACTGATCGCTTCATTTTGCTGTGTTGCCTATAGTTCCATGAAGGTGGCAGCTATAACTTACTCCTGTGTCAGACTGTGTTGCAGTTGGACCATAATTCACTTTCTTCACAGATTATAATTAAAGTCAGCTAATAAATAAAATAAAATAATAACACTTTGCGAATGCATCCGCGGTCTCCTGTAAATACAAAATCTATGGCAGTTAATTACCCTTCTTCCCACTTATGGCAGATCACATGTTGTATCTGGTTGAGAAGCAATCTGGGGAAGGCTGTAAGTCAAGGTGGAATATTGCAGTATTAAGCATTTCTTTTTCATGAGTTTTGCATACTAGGCTGAGGATTAAGCACAGAAACCTTCTGTGCTCCCCCAGACTGTCAATTCATGAACTACACTATAAATCGTAGGTCAAATGATTGAAAATAATTTCTTTACACACACACACAAAAATGCACATTTTGAAACTGAGTTGCAAGAATGCATAGCTAGTGAAAAGGAGAAGAGCTCAGTTTTCCCTCTCTATATATGAAACATAAACAGAATATAGAGAATACCTATAAAACCAATATGTAGACACAATAATATAGTTTCTTACATCTCTCATTCTTAGCCTGTCTAAGATATTTGAGCCCTTCCTGTATCATGACAGAGAGGGAAGAACATACAAGAAGTACAAAAGTAAAAGATGGTCCTCAACAAAGTTTAACATCTCACTGTGATGATTTATCCTCTACATCTGCATCATCTCCTGAGTTGAGTGGTACTCTCTCTGGGCCAGATTGTGATGGTTGTAATAGGCAAAATAGCTATCACAGTGACTTCTTGTAGGGATAGTAAGCAAAGAAAGCTGTTGCAGCCACTTCAGAAGGTGACACTGAGGTAACGATGGTGACTGTTAAAATTGAAGACCATCAGCTCATTTCATATAAATCACACAAAGTTGATAGTTAGCTGTAGGAGCATATTAGCATTGGTCTGAATTTGTCGTAGCAATTGAAAGATTGGTGTCTAATGTAGACTATTATGCTAATGTAATTCAATTAAGTATAGACACAGTAGTTAGCCATATTTAGATGTCCCCCTCAGGGACTCTTATTTATACAAGTGTGCATCATACAGACTGCTTATTGTTTATAACTGCTTATGACATTGTTTATGACTGAAAATTAGCAGAGGAAAGGCAAAATTACAGAATGTGACTTTAATAAAGTATTAAAATCTCTGTTCTCATAAAATTGAATGGCAGTTGTACAAAAGAAAGTCCTAGATCAGTTCTGATCAGCCTCTTTTTCAGTACTATTTCTAGCTGTATCTGTCCCTTCAAGTGTGTGGAGATCCTTAGGAAGTCTGCCTGGCAAAATGATTTGTAATGGGGATGGCATTGTCTCACAGATGCTGTGAAAGTCACCCCAAGCAGCATTGCCCTGCACCTCTAGCTTGATTTATCACTCCCTGATGCTCCTGGTTCTAAGCTTCCTCAATATGAGCTCTCCAATTTTGTTACATCAAGCTGAATTATGAGGTTGTTTTGTGATGAGGACAAATGTCCAGTCAAGAGCACCAAACTCATTTCATGATCTGAACTTTTCCCCCAAGAGGTAATAAAGACAAGAACATCCAAAGCCATTGCATCACCTGCTGTATATCTTCTGTCAATAGATAATTAATGTGACAATGAGATTTTCCCATTCTCATACTTTGTCATGCATCATTTTTTTTACAGTGCTTTCAGACTTACAACTGTTTCAACAACTACACAACCAAGCTCAAAAGCCATTATTTTTATGGCTGTAGTTGGAACATAATTCCAGTTAAAGGATAACATTAGGAGGGTAAAGGAAGTCTTTTATATAAACATTTTTTATCCTTTATTTATACAAAAGAAAAAAAAATATCATTTTATCTTGATAGTTTAAGTATAATCAATAGAAGAAGAACGTAGTCCATGAAACTTAGTGAACATGGATGCTCTCTCTGAATTCTGCAAATAAACCAGTTTGGAATCCCTGATCCTAGAAAGAATAAATTAGGATAGAAGCAGTAGATTCAAGATTTGTTTCATAAATGATAGTTGCGTCACTTCCAAAATTACAACCTGCCAAAGATTCCTGGATAATTCCTTACATTAGTTTCTCTGCAACACCATAATGCCAAGACTAGAGTCTTCATCTTGAGCTCAATCCTTATATGTTCATTTTTTTCCATTGTTTTTAACTTACTCCATCACTCTCGGCAATGCATAAGATGGTCTCAGATGTTTATTACAAATTGAAGACACTGCATCTTCCGCCTTCTTCACAAATTGCCAATTAATTTAATGTTCATATGAGGAGAATGAGTAATATTTTTAATGACAAAGTTTTGCAAAGTCACTCAGCTTTCTGAATAACAAGCTGACAGTTTCTGCAAACTGCTAGACACTGCTGACTAATCACAGATGCCTCTTTATCTAGGACACTGAATGAATAAGCTTGAATACTTAAGGTATTCACTCGGTGTAAGTGGGCAGCTCTTCTGGAGACAATGGAAGATCTTACAGTTGATTCATATCCGTCTCCAGAAAGGAATTAGGCGTTATCACATGATGATGAATATGCTTCAATCACACAGAAGAAGATGAGATTTCTATTCTTGAGACAAAAAACATAACCCAAAGCAAAAAACAATAATAAGGGAGACAAAATAAACAGATTATGCCTAATGGTAAGGACAGAAAGAAGCAGTAAAGGATAATGGAGTCTGAGTAAGTGCAGGAAAATTCAAGTGAACCTGGAATGCCTTACACCATTCTCTACTCTGACTACATCTTAAATACCTTCTGGAAAGGAAACAAAGGCAGATATGACAAAGTACATACAAGACAAGCTGTAGAGGTTTAATCTAAGTGCAGAGACCGCAGGTGCTAGATGGAGGATGTCAAGACTCACCTTGAGTGATACTCAGGACAATAATAGAAGTCATTGATGATGTGCTTTATCTTGTGGATGATGCAATTTGATTGTTCTACAAAATTAAGGGAAGAGGCTACAGAAATTACTAATAGCATCAATATGTAAGAGAGTCTGATAACAAATTTTAATGAAAACATACGCAGTGAACACAGCACAGAATGGGAAATTAAAATAGAGGAAGACAGAATACTCATAACCCAATCAATGGGAAGTTTGGATTTCCTTCCCTGCAGTATGTGTTAGGTTCCTAATGAGAGTCAGACTGCAACTGACCACAGGGTAATTTGTCCCTTACTGAAGCTTCTTTGGATACTTATGAAAGTGAAACTCTCTGTAGTGTCTGCTGGCTCCCCACATTGCTTATTCCCCAGGAGCTGAAAGCAGCTGGTTTCAGCTGAACAGTTGGAGAAAAAGTAGAATGCTCAGCTCTGTAATTTTGGAAGGATAGTAGCAAAACCCTCATTTATATGCCTCGTAACTAACATAAAAGATGGTGTGATAGCTCCCTGCTGAAGATTTTAAATGGGTACTTCAAATATGTGGTTTCATCTGGGAGAGCAGCTACTAGTTTGCAACCAGTGCATGCAGATCATGTGCTGCTGGCTTTTTCCCTCCCACTGTTCTCAGACCAGATGTTAGTGAAAAATGAAGGAACCTGTTTCTGCTCTCCTGTTTAGTTAATAAGGTGTTCACCAAATACTCCTAAGTCTTTATCTAGCAAAACTGGATGGGATCCAAGTTATCAGAGAATACAGCTGGGATGTCTTTAAGGAGGCAGATGTTCAAGGAGTACTTTGAAGAGTTCTTGGACCTGTGCAGAGTTGATTACCATGATGAGGATGAAAGATGAGAAGAAAAATAGATAGAACCGCAAAGCCTAAGAGAATATGTTATACCTGCCAACAACAAACTTCAGAAAGACTTAAGTTATAGAAGCTGTAAAATATTGCTGTGATAAAACTTCTGAGCCAGGATAGACCTCCAGAGACAGATGAGAAATTTGAGAACAGTCAGTACCAAATCCACTTGCCACTGAGTGATAAAAACCCTTATAGGGAATCTCAGTGATTCAAAGAGACAGAAGAAGACACACTGTGACACAGAAGGACCTCCACTTTTAGTGGATAAGGAGGTCTGAATGGTTTGCAGACTACCCCCTAGTGTCTGATTTTGTAAATTAAAACAGGTTTGAAAACCACTACTAAAGGCCCTCAGCATACTATAGGCATAAATCAGTGCCAATAATTTCACTGATATGCAAGCGTCTGTGCTAATTTTCAGCTGAGTGACAAGCAGACTGTCCTTGGACAACACATTTCAAATACAATATAGAAATTTCATCCTCAGATATCTATTCTTTGCCATGTGGTTCACCAGTACTGTTGCACTGATATTGAATGCTAAACTTCAGGCTATGCCTTACAAATCTGCTGTTAGACTCATGGTGACCTCTGGGTCTCACTCAGTGGGAAGATACTAGCAGTGCTGTAGCCTGGAGGAGGAATTTCCCTTGTTTCATCCATCACAAGTCTCTGTGTTGCAGCTGGTCCTTTCCACTGGGGTGAGTGTGAGCAGAAGCACCATCACCACTGGGAAGGCATCTGAAGGCAGATGTGCTTTCCCAACCACCCCTCAGCTGTGCTGATCAAACAGCAGGGGAATGACAGCTCTTCTTGACACATTTTTTTCCTGCAAAAAATGTCAAAGTGTTAGATTTAAATAAAATGCTTCTTACCATTTTGGAGCCATACATATTCTTTTCATCTTGTAAAGCAGGGCAGGCACTGTATGACTGCTTTCTCACTAGAAAATGTATGCTGTATACATCCTAAGTAATCTTAGAGATGCACGTGTATAATCGTACAAACACATACTGTGCTCAAACCCCAGAATTTCATCTGACCTCATATATCCTGCAGCTTGTATCTGGGGTGAAGGTAAGCTGGAAAAAAGAATGAAAAATTATGTTTTTCTTCACATCTTTCAGCCATCATAGGAAAATACAAGAGAGCATGTTCTGGATAATAGTACTGATGTACCTCCAGCATGTATTTTCTATCAGGCTGATGTGTTTTTGAGTTACTGTTTTCCTAAACATGCAAACCACATCATCCTTACTTTCACTGTAGAGGAAGCCTGGAAAAGTATCTTAACTTGAATTTAGAACATTTGCGTAGACTTACTTACCTGTAGGAAGTATTAAATACTTTCAGCTGCAGTAAACTGCTTGTAAATATTCACAGTGAGGATGAGTGCGCAATTGGCACTCGGTGGAGTGTTTGCATATCAGCTATGTTACAGGTTTCTAAATTATCTAATAGAAGTGGGACAGAGATTGAGAGAGAGATTAAGAGAGGAATCTGCTAGAACAATTTTGGGCATGTACATTAATCAGGAGTAATAGAAAGAAGTAAATAGAAGTTCAATGCTTGGCCAACTTCCAACCAGTGAGGCACATCTGATGACAGGTAAGGCTTTCAAGGGAACTGGTAAAGGCCTTAACATTTAGGTCACCTATATTTAGAGAAGATAAAGTACTATGTCTTGTCCTACTAAGAAATGTCCCAGCTTAATAGATCATTTCTCTCTCCAGTTTTCACATATCTACAGGGGACTGCTGTGTCTTCAGCTATAAAAGAGTGTCTAGGTTTGAAAGAATTAGGAGTATTACATAAAAATAAAATGCTTTTATCATTACAAAATAATAAACTGAATGGGATAGGGACCTGCTTCATTATGCTCAAGTCACAGTATTTTTTGTAGGATATTTGGTTAGGTTTCTCTATATTAGAGCTTGCAAAGACTTACCTATCATGGTTTTCCCTCTTATTACAGGTGGAAACATGTTCATTAGTCTTTTCATGTACTTGCTATTACTTTAATTCACAGTATAAATGGAAGCACAGCTTACACTGCAGTCAACTAAATACAAGTTTCAGAATGATATGAAAACAGAATTTCAGGAAAAAAGGCTTGACACATATTCAAATACTTGGTGTGTGCTGTCTCAGACACTATTCATCAGGAACATCCTGAGTTAGAAGTTACTTATGTGAATTCATTGATCCTTAGTTGAATCTCTTTCATGAATTTATCATGGAAAACATTTTTAGGGTCTGTGAGCTTTTGCACCCACAACATCAAAGTTGAGTTGCACCAGACACTCTGAGATACATGGAGAAACATGAATAATATTTCTTTCATTCCTCAGTGGCGGAAAGGGTATTTCATAAAAGTTCATAGGATTTCTTTTAATATTGTCAGTATAAAACAACATTTGCACTGCTAAATCTTGTTTTCTCAATTATGTGTGGGCTTTTCTTGACTTTAGAATCATAGAATCATCACAGATGGGAAGGGACCTCAAAAGGTCATCCAGTCCAATCCCCCTGTCACAGCAGGATCACTCAGACCAAGTCCAGGAGGATTTCAAACAACTCCAGAGGAGGAGAATTTACAACCTCCCCTCCAGTGCCCCATCACCCTCCCTGGGAAGAAGTTATAGAATCACAGAATCAGTCAGGGTTGGAAGGGACCATAGGACCATCTAGTTCCAACTCCCCTGCCATGGACAGGGACATCCCACCCTAGAGCAGGCTGGCCTTAAACACCTCCAAGAATGGGGCCCCAACCACCTCCCTGGGCAACCCGTTCCAGGCTCTAACCACTCTCACTGTGAAGAAATTCCTCCTCACATCAAGCCTAAACCTACCCATCTTACCCATCTTACATGGCCCAAAGGCATTTACATCACCCATACATTAACCCCAGACTGTAGCAGCAGCTAGAATCCCTGCAGGACACCTTGAGATATCCCAACAGCATGAGAAGCGATATCATATATATAGGGATATAGGGAATACAAACACAGTCCCACCATAAGAACATGTTTTGCTGGGTATTGCTTGCATGGCATGATTTCTGACACATTCCAACTTGCCAGGGTGTTGCTTCTGAGAAATGGTTTGTTCTGAAGGAATATTGAGACAAGTAGCACTTTCAGTACTCTGAGATAATGTAAGTATGGGTCTCTGAGTATCTGATACATCCATCTTACAGATAGGACCATAGATGTCCACTTCACCCTGGGCATGTACTTTTCTCCAACACAAATTGCCTTCTAAAATAATCACTAGAGAAAAACCATGCAATTTCCAACTGCAAGGGGAGTAAGCTATTTCACATTTCTCACAGCAGCTTCTTGAATGCATTTTGAGTGCTCTGTGTGAGGCCAGAGCAACCAACAAATTTGTTACTGGCGTGTTTTCAAGTGGCTAGACGCTGTTGGAGCTGTTTATATATGTTTTGTTGTCTTGTAAATACAAAAATAAGCTCAAAAGGTTTGTGTCAGCTGCTCTGAGATGTGATAGAAGTTCAGCTTCTATGGGCCATCAGGAAGAAAGATGAGTAACCTTTGAGTTTTCAGTGAAAACAAGGGCTATGAACACTAGAAGAATAAATGCATTGAGCAAGTCCATTCTTTTGAAGTCCATCCCTTCTGGAAAGAAATGTTTATAACATCTTTTAAGAAAGATATCCTGCTCCACATAGGCCCTGGGCCACCCTCTGTGCTTTTTTTCGGGTATGTTTATTTTATCTTACTTCTATTTCATCATTGGACCATAGAAACTACAAATGAAGCATTAACTGTGTGGATTGTGTAGTCTAAGATTTAGAGATTATCTAACCATATTTCCTAGGGCTTTTTTGAAGTTAGTTATAACAGGATCAGGAAAATAATTCAACATATTATATTTCTTAAATCTCAACCCAATAGTCTAATGAAGTTACCTCCCAAGTAATTTTGCTAGCGATGCTCTCTGCTATTACCCTCCCCAAAAATCCCGTGATCAGTACACAATGCAAGCATAGAGCTCTATTGTAACACATCAAGAAGATTTATTTTTAAAAATAAATAATTTATTGAACTGGAATATTCAGTTCTAATCAATTCTCGATGACTTAAGAATCCTTTCAACTATCAAAGCCTTCGTGAAAAAAGTATTTAAATTATTTGTAAGATTGATTTCTTTAAGGCCTCTCATCACTACACCGTGTCAGGTGAGGCTTTTCCTTTGTTTATGTTATGAATGAATTTACAAAATAATTTTTGCAGATCATAAATAAAAATTGTAAATATATCAAGTAATTCACATGTAATGTGAATATATTCATGATAAATCACTAATTAATATATTAATCCTGAGTATTAAAAATTATGCTTGGTGTGTTTTCCTTTTATCTAGTTTTATTTAGTAAATACTAAAGAATTTTGTTTTAAGGTAGCCTTAATGGAAAAGGGAGAGAAACGAACCCATGAGATTATAAAGGCTTATAAAACTCTTATTTCTTTTCCTTTTTTTTTTTCCCCCCCCCCCTTTTTTTTTTCTTTTAAATCTGAGCTGGTTGATGGTTGCCAGGGAACCATCAAAATCTCTCTTCATATTTACACAAGTTTTGTCCAGACACTCGTTATAGTAGTGACATTCCCCATGTTCCTACATGACCAACTAGGGCTTAACACAAAGGTATTACCTCTTGCTTTGTGCAGAACTAATACCCAGTGACCCTCTCTGTGAACCGGTCCACATCAGCTAAATCCGTGGAGCAGAAATGTCACTCAGCAAAACAAGAGCTGCAAAATGAGAAATTTTCTGCTAGTTTAGCACTTGAAATCTGGCAGCAGAAGGAAGAGGGCTGGGCTGCAGCAATTTTAACTTGATTGCCTCCAACTGTCTTAGAGATGAAGCCTTGGGCCCGAACTAATTCTGTGTTTGGCAAATGTGTTTAAACATCAAAGAGAATAAAGAAACTATAAAAGTTGCTTGACAAATAGTTGTCTTTTCTAATAAGGTTTGTTAGAAATATAGCTTAGAATATGCAGCTTGAAATGACAAGTGAACGTGCAAGAAGATGATGGAAGTTTCTCATGAACCTCTTTTTCTGTGCTTGACTTTATAGAGCATAGATTTTTCTGCCACTATCCAGAAAGGCAGCATTTTACGGTTTCACTTGACTTTTCACCTTCACACATTGAAGGCAAAAACAAATGATAAGTCTGAAGTTGTCTGAAATTCATTTATCTTTACACAGCTTTCATTCAAAACATCTATGGGGTCATTCAAATGACTCAGACATGTAATAAACTTTTTCTCTTAAATATTTGTACAAACCTTCAACAGGATGGGAGAAGTCAGTTCCAATGAGAAAGGTAACATAAAATGCAGAGAGGAAGAATCAAATTCACATAGTTGTGATATTCACAGTGAACTATACACATAAGGGTACACACTATCTGCCAGCCGAAGGAAGAGAATTAATAGCATAAAACACACACATATACCCACATCCATGAACACCTTACATCAGATCTCTTCTCAACAGATATAAGCAAAGTCTGAAGAACATCTGTGATTTTAGTCCCAGTCTGCTAAATCAGATGTCCAGAATGGGTTTCTAAATTCTTCGATCAAAGTGCAAGGAGTTCCAGGAGATGAACAAAGGGATTTAAAGGCTAGTATTGATCAACAATGAAGTTAGTCAGAGAACATAGTATTCAAGGGAGGTGCATGAAATTCTTCTTATTTCGTGATTTAGTGTCTTGCTTACAACTCTGAATTAAAAACCTGTGTTAGGCTGGGGTCTCCTTCTGTTTTTAAGAACCTAGAAGTGTTTTATCTTTCTTGAAATGCGTTATGGTTTGGAGCCATGGTTTTCTGGTGCTTTGTCATTTTCTGCATGGAAAACATTTTGCTGCCACCACCTCATGGCTGCACTTCCAGTCTCCAGTCATGAGGGTGGAGTGGCAGCCATGGGCAGGCTATGCTATTTATCTGGGGGAGGCTTCTGGGGGAAGCTGTTTCATGAAGCAGTGGCAGACAGGTGAAGGAGCAGAGCTGCTCATCCACCTGCTTGTGGTGCCAGGTATGGCTGTCTGGCCATGTCATCCCAGCAGCCATGGGTGCAGGTAGCCGCTCACCGCCTCCAGTCCATGCTGATGTAACAGCGGAGCCATGTCGAGCCAGTAAGATATCAGGAGTGGAGGAGCAAGCACAAACAGATTGGCCGATGTCAGAAGAGGTAAATAACAGCTGTATCCATCAAGCCCTGGATAAGGGGCTGCTGCCACTGTTGCTACCACTGATGCCATCTTGATCACACAGCCGGCACCATCTTAGCTTTGTTCTAGCCACAGGACAGAGAAGCTGTGTCACAGCTGTGACTGAGAACTGGGAAATGCTTGAGTAAGAGGGAGAAAGAGACCCAACGAGCGTTTGATGTTCTCCTTCATTGCTTGGCTGGACTGTGTGTGCCAGAGCTCAGGTGTGAGGCAGAGTTCATCCAACCATAGTCCAAAATTCATGTGTCAGAGCTGGTTTCAAATGTTTGTTGTCGTAGAAGTCTGGGCATGCACCACAGTCAGCAACATTATTAAATGTAGCTTGGGACAAAGGGGTTGAGTTGGGATGTTGTTGCATGAGTTTAGACTTTTAAATCCATGCTAGAAGTGTAATACTGTTAGGCTCCCTTTTTCATCTCTTGGTTTGGAGCATGTTATTTTCATTGAAAAGTTTCTGTCAAAGTTTCAGAATGCGTTGTCTGGATGAGCATCCTCCTGAAGAGAACAGCATAAACAGTTAGATCTGGAGAAGAAGACTAAGAGTTATGCGTAAGGATGCTGCTACGTGCTATGGAAATATGCTTCATTTTTATCAAGTCTGTGCTGCAATTAAGGGACTGACCAGTAGTAGCAGTTAGATAAAACCATAATCTCATTGGAGCACTAGAAATAATGTTGCCAAGGTGATTCTGTTTTTTGTGATATTCTAAACATATGGTGAGACAAAAACACTCTAATACAAAGTCTTAAATCTTGCTGGGCATGAAGTCTACACTTCAACTCTCAACTGAGAAAACAGGACTTTCATTACTATGATAATTTCAGGTAAAAGGGCCAAAAATAGTTGTTTTTTCTACATACTTTAAAATGAAAATTCTTGCACAGCCTGGAATATCTTAGCACAGCAGCAGGTTTTTATGAAGATAGTGTTAGTTAACATATTTGCATTACTGTATGCTTCTGTTTAAAAAAAAGTATTCCAAGTTATGCTGGATTCAGATCAAATCATCCAGGCAAGCTTCCAGAGAGTGGGCTGTTTCCCAAATGACAATAATTTCATTAGTATACTTCCTGCAGCTTAGCCAACACACTAAACCAAGCACTTGGTAGTAGATGATGTTGGCTAAATATTTTGTGCTCCTATAATAAGGGTTTGATACGTGGTTTAACTCTCTTTTCACTTAACCAAATAGGTGATTTGTTGTTGACATCAGTATGAGAGGAATCAAGACAAGTGGTTTATGTGATTGCCCCTTATAAAGCTCTGCTTGACTGGGTGTATTTTGAGGTTATTTTCTATTTATCAGCTGTCTTTGAAGTGTCAGAGACTGGCCACAAATTGAACACTAGACAAGGGTGACACAGATTTATAAGAGTAGAAAAATTGCTTTTAAGAATCACAGGTTCTCCTTCTGTGTCACAGAAAATAAAGAATATAGTAAGGAAATTAGGTACAGGATTTGTACTGAGAGAGGAAGATTCACTAGGATACAGGTATGGTTTTGCATGTGGGATGGCAATGTATGGGTTCATGTCATTTGAGCTTTGTTCATGTACAGGTCAGAAAGCTGTACAAAGTCTTGAGAGAAAATCCATTCATTTCATCCCTATTTCAGCCTAAATTATTTATCACAAATTCATCTTTGCTTTCTAAATATACTCGTTCTGTCCTCAAGCAAGAACACCAGGACTTAACTGTTATCAATTACATTTTTATAATGATCATTTCCTTATCTTTTTCATGTGGCAGTAATTATGACTTTACGTGTTTTTTTGGAGGCAGAGTTGGAGGCAATAAATCAGTATTTAAACATATCGGCTCCAGTCCCATCCAATGGCTAAGAAACTGTTTCATTGGGGTACACTTGGGCACCCATATATGTCTGTCTGCCTGTCTGTCTGTTTGTGAACCTCTGGCATGGTAAATGCTTCAATGTGAGAAAATATCCAAAGGAGTATTGTGAGAAAAACAAATGGGCTTCAGCATTGTTTGTTGGTTGTTTTTTTTTTTTCATGGAAAGCAGTTTTTTCTCAAATGATCTATGTGGTCTACACAGCTTGGTTGTTAAATATCCACTTCTAAATCTGCCCTCACGTAGTGTCAGATCTGGGAAGCAGGAAAGCAAAATACTAATGATCTCAAGTCATAGATGATACATCATAAGCAGGACAATAAATCTTTTCTAAATAGTTTTATCCTTTTGGTCCATGCAGATGTTGTGCATATTTTCTGATAAATTATTATAGAAAATTGACATCCATTTGAAAATTCTGGTTGTGAGTACAATTTATTAGAGCAAAACACCATAGTAATTAATGAGAAAAGGAAAAATGCAGAGAAATTCAACTTTCTCATCACCTTGTCCAAGCAGACTATGGTGTCACAATCTAAAAGGAACGTAATATGTATTTTAGTCTCTTCAACGCTAATACAAATAATTAAGTGATCATGGATCTCTTATGTTTCCCAAATTTCTACTTCATTTTGATGGTCAAAAATGTCCAGTAATCTTAATTAAATGCCAGCAAGGGATCTCATAGTGAGACAGCACATAATAAAGCTGAGTCAAACACTAGTTCTACACAATCCTAGTTCACTTTGCACCACTTTTGGGATTGCTTTAATCTATTACTAACTTGATATATCAACAGCACATGGCCAAAACCACTCTGATAGCATATTCCCAACTCTGGATTTCTAGGATTGTCGAGAATGTTCAGAAAGTTCTTGATTTGCATTCTATTTTCAGGAGGGCAGTTCAGCTCTGTTCACACTGAGTTTATATTCTGAGTGTGTCTGGTCATGATCCATGATAGTTATTTTTTTTCCATCAGCAAAACCAGGCTTCAAACGAGGGGAGGGAAATGCAATCACACTTCCCATGAAAGATTGTCATGGTGGTGGCAGGAATGTCAAAATCTTTATTTCCTAACACCTGGGGGGGGGAGAAGAATGTGTTTCTCTCATCCTCCTATTCTGCTCTTTTTCATTAAAATGAACAAAATTGGTCAAAAGCAGGGAAATTGTCATAAGGCTAAATAAATGTTACATTAAGTTTAAAAAATGATAATATGCTCCATTTTTCTGTAAAATAAATACAGACGAGGTGCAAAATATTCATAGGTACCAGAATATGATCTTCTGTGCTGCTACTCTGATGAAGTATTTACTGGCTTGTTCCAGCCAGCACTTTCCCTCAATTATTGTTGGATGTCATCTGGTAATTAGAATAGTTGAAGGCCTTTCATGATAAAAAAAAATCAAAGCATCTCTGTTTCTAAAATTTGATGCATTTCCTGGTAGTCATATTTTTTTTCTGTTGACCCCTGTGTTGCAGAACATTCCCATGAACGCTCAGGTTATTTGTATTGAGTTCACCTCAAATGCCTTTATTTTGGACCTTTCTTGACTTCAATTTTTCGTATCAATTTACAAAATGAAACACAAGAAAGATCTGTGAGAAAGAATCAGAAGGAGCTTTGCTTTCTTGTAGTTTTACTTTGTGACAATATATTTTGTAAGTAATTAATTTCTTAATTTATACTATTCCAAAAACAAATGAGTAAATTACAATTGTTCTCACATGCAGATAATTCTTTAGGATTGCTCCTTGTGTGCAGCACCTGGTGTGGATGAAGAGCAAAGCTCACTAAGCAGCCTTAACTTCAGCTGAAATAGTCAGGTTTGCTCTCTTGTCACTGCCCACTATTCAGATGAATATTTTTAAAAGTTAGTGTTTATAGGGAATTCATTATTTCATCAAATATGGTTAAAATTGGTCAAATTGGTTTACAAGTGATTAGAACAGCAGGTATACCCACATACATACACACCTGTGCAGTCAACACAGCTGCACCACATAAGCCTTGCTTATCTTAGAAATTCCAACCGAAGACAACAGCTCTTGATGTTTTTATTATCTAATTTATTTAGAGTCTTGTATTCAAATTTGACTACACTAAGGATTTCACTACTTAATATTGGTGTGATACTGGTAAATTATGAGTTTTTCAGCCTATGGAGAATAAAGCAAAAGTTTTTTTAAAAGAAGAGTATCAGTGAAAATACCTATTATGTATTTTTTTCTTTGGAAGTCCACAACTGAAGATCACAAACATATTTGACTTCTGGTGCTGAGTAACATCAGTTATGATGTTTAATGATGTAGAATACCGTGTAGTGAACAAATAATTTCATTACACTGTCACACTGTTAACATTTCCTATCACAGCTCTATGTAGAGATTTGTCATACCTTAGCACTGTGGTGTTGCCATAAACCATTTCAGATCTTTGGAGTTACATCTATTTTCCTGGTGCCCTTCTAACTGTGATGAAATCATATGTAAAGATCATATGCCAAGATCGAATGATGCACTAACATTTCAGTTTAAGATTAAATTTCAAAAGATTCTTAAGACCATACACAAAGAGAAGCAGTAGTAAATTAATATGAGTAATCTCCATCATTACTTGGATTTATATATAGTATAGGTCTGGAAACCCAAGGATTGTAGAGTATTTTATAAACATTAATTCATCACATCTCTCTGAAAGAACTCTGTGGTGTAAGTATGAATTATTAACCTTAGGTTTACACATGGGTGAACAGGCGCTCGAATTTCTCTTCTCCATAGCAATATATACTTGTGTTCCAGTATATTCTGAATTTTCCGAAAGGCTTCAAACTATTACATGTGTGGATTTTATCAAATGTTTTATTGTTTGGTTTTTTTGTTTCTTACATCAAGAAAGCCCCCAGTATTCTTTATGTTATTAAAGAATATCTACATCTGTAACAAGATATCTGTGTTGATTATTCCTGAAGAACTGCTGCTCCACTAAAATAGAAAGTCCCTTTCCATCATTTCTGCAATTTAGTAATTGGTTTAATGTATCTTGCAGTCATACATACAAGTCCTATTTCTTCAACCACTCAGTTATATATATCTGTCTCTCTGACAGAGTTTAACTGGGGCAGTGTTTGTCTATTGCAGTTCACAGACTAATTATGTAAGACAGAAACTGGTCTGTGAAATCATTTTTTAAGTTAGGGAGGAAATAAAACATACAGAGGAAAATTAGAGCAAATAATGAAATTAACAGACAAAGGTGAGAGACGCCATTACTTAGCTGCAAATGGAAAATAAAGTTTAGCAGTGTTACTGGGATGGTTAGTAGGATCTTTATTCCAGGGAGAGCTAGGGGGCTCTTAGCCTTAATAAACTGAGAAACAGTAGTCAAGACTCTGCGCTTCTAGCTTTTGACCTACTTCTGTCTAGGTGAATAACCCAGAAAAAGTAAAATTACTTATTATTTCTTCTTCTTTCCTTTAATTTTAAAGTGGAAAGCTTGTTATTTTCCTCATTTTATAAAAGTTAAATTTATCAGCTGAAGAAAATTATGTTTTTCTCAGCTGATATCCTGTTTTGTACTAATAGCAACTTCTCCAAATTCAGTCCCATACCTATGTAATATCACTGTAAGAGAGTCTGCGTCAAATTAATTAAGGTCACTTTGATGCTGTAATAAATAAATTGTGTCCAAAACAGAAGTTTTAGAGACTCTTAATTGCGATGGAAATTTCTAGTTCATGCTTCTGAGGTCACACAAGAAGAAACAGGCAGAACAAAATGGAAAACTGGAAGGGATGTTTGTGCGGACTCTGGACCTTGGTCAGGTATATCCCATTGGAGCACAGCGTCTCCAAATATCTCATAACTCACAAGTGGATGAACACCTTAAATCCCAGAAGGAAACATGCTCGTTCATGGGATGCTGGACATGAGTCCAGCGGTTTGGAGTTGTGGCAGAGTTGCCCCCTGTATCTTCTCTTTGTGTTCAGTCAACCCAAGACATCTGTGACGTGCAGATCATTTGTTCTGCAAGTCTGACATTTCCCAGATGTGTCAGGCTAACTGTGAATCTGCAGAACTGTCTTTCACACATGCTGTGCATATGTCCCAAATTCTTGCATATCTGGCAGCCTTATAAAAGAAATTGTTCTTCCCAGGGAAAAATCTAGCCAAACAGCAAAATACCCACTTGCCTCCAGTAAGAATATTGAGGAACAGAAAAAAATTAGTCAAAACAGAAGGTCATACTGCCTGAAACATTCTCATGTCTGTCCCCTGTGTCTTTCTCCTCCTCCAGGGATCCTAAAAACTTTTTGAGGCCATTGGTCAACCCTACTGTTCAGCTAAGTGTGATCCTCTTCTTCTTCCTCCTCGGTTTTGGATTTTCCACTGAATGCAAACAAGAGTGTCCTATATTTCAAACTTAATGTCTTAGGAAAAGACAAACTTAGAAAGAAAAGGAGTGTAATGAATGTCACTCTCTCCTTTATTTCAAATGTGAATGAGCAGAGACGTTCTGGGACTAAACATTAATGCACAAATAAACAAAAGATGTCAAACTGTGTCCAAACCCAAGTAGATTTGCTCATAGTTTCCAGTAATACCAGCTGCCAGTGGGAAATAATCACTGCAATGGTCCATAAAATCCCAACAAAGGCACCTCAGAGGACCTCTGACCAAAATTTATATTTTTGGCTGACCTACATCTGTTCTTTTAATCTTGAAATTGTGCTTCCCTTAGCCTTGCTTACGAAAAGTTGATGTAATGGACATACAATGGGGAGGTTTTGTGCCTAAGGATTAAAAATGTTCTGACATAGCAGTACACTCACTGAGATTCTGCTGGGTAGCTTCTATCCAAAGTCCTAATATGTCTCTGCTTTGTCGTTTGCTGCTATTGGGTCAAATTTGAGCAATTTTCAAACCCCGATGGGATGGCCACAATGAAGAGCGCTGCCTGTCTGATTATGCGTTCTTTGGCACACACACTGTGCCAGCATTAAACAATTTTAGAAAATATGCACTATAGACTTGACATTTATTGTATCCCAGCGTGCGGCTGTCTGCGATTTTGATGGTTTTCAAACAATGGTGTGTGAGCCAGATTGCATGAATAGCCTTGTGTTGTTGAACAGCAGTAATGAGGATGTCAGTTGAGAGTTTTAAATGAGCTTTTCTTGGTCATTTAAAGGATTTATGTTCGTATGTGGTCGTTTGTCAACTTCATATTACATGAGAAGAGTGACCTATATTATTTTTTATCAATGGGATTTACTCACATGTTCAAACAGGACTGGAAGTGGAAAGTAGTGCAGAGTCCTAGCTATCCTCTCCTTAAGGTTAGCTTTGCAAAGTCAATAAGAAAATAACATAGATTTGGTTATGGATAAGAGGAGAGCTGTAACTAAAATTATTTGGTTCCCATCCCCAATTATCTAAATTTCATGTACTCTGTGCTCTGCTGCTGTTCCTGCAGTAACTATTAGACAATAAAACTCCCTGTGTAGCATCTAATCATTTACACCACAAGCCAAGCTGATGCATATTTACAAGTGCAGTAACTGCTGAGTCCAAAATACAAGTAACGCTTTGCCTTTGGAAAGGACGATTGTTTAAAGGTTTATATTTATTCACCCAAACGAGATGTTGCTGACTACAAAATACTCCATATAGTCACAAGCCAAAGACACGTTTGTTAAACATTTCAGTGTCTTGCACCTGCAGCTGGTAAAACTGAAACAGAGCCAGTCAACAAGAAAAATCAGGATAAGGAGAGGGGTAGAGGAAACCATGCTCTAGCACTAAAGTTTCTGTCAAACAGCTTTTGGTCAGCCACAGAGAAAGAATAAAAGTCCCCAGATGCATTACTTACTCTTTTTTTTTTGCCTGTTGTCACAGGTCAGCCAGGCTGGCCAGCCCCAGAACAAACTCCACCTTATCAGCAAAGTGCTCATGAGCTGAAAAAAAGGACAGGGAGGGCTGGCTTGTATTTGGAAAAAAAGAGACAGGTCTGGTTTTGGGAAAAACAAAACACCTTTGATTTAAATGACAGAAAAAACTCTATCACCAGGAAACATGACAGAGATTCACAAAGTTCTTATCTCTACCTGAGCCTAGCTCTGTTACTTCCTTTCCTTCAGGGAAATCCCTTACAGTCTTTTTATCCTCAGGCAACCTGGCATACTACCCCAGATGAGACAAGGCCTCTGTGAACTTTCTCCATCTAGTGTGGATGTCTTCTGTAGGTTATGTTTCATCCCAGTATCTGACTGTTCTTACCTGGTTCCCTTCCTCAGAGGTATGGTCTCTTTAAGGTTCCATCCCCTGCTTACATGTGCTCTTCTCAATGGCTCTGCAGGAACTGGAGTAGGGGCAGGGGAGAGCAACAAGGCTGGTGAAGAGACTGGAGGGAAAGTCTTATGAAGCTGAAGGAGATGGGGTTGTTCAACCTGGAGAATAGGAGACTCAGGTGAGCCTTTATCACTCTCTATAACTACCTGAAGGGAAGTTATAGACAGATGGGAGACAGGTTCTTCTGCAAGACAACTACTGATAGAACAAGAGGGCAGGGTGTGAAGCTGCACCAGGGGAGGGTTAGGTTAGATGTTAGGAAGCACTTCCTCATGGAAAGTCCATTAGAATGGACTGCCCAGGGACGCGATGGAGTTCCCATCCTGGAGGTGTTTAAGGACAGACTGGGTGTGACACTTGTTACTTATTGTGGTGATGTTAGGTCATAGGCTGGGTTTGATGATCTAAGGGGTCTTCTTCAGCCTCAATAATTCTATGATTCTCTGAACACTTTTCCTCTGCTGATTTCTTCAGCCATCAGTGTCCCCCTTCTCTAAAACCTGAAGGGCAATGATAGCTGAGACATGTCTTCCCTCTTCACTGGGATTTGAAACCACACAGCATCTCTCTTTCCCTAAACTAAAGAGAGATGAAAAACCCAGCAAACAACAACAGGAAAAACAGGGATGTTACTCAAAAGGTTTCCCATCTTAAATAGGTTAACACAGAGACAATGATGGGCTCAGCTTAGACAGAGGTGGGTCTGAACACGAGTGCAAGGAAGCATCCACCAACCCTCTTACATGGGCTAGTTAGCAGTCCCTTCCTCAAGACTAGAACCACCACCCTTGTAAAGGCAGGTGACACCCTCTATGCAGTTTCCACACTCAAACATCATGTCTTTCTTGTACACAGACAGGAATGGATGAGATAAAGGAGTCCATGTTAGGAGAGTTTTCAGGGTGCTCTTTCAGAGTCTATGTAGTCTAGAGGGAATGAGCTGTGCTCTGTGACTTTAGAAACTGTTGGATGAACATTGACTCATCTCTGAAACTTTTATTTCTAATTCTGATACCTGGAATTTCACCATGATCAGGTAAAAGGTATGAGGACAGAGTTTCAGTAAAAACCCATTAAAGAAAGAAAAGAGAGCACTGAAAAGTACCACCGGCACATAAAAAATTCTCTTTATTTTCTTTTCTCTCTCTTCAGGGGAAGAAGCAGAGAAGGGATGATTTCTTCTAAAGAGAAGCTGTATTTCAATATTTCTTTGAAGATCATCTAGCATAGTTAATCTCTAAAAATACTATTTCCTTCTTATTCTAAGAAAAAATAAATAAATTCACATTTCCCAACATGATCTAATTATCACCAACTTCTGACACAAAACCAAAGCACAGAGAATTTATATTTCAAGCCCAATATCACAGCAAGGATTTCTTTCTTAGCAGATGCTCTTTCAGAAAAAGATTGCAAAGACCTTCACTGTGGCCAGGAGAATACATCAGACAACCTTCTGATGGCTTTGTCCTTGTTTGTCTCTCTTTCTTGATATAAAAAATGGGGTCATTCTGGCATATGGATCTTTAAAATGCCTCCAGTATATTTCCCCACCTGCAGGTATTACGGGGTCAGGAGACTGAGGTTATATTTATCGCTATTTCTGGAAACTTACATTATTCACTTTAAATATTTTAGGAATGATCTCACTGGAATCTGAATATCATAGTAAAGTGACTTTCTCCTTAAATATTAATGAAAGAGAAAGCTGAAGGAAACAATGCTGCATAAAAATCATAGGCTACGTAAAAGGAACTTTTTATTAATATGCACCTATGCTCCTGTGGCTGCTATAGAAATAATCCCACGTTTAGGAAATGTTAAAATAGCACCCAGAGTAGCAATCCCTCCAGCAAGCAGCCTGGTTACAAAGAGACTGATTCCATAGCCACATCACAAACTTGGCTTTGATTGGCTTTGATCTTACTTAAAACCTGTTTCAGGTTTGTTTTTTTCCTTTGTAGCAAACACTGCATTTATTACAGTGATTATTGTTTGGGTTTGTTTTGTTTTCTTCTTCCACTCTGGTGTAAATTAAGTCTGAGTCAGTCCCTGTAAGTAAAGTCGTCTGTTGTGTCCTGAGTTCAGTATGTGGAAATTAATGAGTTTGATAAAAATGAAACAAGTATTAAAATATATTTGAGAAAAAAATGTGTTAATTGGCTTGAAAGGCTTCCTTTCCTGTGATATAAAGTACCAGACACCATGTGGAAGAGTTGTGTGGAAATGCATTTCCCATCCAATGGGGCTTTTTTCCCCATTCAGTCTGTCTCAGGATCGTTGTCACATTTACAAGAAAAATGAAGGTAAGAGACTTGAATCTACCCGTAACAGCTAACACCCAAGCATCACCTTCCCTGTCAGAGACTTATTTTACAAACCTATTCTACCTTCTACAGATCAAAGCCTTGAACCTTCTGATCTGAGTCATTGACCCCCAAATTCACATTACATAATGAAGAGGTTTCCAACTGTCCTGGCTGATGGCTGTGCTGCTATTCAATGTGACCTGGACAGACTGGAGAGTTGGGCAGGGGAAAATTGAATGACATTCAATAAGGGCAGTGTAGAGTCCTACACCTGCACAAGAACAATCCCAGGTACCAGTATAGGTTGAGCACTGACATGATGGTGAGCAGCATAATAGAAAGGGATGTGAAGGTTCTGGTGGACAGCAGGATGACTGTGAGCCAGCACTGTGCTCTTGTGGCCAAGAGAGCCAACAGCATCCTGGGGGGAGATGAGAAGAAGGGTGGTTAGTAGAAGGATATCTGTGAGAAAGAATCAGGAGGAGCCTTGTTTTCTTGTAGTTTTACTTTCTGACAATATTTCATGTAAATGGGGTGGTTAGCAGAGAGGTTCTCCTCCCCATCTACTCTACATAAATGAGATCACATCTGGAATATTGTGTCCATTCCCGCGCCTCTCATTTCAAGGGCATAGAACTGCTTGAGAGAGTCCAGCATAGAGCCACAAAGATGATGGAGTGGGGCAAATCCTTTATGAGGAAAGGCTGAAGGAGATGGGTTTCTTTAGCTTCAAAAAAAGGAGACTGAAGGGTGACCCTATTAATGTTTACAAATAGGAAAAGGGCAGGTATCAGAAGGATGGAGCCAGGCCTGCTCAGTGTCATCCAGTGATAGGACAAGGGGCAATGGGTGTCAGCTGGAATAGAGGGGGTTTCCACATAAATAGGAGAAGAAACCTCTTCACAGTAAGGGTGACAGAGCACTGGAACAGGATGCCCACAGAGGTTGTGAGGTCTCTTTCTCTGGAGAGGTTTAAAACTTGCTTGGACATGTTCCTGTGCGACTGCATCTAGGGTATCCTGAGCTGGCAAGAAGATTGGTTGGTCCCTTCCAACGCTTAATATTCTGTGATTCTGTGAAATGTTCTGGGTTGGTACAAACAATTAATTACTAATTCAAGATAGAAATTAAACCCAGATTTCCAAGTGACATCAAGTTTAAGAATTCTTCCAATGCAATAATTTAAGTCAATTTCATTCCAGTCCCAAGATTTCAAACTGGGAAATACATTCCCCAAAGGTGCCTGGTGGTTTGCAGCCTGTGGCTTTTATGTAGGTGTGTTGTGTATATATATGAGTAAACCTCCCCAAAATATGTTCTCATGTCTTAGATATACATGTTTTTTTCCCAATTTGACTCAGTTAAAATTATCCTCATCCTGTTGATTCAACTACCCAAAGGTAAAGTACCCTTCTGGAGATTCATCTCTGGAGCATTATGCCTTAATGCTCTGAGACTCAGCACAGTAAGGAAATTTTCACACAGAGCAGGGATTGGGAGGATGGCCCTTTGAGAATCTTATTTTCACAAGCAAACTGAGTCATTTCTACACAATTGCTTAATTTTTGCTTGAGTCTTTTCATAGGCAGAGGTTAGAGAACATATTGTGTATGGAGAGCTTTTTACGAGGTCACATTTCCATCTGGAGCTGTAAAAAGGCGTTCCTAATCTAACACAGGGGCTACAACACGGAACAAACTGCACTTTAGTGCGTTTTTTATTGGGAACCAACCTGGCCCTTTTATTCTGTTTTTGTTTTCCTGGTCTTAAAAGCAGCACCAGTGGAAAAGGCGGCATCTCCCATCACGAGGGGGCTGCTAATCTTAACCTCCTTCTGTGCAAAAAAATAGCTTAAATTGACTTAATTATTTAATATCCCCTCGCTGACACAGGCTAGTAAAAATCAGCATGTTAATGCCCCTTTCTAGCACTTTCTTTCCAAAAGCCTTTAAGAAACTCATGAATATTTAATGCTCCTCAGTCAGTGCTGAGGAGATGGTACCATTAAGGGTGAAATCAAATGCCAGTAGCTCTGTGAGCTTCCCAGAGCTGCTCAAAACCTTGCAGCAAAACCTCCCTGAATGCATCTGCTCTCACAGCCCAGCCTTTGTGACCAAGCACTACATGACTGCTTCCTTCGCATCTTCTTTTTTCTCTTCCCCCCCTCCCTTTCCTTTTCCTATCAGAGAAGGAAATAGATCACTCCATGGAAAAATCAACCCATGGTCATGTGTAGTATTTTTAAGCCTGACATCTGTTCAAAACCATGTAAATGGGCCCATATTAATGCAAAAGTATAGAAAGTATTCAGACTTAAACACAAGGAAATTATCTTCACTCACCAAGGAACAGCAAATCTAGCTGTTTTTTTTCTCCCATGTACAAACACACCCCCGCTCCATCTCCCTTCCCCCCAGTCTTTTTTCCTTGGCACTCTGTATGAATTTGCTAAAGAATGGTTGGTTTCTGATATGTCTGTGGTTAAAGCACACTGCAATGTATATGCTTTAAATTTTGCTTTTCTCGTCTGTCGCATCAAGTGAAATAAGCAGAATAATCCACCGCATCCATATGCTTAAGAGGATCAATGTTTGCTGTAGAGTAGTAAGTACTCATGTTCAGTTCTGTTACAAAATGCCTGTTTTCCTTTCTGTTTTCAATATAAGATTCCTTTTTTTTTTTCATGAAGTTCTCTTTGCACAGAAAATATGAAGCAAACCACACTGTTCGCTTAACTCAGCTTGCCTTGTTTTGCATGGAAAGCTGAAGGTGGCTAATTTAATCGTATTTTGCACTTCATTCTAGAAACTGTGGTTTTGTTGATTCCAGTCTTCTTGTGTCTTCTGGGGATACAGTCTGCAGGGAAGTACATGCTCGAGGAAACAACACGTCTAATCTTCCTACTTTCTTCACTTTTCTATAAAGCTAAAATAATGACAATTATTATTTGATAAGACTGCTGGTGCCATAAACGTGATATAAGCATCAGGAATTCAAACTACATTAGGTTGCACAGAACACTTAAAAATTAAGATAGCAGCATTTTCAAATAGCTGACCAACTCCATTATTTGTTTAAAAGTTAATCCTAGACCTATTTGAAGATGAATCAACATCATTGTGAATTTCCTTATTTTTTTTCATTAAAATATTAAGGGGTTTTTAATCCGTAAATCCAGATGTTAATTAAAAAACTGTTGTCAAAATGATAGATTGGGGTTTTTTTTAATCTTTCTTTTCAATTTTAACTAATCCTCACAGAGGACAGGACCCAGGTGAGTTAGTTTTTCTTTTCCTCAAGAAAATAGCCAAGACTGAAATTTGCAAGAAGACGGCAATAAAAACGGAAAACGACAGGCTGACATCTAATGAGGTTCCCACAAAAAAAAAAAAACCCGCTTTCCTGTCTCTGACTATGGTTTAACAGACAAATAATATAATAATATATAGAAAGGCAATTAATTTTATTGCATAGACAACTAATATTTGACGGACAATGTCATAGAACGTATTGGTTTGGAAGGGACTTCTACAAGTCATCTAGACCAACCCCTCTACGACAAGCAGGGACATCTCTAACTAGTACAAATTGCTGAGGATCTACCAAGCCTGACCTTGCTTGTCTCCAGGGATGGGGCCTTCACCACTTCTCAAGGCAGCCTGTTTCAGTGATCCATCACCTTCATATTAACTTTTTCCTCATGTCCAGCCTAAATCTGTCCTTTTCCAGCTTAAAACCTTATTGTTCCCTTGTAAAGAGTCTTCCCCAGCCTTCTTGTAAGATACCCCTTTTGGGTATTTTGAATTAGTCATAAGGTCCCCCTGGAGACTTCTAATCTCCAAAGCTCACTATTTGTGTTAGGATTTCCCATGAATTTTAAGATATAATTGGACTGTCCATGAGGTTTGAGATCCAGTTTGATTGATTATCTGTCATCAGCACCTATGAACAGATGGGGAGAGAGGTTGATGCTTCCTCACCAGGCACAGGCAAAATATGTCCTACTCAGAATTCTATGTCAAGTGACTGGTTCTCTCTTTGTAAAACAAGCATTTGCCACTCATTGATGGAGTCATTTTAATTTGTCTGACATTTCAGTGTGATGAGGACACCCTAGAGGAGTGGAATAGGGTGGCAGCATGGGTGAGTCACCAGCCCATGTTGCTGAAAAGTGGACACAGTCACCAGTTAGGAAACATCAAGAACAACACCAGGGACCAATATAGGTTGGGAACTGACCTGTTGTGGAGCAGTGTAGGAGAAACGGACCTGGAGGTCCTAGTGGACAGCAGGAGGACTATGAGCCAGCAATGTGCTCTCATGGCCAAGAGGGCCAACAGCATCCTTGGGGGGATCAGAAGGGGGTTGGTTACCAGATCAAGGGAAGTTCTTCTCCCCCTGTACCCAGTTCTGGGCCTCTTAGTTCAAGAAGGACACAAAGCTGCTGGAGGATGTCCAGCATAGAGCAACAAAGATGATGAAGTAGAGCACCTCCCTTATGAGGAAAGGCTGAGGGAGCTGGGTCTCTTGAGCTTGGAGAAGAGGAGGCTGAGGGGGGACTTCATTCATGTCTATAAATACATCAGGGGTGGGTGTCAGGAGGATAGAACCAAGCTCTTCTCAAGGTCATCTTGTGATAGGACAAAGGGCAATGGGTGCAAGCTGGAACAGAAGAGGTTCCATATAATTATCAGCAGGAACTTCTTCCCACAGAGGGTGACTGAGCATTGGAATAGACTGCCCAGGGGGTTCGTGG
This sequence comes from Upupa epops, assembly GCA_013397515.1. Classification (NCBI taxonomy): domain Eukaryota; kingdom Metazoa; phylum Chordata; class Aves; order Bucerotiformes; family Upupidae; genus Upupa; species Upupa epops. Next base: position 390,353 of record VZRI01011340.1, read on the forward strand.
AGCCTCCTTCCCTGGACATGTTCAAGATGCACCTGTACCTGTTCCTGTGTGACTTGGTCTAGGTGATACTGTTGTGGAAAGGGAGATTGAACTAGATGAATCTTTTGAAGTCCCTTCAGATCCCTAATGATTCTATGATTTTATATGTTGCATGCTTCAGTTTTCCACCTGCAATACTTGCAGTTACATTAAGTTCTGTGGTGATATTTAACAGAGTACTTTGGGAAGCTTACATACAGTAGAACTTATGAAATTAAAGCAGATCATCTGCCATCTATTTTTTAATGAACCAAAGTAAAATGCAATAAAATACAATGTCTTGTATCAGCAGTAGTGTGTCCAGCAGGACGAGGAACATAATTCTGCTGGGCAGCAGTGAGGCCTCACCTCCCCTCACTTCAAGAAAGACATTGAGGTGCTGCAGCGGTTCCAGACGAACAATGAGGCTGAGGTAGGGGACTAGATGGAAAATCTCATGAGGAGAGGTTGAGGAAGCTGGGGTTTTTCAGCCTGGAGAAGAAAAGATTCAAGGGGGGACCTTTTCACTCTCTGTAAATCCCTCAAGGGAAGTTATAGGCAGGTTGGGGACAGGGTCTTCTCTCAGGCAACTAGCAACAGGACAGGAGGTCAGGGCATGAAGCTGCACCATGGGAAGGCTAGGTTAGACGTTACATAGCACTTCTTTCTTGGAAAGGGTGATCAGAATGGACTGCTGAGGGCAGTGGTGGAGTCCCCGGATATGTGTAAGGAAAACCTGGATTTGGCACTTAGTCCCATGGTCTAGGTGGTGGTGGTGTTGGGTCATAGGCCAGGCTGGATGATTTTAGAGGTTTGTTCCAGCCTCGATAATTCTGTAATTATCAAAACAGGACACAGGACACCGGATTAGACTGAAGATCAGCTACAAAGGATTGTGATCCTAGAATATGTTTCTTCATTTCTGACAGCTTTGTGCAGGCAGCAGTGCTTTCATAATCCATGTGAACAGGACTACTGGCACTGCCTCCTGGGTCTTGGGAGATGCTTTTGATGTGATGAGGCATTGCCATTATTAGGATGGCTGTGGAGTAACTACAACATTATTGCATTCTGTCAATTTAGTTTTGCATGAACCACTTGGCTTTTGACACTCCGAATTTGATACCATGCTAAAATAAACTGGAAACAGAATAAATATTGTAAGAATAAAGCTGTCACAGATACACACTCAGAGTGTTTTCGACCCCATTCAAAGGCTCTTCACTGTAATTGTCTCTGACAGAAGGCTCCTGTACAGTAAGTACTTCAGTCGCCAATGACCTTAAACACGATTATCATTAGCCTTCTTGTAATACTGCCTCTGCCTTGAACTCAAATTACTGTGCTTCTCAGATGGCTTTGTACTGAGAGCTCAGTGTTGTAGTTAGCATAATTCAAGCTGTTTTAATCAATGTTGTGTCCTTTGTAAATAAAGCTGTGTTCTAAAATGCACACTGTAATAATTACATCCATAATTTGTTATATTTATTGAAATAGTTTTGACTACACTAATTTGAATTACTGTTGCAAGCAAGCACTAAGGAAACAAGCAGGTAATAATTTATGCTGATACAGGCATTAGCGCCAATCTTAAAGTTAGGTTTTGTTAAAGCCAAACAGTTGAGTAATTAAGCCATGTTTCAGAGCAAATAAATTCTACCTTGACTTGAGAACAAAACTCACCTGTGATCTCTAAACCTTTCTAATTGCAAAAGAGAGTGAAAAAATGTGCTGCTTTCTTGCCTGCACTTGAAATACCCAAAGCTGATGGCTTGCCAAAGGCTGCCCAGAACACCATGAATGGACAGAGATCCCATCAGCCATAGGATGGCTCAGAGGAAATTCATTTCCAGCAGGGGCCATACCAGGTTAATTACTATGGGGAGCCTCTCATTGTGTGAATCAGTGAGTAAGAGTCCTCTAGAAATATGCCTCTTCAGACTCATTTCAATATTTAGTGATTGCAAGAAGCAGAAACATTGAAAATAATGAAAAGAAATGATTGCCACAAACACAGTTCTCATTTCACACAAACCCTTTCATACTCTAACCTTGTCCTAAATGGGTACATTTCTATTCTTGTTATCTTAAACAGACAACTATTTCCTGACTCTCATGGGCTTTATTGCTAGAAACATTCTCATTTTCAGTCTAAATGTGTCCATTTATTATTATTTACTTTCAGTTTATCATTGCTTTTTTGCATAAACCTTTCTTCTCCCTTCCTTGTATGCTGTAGAGTACATCTTTTTATGACACAGGATCCATAGGCAGGAATGGCTATATTTATGATCAGCAGGAATTTTATTAAATTATTTCCACAGAGGATCATCTGTTAATAATGAATTAATTTGTCCTTCTTGAAAAATATTTTTGCTTTTAAAAGAGGCATGACGTTCAGAAGTTACACTTCTGTACTACATGAAAGTAATGGCACAGCATGTTCACCCTGTTTTACTTGACTTAGACCATGTATTGTTAATTTGATTGATTTTATGGCAAAGCCATTTAAAAAAATAAAAAAAAAAATAAACAACAGCAATCCTCATCCTGACTTGTTTGGGAAAAACACCATTAATAACTCTTCTCCAGCAATGCAATTCAGATTTCTAAAAGCTAATGGGTGTCTAGGTAGCCAGAATCTTACACATCATGCAATTATAATATTCATCCCTATCTTCTCAAATATCACTGGTGTTTCCTGTGTGCACCGTATCAAATGTTTTACTGAAGTCCAAACAAATGAGAGCTAACATATTCCCTGGAGGAAATCAATTATCTTCCAAGTGAAGGATACCCGGCTATTTCAAGTTCAAATCTGATGCTAAATACAATAACAAGGCTTCCTTCTATGCCTTTATTTGTTAAATCTCTGAGGGCAGGCTACCAAGCCTATGGCTCATCTTAAAAAATTGATGTTTTTTACTATTTTTTATATATGCTCCTATACCATCTGCATATTCATAAAGAATTGAATTACCCTTCCCTATTTATCCTGAGGAATATATGCATAACATTGACCTTTTCTACCATTAGTCTCACTTGCAAGCTGATTTAGTTTCTCAGATCCCATCTCCAACAATTTTAATGGAGATTGAATGTAGCTGTATTCTGCATTGTTTCATTTTTCTCTTTAAAAATTAAATTCTAATTAATATATACAAGGATATAGTCCTTGCTTTTACAGATGTATTGAATTAGACATTTGTAATTTTCAGTATGTATTTCTTGCAAACCTGTAGCCACAAGATTTTCCTTGTATCAGAATGCAGCAGGGACTTCCAACAAGAAAAGCGCAACCTGGTACTGATGTTTCAGATTAGACATCCAAAACCTAGATATTCAAGGATACTTAGGATGTTGTTGTTGTTTATTTGTATGGGCTTTTCTGTATCAATGTTCTTTTTTAAGCACTTGCTACAAACTTCATGGTCTTTAGATTTACAAAGAAATTATGGCAGCATATTTTCCAGGTATTACTCTCAGCTCCTCAGAACCACAAAGATCTATGAGTGGGTCCCATGCTCTCTAAGCAGATGTCTCACTGAACTAAGGTAGATGGAGAGAGATGTGACATTATTTAATGGGTTTTTTTTGTACTTTACCTCATTTTCCTCCACTTCCTAAAGTTAGAAACAACCCTGGATGAAGCAAAAAATACCTGGCACGTCCAAACATTATTTTCAGAGGACAAATCATGGATCTCAGATCTTTGCCATCTAAGCATATGCATGAGACATCTTAAGAATTAAAGTGACCATCTATCAGTTACCTGAACTTGAGTAATGCAGTGTTGCTTACAGAAGCACCCTACTGGCATCAAGCTAGTCAAAACCATGAGTGATATAATCGTCGAGCAGTAAATCTGTTCTACTAACCAGCAACATGCTCATCCCAGGTCTCACTGGACTGACTTAATGTCTTCTCACCATGAAACTGATAAGAGGTACTTATCTCCATAAGAAAGCAGCAAGGAGAATTTTCTTATAATGAAGCTTGTGATGGAAACAAAAAAAAATGTTCACCAATAGCTATAGAACAGAAGAAACTGAAATGTATTACAGCTGGACTTATATTTTGATTCACTTTCCCTTAGGGAAAGTTACTCCCCTCCCTAACACTTTCTCAGTGATTCAGTCTCCCAATTTTGCACTCCAAAGTGACAGAGTAGACACAAAAATTTCTCTAGCAATACAAGAGTCTGCATCAAAGCTCTTCATTTATGAAAAAAGCAGCCAAACTAACAAGCTTTAAAAGATTACCAGAGATAGGAATTCTTCAGTCCTTCAATGCATCTTCCTCAAATTGAGGAATACAAGAGAGAAGAGAAGAGCATCAAAGTTATGGTCACTGCTTGTGATTCTCCTTCTCTAATTGCATTTGTTTCCAGCATACAGATTCCAGCACATGATACAAAACCATTTCTGTTGCCTAAAAGCAAGCAAAGATAACATCATTAGATAACATACTAGAAAGAATATAGCTTTTCTAATATAATCAAGTACAAAAGCTCTTCTGATGACAGGTAGCACCAAAATGCTTTGCATGGGAAGAACATTCAGTCTACTTCCCTTTGGAAGCTGGGACCTTTAAGAGTCTTTACAAGATTTCCATTTTCTCTATTCCACCCTCAGGTCATGCAGTTAGTTACAGCATCACTGTGGCCTCATCTGTATACATCAAAATGTAAATCTTAGGGTTGTCGCCATCTCAGACTTCAGTCATCAGTCTTGCTGTCTTGTGGAGCAAAAAGTCATCACTACCAACCTTTCCATAAGAGTGTTCTATATGGAGAGAAAGAGTTGGGATTTTTTAGTAAGACCAAGACATCATTTGTAACCGTTAAATGTATGATGAGTCATGGAGAAGTTTCCCAAGACTTTCTAATTAAGTAAAACAACCCAGGAGAAACAGAAGTCTTTGCCCCTCAAGTGACAGTCTGATGACACTTTTAACCTTGAAGACATTGGTTTAACCTGACATGAGAAAATGTTCACGAATTGTGCTCTGACAATTGCAGGAACTCCCAAGAACTAACAAGAGAGAAAAGAGTGCCATGGAGAAATCACATAGCAAGCTTGCCTCTGCCTGACAGAGAAGCCATATTAAAGTAAGTATCTTGTTACAAAGCTGGGTGCTGTTGCTGACACCCCAGCAGACTGTGCTGCCATTCAGGGAGACCTATTCAGGCTAGAGAACTGGAGAGAGAGAAAGTGAATGAGGTACAGCAAAGGTCAGTGTAGAGTCTGGCATCTGGGCAACAGCAACCCCAGGGACTAGGAGAGTTAGGGAACTGACCTGTTGTAGAGCCGTGCACGAGAAAGGGACCTGGGGGTCCTAGTGGACAGCAGGATGACTATGAGCCAACAATGTGCTCTTGTGGCAAAAAGGGCCAACAGCAACCTGGGGAGGATCAGAAGGAGGTGGTTAGCAGATCAAGAGTTTCTTCTCCGACTCTATTCTGTACTACTGAGACCACATATGGAGCATTGTGTCCAGTTCTGGGCCACTCAGTTCCAGAAGGACACAGAGTTGCTGGACGGTGTCCAGAGTACAGCAATGAAGATGATGAAGGGAGTAGAACACCTCTCATATGAGGAAAGGCTGAGGGAGCTGGATCTCTTTAGCTTGGAGAAGAAGAGGCTGAGGGGTGACCTCATGGATGTCTATAAATATGCGAGGGGTGGATGTCAGGAGGATGGAGCCAGGGTCTTCTCAAGGTCACCTGATGATAGGAGAAGGGGCAGTGGGTGCAAGCTGGAACAGAGGAGGTTCCATATCAGTATCAGAAGGAACATTTTCCTAGTGAGGATAATGAGACATTGGAACAGGCTTCTCAGGGGGGTTGTGGAGTCTCCTTCTCTGGAGATATTCAAGACCTGCCTGGACCCGTTCCTGTGCGACTTGGTCCTGCTGATCCTGTTGTTGCAGAGAGGTTGGACTAGATGATCTTTCAAGGTCCCTTCCGATCCCTAATGGTTCTGTGTGATTCTGTTTCTATGAACTCTAATGTGAAAAGAGAAGTAGTTCTGGAAAAGCACAGTGGAGCACGGACAGCAACTGAAAGGGTTTGCTCATAGCAATATTTGCCTTTTTTGAACATAACCTTCTTGGAAGTTAATGAGAGTGTCTTCAAATACTGCACTTAAAATTATACAATGCAGAATTGCAGAATATCCATTATTGTGCTTATTACGATGATGATCATTATAATCACTGTTGACTGAACTGTGGAAAAAGAGAGAGAAATCTCACCCAAAAGCTTAAATGCCAGCCATTGAGCAAAAGAACATCTCTGGTAAGCCTTACCTCTGACTGTTTAAGACAGTTATAGTAGTTGGCTCAGCGTGCAGCTATTCTCCATTTTCTACATCAGGGTGAGTTTTAAAATGGTTTCAAGAAGGTTAATGAAGTGTCTCAGCAAATACTCATTATGTTGATCTTCTCCTACGTGTGCAAAGCAGCATAAGAAAAAAAAATAGAGATTGCTTATTTAAAACATTTGAGAGTACAAATGTACCATAGGAGGGAAAAGCTGAAATTATTTCCTTATTATTTTTCTCTCTCATAGCAGGCTTCTTCAGAAACACTCTAGGTTACAGAAAAACTGTTAGCAGGATGTATGCAATCTAACTCTCTTGAACTAATCCTCTCACTGAGAAGGAACCTTATTCCCAAGATTGCTTTTGATATTTGTAGATATTGGGAATGAAAGATCCTTAATATTTTGTATTTTTCTTGGTGGCTCCATAAATTCTATTCTGCAAATTTTATTTTCTTACAGTCAGGAGGCTGCTGGATGTTGTTTGCCACAAAGGCACATTAAGTCTCCTGTTCAACTTGTTGTTCACCAGGAACCTCAGGTCCTTTTGTGCAGAATAAAGTCACTCCCAGGTGCAGGATTAGGCAGCTTCTTGTATTGCCTGTGAGACCATCCCTCTAGCCTGTTGAGGTGCCTCTGAAGGGAGATGCAACCATCAGGTGCATCACCTGATGTGTCACCACTGTATCTTCATGACAACATGCTTAAACCCTGGAAAACCCATTCCATTTCTGATAAGAGTCAGACCATGCATTTCAGAGGTGGCAGTTTGTTAACCTTGTTCCCTAAAGGAAAAGAGTTCATGCAGTCATGGTCCCATTCTGCCTGTCCATCTCTTAGTAAGTTTAACCTCCTCCAGCAACCCTTAATCTTCTTGTCAGATTCAATGAAAATTGAGAGAAAGAATGAATTCTGAAAGATATCAAGTTCCTTTACATCTCAGTGAAGGAAAGAAAATATTGAGTGTTACTACTAAAGGGAATGTAGAAGAAAACCTCATTGCATATGCATTGAAATTTGGATGCTAATAGTAGATGGCAAATCACAGGTACGTATTTGCACTCTGCCTGCAGTATATTCCATTTCTTTTGCAAATAAAAACATTTTATAGACAGAGGAGAGGGGGAGAGTTTAGTCACTGTGAAGATAAATTAGCCAGTTACGTACAAAGAGCAGAGTCAAAGTGTGAGTGAGGAAGATGTGCATAATATTCCAGAAGATCTTGGGAACACAAGAAGTATCTGCTGGTATTCACCTGGGGAGTCCTAGGCACAGAGAGAAGCAGTGCGAGCACTGAGGAAAATGGGAAATTGAGAATCACTGGAAGCAGTGGAAGGATTTGGGGTTACTGCCAGAAAAATGGCAAAGGAGCCAAAGAACATAAACTCATTAGTTTCATTAGGTCCGTTACTCATAGATCAACATCTACCTACTGTGGAACTTGTTTGATACTAAACACCTCTGACAAATTACAGTGTAAGTATGTCATTTAATTAGATGGCAGAGGGGGTGAAGGGAAAAACTAGAGATACTGAAAATGAAAGACAAAAACAAGTTGAAAATATATGAGGAATAGAAAACACTCACTGTAGATGTAAACAAGTGGTGTAAGGGATAATATGCTAAGGAATAATGACTCAGGTTTAGTGGGAAAAGTCCACCAAGCAGGAGAGTTTACCATTGTACCTTCATCTTTACCCTGTCTACATTATTTTGTCAGTCATGTCCTTCTGCTAAATATACTATGAGCTGAAACATTTTGTTTGCAAATGCATATTTTGCATTGGACTATTCATATACAAATAGGAGAATTAACCATAATGACCTTTTGGTAGTGACATGGTATCAATGTAGTATTTAATGTAGGTAATAGTCTTATAAAGTTGGCTATGAATTTTTATAGATGGGGAAAAATACTAAACTACCTACCAGGATTCATCATTTGCTTCCACATTTAAAAAGATAAGTTATCAAAAGTAGATTAGTGATGCAAGGTCCTCTGATAACGTCAAGATGAAGAGAGCTGAAGAGAATTTGGCTGTGGTAACATCTTTTATGTTGTGGCTTGATGTGGTTTTCTTTTTGAAGACTCATTTTCACCTGTTGGAAGAAGCATAGAAACTAGCCACACCAGTTTTTCTCTTGTTAGGATGCCCTATGCAAGATACAGTTACTGGCATAAAAAGACCATTTTCCTCTTCCTTTTGTGCTGTCTCTAGATCATTATGGAAGAGCATACATGTTGTTTGCAAGGATGTGATGAACATCATTGTCTTGTTCTGGTATCCTGTGTTTGGCTGCTCCTGTTATTTAGTCTATCACATCCCTCCCAGAGACATTACAATGAGCATTACTCACCTTTTATACTATTCAGTGTTTTTCTTTTGCTAGGAAATGAGGTTTGTATCAGCATCCAGTCCAAACTGTCTCCCTTGAGCCTCAAACTGGGCTTTGTTGGCTAGCAAAATGTGGCTTCTGTGTCTTTTTTTAGACGTCCTCCTTTTTTTTTTTCAGCCCAAACAAGTCCTCTCCCTATCACCTCAAATGCAGAGACCTTTACTTAGCTGTTCCTGATTGAACCTCTATAATTTTTCTTTCTTACTTTTTTTACCCATTATACAAGCAGTGGTGTGGGCTGCATAGAATTGAACTCCTTTCCTAAGAGCTGATCAAACTTATAATGACATATGGAACACAATGCTTTCGAATGTGTCTTTCCTCTATAGCTACATTTTTTATCCAATTCTCTGATGCCCTTCTCTTGTCTTTTTTTACCCAGTTCACTGTTTACAACAATTGCAGCATCTTTTATCTCTTTGCCACCTCTTTTTCAGCTTCTCTTTGCCTGTAAAAATCTCAACGACATGGATTCTTTGTCTTTTTGAGGCATTGATAGGATTTTCTTTTTTAAAAGTCAGCTGCATAGCCATTTTTTAACACATTTTTCTTGACAATTTACAACATCTCTTCCTCTGGGCTCTGTGTGGTGCTGGCACAACTGAACCATCTTCTCTGATATGATTTTTTTTTAATATTTATATAATAATCTGTGTTATTGTATCACTATTTCTCGCTTGTTTTTATTCCACTGGTAGTTTTACTTAATAAATCAAAAAACCTGCAGACGAATCAGCCATATATTTCCACTCTGACATGAGTCTGGATTGCTAACCATCTGGCTTAGCTTATAGAGAAAGAATTTTTCTCTTTTCTCATTCAGCTTGTATGCCTGACAGAGCCAGCTGCTGGTCCAATCCAATCTCATCTCTATTGCAATGTTTTGTTTTGCAAAAGATGAAAACCATATCCTGTAAATCTTCAGTAATTGCATAGAAGGATTGAAGGGTTTGAGGGATCTTGCTTACCTTTTGAAAATGTTCAGCAGCTCAGTAATCTTCAAGAACAGGCCAGTCTGTTGCAATGAAAGCTCCTCTGCACTCAGTATCCACCATGTAGTATCTTGCATGTGAGCAACAGAGAAAACTATTCTACTGCATTGGCAAAAGGTTTTTCCATATCTTATATGTATTATTCTCTGAGTTTGAGTACTTGAAGTACTAAATCCATACAAAACTACCAGACACAGTTTCAATCAATAGTCACACAGTGGAAAATCAAGCTCATTAATCATGTCATGAAATCACAGACAATCACCACTTTGTAATTAGTGCTGCTCTATATTGATGGGCCAGTCCATTCAGTAAGGAGTCCCTGGCACTGCAGGTTGAGTGAGCAAGTTGTGCCTATTTAATTATACACCTGTGTGTGCTACTATTCAGCTTTGTTTTAGGCTTCTCTCTCTGACCAGGATCAAAGTCAGGTTAATTCATAGCAAATGAGCCACCAACAATCGGCCTGCCTTTAGGTCTGGATCCTTGAATCTTTTGCTCTTACAGTTATCAGCCTCTTATTTCTGTTTACCAGTTCTAAAGTAGTTGAGGTGCTTTGTACACCTGGTCATAAAGTGGTTCTACAAGTTAAAATTAAACTCTCCATTAGTATTTCCCCAACTATCACATCAAAGTTAGTGGGAGAATCATGGCCATCGAACTTTAGCCTCAATTAAAGTTACAGAATTTGTGGGTGACCTGCAGATACAGAAGTTATGGCTGAACGTTGCTTTCATTTAGGAACTTTAGTTTGTTATGGATAATTCCATTGATTTAAAAGAGACTACAAAGATTTTCTATCACTTACAATTTTGCCCATTAAATCTTGACCAGGGACATAACGCGTTTGTGTAGAAGACACTAAAAGAGTTTCATAATTTTTATGGACTTTTACTTGCTTTTTTTTATAAAGTCTGTATGGTCAGTAGATATTTTTCAAAATAGTTTGCACTTGACTGTTCAAATCTGTTTAAAAAGGGGAAAAATAGAAGAGGTAAAACAGTTCTCTGTGAAATTCCCAGCTGCCTTGTGCTCTACACTGTGTAAGCCAAGATGATTTTATCAGTCTCCTCTCTTCCCACAAGACTGTTGAGAAACTCTGTCTCCCGCTGACTTAAATACAATAAGAAAGTTTTTATAGAGCTTTACATAGTCTGCACAGCAAGTGTATGCTTACTGTACTACCTCCCACTACATGAGAATATGTTGTTTTTTATAAGCTCTTGGTGTCTGCTGCCAAACCAAATGCAGCATGCTTTATTATCAATTCCAGCCAAGTACACATTTCATCTTTCCAGTTCACTCACCAGCACCTTTTCCTTCAGTCTTGGTTCAGCAGCACCGCAGTTCCCCAGCCTGCCTTGCCACTTTGCATTCAGCTGTGTTTTCTGGCTAATAACTGTCATACGACAGCCCAAAGCCTGCCACGAGACATCAGTCTCCTCCTCCTCTCGCCCACACCCTGGTCATCTGTGTCCCAGGTCACTGATTTCTCATCTAAAGGAAAACCTCTCTGCAAAGTCTTTGGGTTTAGTTTGCTTTCTGGTTGTTATTTTCATTCAGTTGCTGTGTTTCATTCGAGATGATGAATGATTCCTACTTTCCATACCCAAGGATGACTGTCTGAGGAAAACAAACAAACAAACAAACAGGAGCAGCAACAAACACAACAGCGCAGTCTAGTCAATATTCAGATGTAGGTCCTGGTTTCCAAGGAAGTCTTTGCTAGCACAGTGAAAGGACAAACTCTGTTTTTTACAATTTGCCTTCTAAACCAAACACAGCAGGCACAGACAGGAAAAAACCCACAACTGAAAAAACAGAAGGTATAGTATGAGAAAGCAACAATTAATGCAAAAAATCTTAATTGGTACACCTGCATCACCAGAGCTATCGTCTCATAATAGACTGAGGTTTTCCTTTCTCGCTACTCTGCCCTAGTGAGATCACATCTGGAATATTGTGTAGTACTGGGCCCCTCAGTTCAAGAAGGACATAGAACTGCTTGGGAAAGTTCAGCATAGAGCCACATAGATGATGAAGGGAGTGATGATGAAAGGCTGAAGGAGCTGGGTCTCTTTAGCTTGTAAACAAGGAGACTGAGGGATGACCTCATTAATGTTTACAAATATGAAAAGGGCAAGTTGCCAGGAGAAAGGAACCAGGCTCTGCTCAGTGTCATCCAGTGATAACACAAGAGGCAGTGGGTGTCAGCTGGAACAGAGGAGGTTCCATATGAATATGAGAAGAAACCTCTTCACAGTGAGGATAATGGAGCATTGGAACAGGCTGCCCACAGAGATTGTGGAGTCTCCTTCTCTGGAGACATGTAAAACCTGCCTGGACATGTTCCTGTGTGACTTGATCTAGATGATCTTGGTCTGGTAGGGGGATTGGACTAGATGATATTTCAAGGTCTCTTCTAATCTGTAATATTCTGTGATTCTGTGATACATTGCAATGATGTGCTTAATAATGGGATTTGGAGCAAGGAAGGGAAGAGATGGACTTATTTGCCAGAGATATAACATCTTGTACCTCTCTTGGGGTGAGGTTCAGCTCCGGTAAAACTAAACATCCTAAACAAGGCTATTCTTTAGTTGGTTCATTAGTTGATCTTCTTTACCAGGTAATAAATTCTGTAGGTGAATCTGCCTAATTACTATGGTTTTCCATTGAAGCAGGTCCTTTACTTCTTTGTATAGCCAGCCACAATGTCAATCCTTAAATTTAAAGTATTAAATTTAGGTGAGAAAATCTCACCTGTTTAAAGAGTCAGCATGGTGAATCCTTCAGGAGCTCTCAAAGTAAAAGTGGGAATACTGCTTTCTAAAGATGGGAGACTGTCTGGGTACACTGGGGGCTGTTGACTTACCATGCTTTGGCAAGGGGTGTTGGACTTAGATGATCTTTTGAGGTCCCTTTCAATCCATAGCATCCTGAGATTCTAAGAACATGCTGGCATATTTTTTTTTAACTGGCTCTAAGTTTGTTTTTTGAAAGGCCTTAAGGAAAAGAAGACTGCTTAGAATTGAGACTAAAAGTTAGTTCCTGACTCTGAGTTGTAATCAGGGAAAATTTACACCCATCTACTTCCTCAAGTGGCAGAGGAGAATCATCTAGAGTTTTCAGGTTCTCATCTGACACCAACAGGATCCAGCTTGTCACTACTGACATTAATGGAAATGCTGCTTTGCAGCAATATATGAGAATCTGGGCCTCCAGTCATGAGTTTTTATAGTGGGGCCAGAAAAGGGAGCCTGAGGATTTTGTTCCTTCCTGCATGCATGGGTCCCTTTGCATTTCTCAGTTATTGGGGCATTAGGTTTAATTGAATGTACAACTTAATTACTGGGAGCATCTCAGCCTGGAACACATGCTGTGCACTCACAGTTTGATGCATCTGCAACTGCACAATTTTGCAGGGATGTTGCTTATCAGGTATGAGTACACTTCACTGTTGAGAGAGGCAATGCTTACACCTCCTTTGTCCTCATACAAGTAAATCTGCTTTTAGGACCTCTGAGTGATGGCTCTTTGGGTGGGATGCTCTTATTTTTTCCACTGATACTCATATTTCTCATGCAGAACATATGTTATGGGTGTATCACGACACCTCAGCCAAGTTATTAACCAAGTAGGAAATGAGTATTTCCAGCAGGGCTTGGTTTTGGCACACAGCAGACAAAGTCCCCTTAAAAAAATCTTGTCATATCACAAGAACACTTGCCAATGGAGAATGATTAAACCTCAAAAGCCCTTCCTGGGTTTGCTGAATTGGCAGCATAAAACTCTTCACCCCAAAAAATGTAATGAGGAAAGTGTCCATATTATCCTCTTCTTCAAGACAAGGGGAAATATGTGGAAAAAGCCAGGGAACAGAAGATTTGACATGCATAAAATATATCTGTAGCTTGCAAGCAGCATTCATAAAGTCATACAATGGGATTGCAAATGCATTTATTAAGGCTTGTTTCCTACTGCGTGTTCAAAAGGCATTCGTTTCCTTCACTAGGATGACAGACATCAGTGGAGCAGCAGAGGATCAGTGCTAATGCAGGGAAACACAGCTCTTACAAAGGCAGGAGACATTTAACTGATTCTGATAGATCTGACTTTAACATTTTCAAATATATTTTTCCTCTTGCATTTTCTGCTTCCTCCTCTCTCTTCCACGCATCCTGTGCTGCCACTGATCTTTCCAATGATGAGGAAATTTGACATCCAAGCCAGGAAAATGCGGTGTCTGCATTAATTTATTCTCCTCTCTGCATGGGAATTAAGCCAAACTGAAGGGTTTCCAAAAGCCTCTCTCCCTCCCTTTCTTGTTTTTTTGTTGGATTGGTTTGGGTTTTTTTTTTTTTTTGCCTTGTTTCTTCCAGACAGTGAGTTTACAGAAACAGCTCAAAAAGCAATGGCTGAAAGGTTCCTGAGCTGAACCTATTACTGCCAACTGATCATATTCACCTGAACAGAAGCTATAACACTGATATATGGTGTCAGCAGTAAATATGTTAAGAACAAAAAAAGTGTTGAAGAAAAAGGTTTAACACGGCTTGAAAATTTTTTGCCATCTGTCCACTGTGATAAGGTCGTGTCCCCTAGAGCCCATTGGCTCGACGTTACAACAGCTCTGATTAACATTAAATGAACAATTTGAGACTGCAGTTGCTGCATACTTGTGATTGTAGGGATTTAAAACTGTTCAAGCAAATCCTATGTTCAACCAAAATGTATTTATATTACAGGTCAGTGCAGTTAAAAATATGCCTAAATTTTATCCTAATTAGGCAATTAATTTTCAAGTCCTAAATATTATAGCAGACATGTAATTAAAAATGCATTCTACTCAGAATTTTGTTTTTTAATTCCATCACTGCTGAGAATGTTCCTGCCACGGTGGATGTTTCTATTCAGTTTTTGCTTATCACAATCATCGAGCAACATTCAATTATCATTCCTGGCAATTAAAATAATGACAACAGTTTTGAACCTTCAAGAAGTCCTGACTTGAATTTGAAGCAAATGAAATAATAACATCAGTGGTCATTTCAATTTTATTTCCTATTCACGTTTATTAAAAAGGAAATTTCTAAACTCCTTGTCAGGGCTTAAATATTTATTTATTAATAAAGTTTAAGCTGAAATCTCTAGAAGAACAGCAAAGATATGCATTTTCCTTTTCAAGATGGAAATATTCAGGAATACCTAACATCTGGCCTTTTATCTTCCAGCTTTCGTATGTGCATTTATTCAGCTCTATTAAATGTGGGGTTTGGTGTTCATGCTTGCATCTGGAATTTACTATCTGCAGTTCTCTCTACCCTACAAATTAGGTTCTATACGTATTTTAAAGACAATGGCTGCAGGCTTGCATCTAGTTTGTCAAGTTAGGTCCATTGTGAAGAAATTCTTTGCTTGTGGGTAATTTATGGTTTCAGTAAAGTCCAGTAAACTTAGAGAAGTTTGTGCACTTCTCCATGTTCATAGTACGAATAATTCTGGATAATTTAAGAAAACACAACTTTCTTCTGCCTGTGACCAAACGTACCATAAAGGAAGATTTATCAGCATAGTAATGATGCCTATTACTTGCTTTAGGAAACAGACTAGAGAAAGCAAGGTACACATGCAGTGAAACATTATCACTACTCTCCTTCTGACACCTTTGATAAAAAACAGCAGCAGCATCACCATAAAAATCTTCTTTAAAATCACCAATTTTATATCTACAGTTAGCAGGAGAAAGCCATAGACATTCATCTTATAGGACCTTGCTGGCACTTCTGATTTCCCTTGAAAGGTTTTAATTGAGGTCACCCAGTGCCGTGAAATTTAGCATAAATACAGTTTAGGAGAATTCAGCTCCGTTTAAGAATTACATAGTTAGCAGAATTGACTGGGGCCCTTTTGGCCCTGCCAGACCTTTGGTTCATTCAGGGGTTTAGCAAAGTTAGGCACAGTATTGCTGCTCTGTAATTGATGGCAAACTCTAATTCATTCTAAATCAGTTTATCAATTAAATGTGACTGCTACAATATTCAGGAAGGTCAGCCTGGTTTGGAAGACTTGGGTCTGTGAGTCTGATGATGTTTCTGTGCCACTACCTCCACCTCTGCCCACTCTCCTGATTTCTTCAGCTGTTAGACAGGAATAACTATGCTTGTCCATGTATATCACACAATATTTTTGAGTGAAAATCACTTACTGCACCCACTTTCAGGATATAGAACAAGTTCATTGTGATACCTTCTAGGAGAAGTGGCAGGAACAGGGCAGAGACAAATACTGTTCCTGAGCAATACCACACCTCAACTGAGAGAGATACATCAGTGTTTGTTATTTGAGGGACTTCCAAATTGAGAAGGCATAAACACAAGGCAACTGCAAGCAGAGGTACAGGTTTGGATGCCTTTTGTTCCTAAGTGCTAGGTGAAGTGTCGACCACAACTGTTGGAGCAACACACTTGAACAGCTGAACCTTCTGAAATGAACTTTTATTTCAGCAGACATCAAAACATCTTGTAATTTACAGACTATTCCCAGAATCATTAACCTCCAAAGCTTTTTCGTGAACTGTATTATTCTAGCAGTCTAGCAGCAAGTAGTCAATACATTGAATCATAAATTTCATTGCATGTAAATGATTGTGGAAGAGATTCCCATAATTCCTTGGATTGTGAAGGGATGGTCTTCTCTTCTGCAGCTAAGAAATTCCCAAATACAATAAAATCTTAGTGATCAAAACACCTTCTAGCTTTTAATACTGTACTGGACATCAATAGGACTAGAATATAGCCTGGACTTTGGAGAAATAAGAAACAAGAGGGTGAACACAGATTTTAGTGATATATTGGGGCATCCTCCTGACTCTCTAAAATTACCATCTGTTGGGAAAACTGAAAAATGTAACCCGGTTTTGTGAGTTTCAAAAAGTGTGGTGATTCTGCTCAGTTCATATCAAAATTACAACAGACCATTAACTTCTCTAAATTGGGGGTCTGAGAACAGCAAACACAGATTGCAGCTGCATTTTCTGCATCTCAGCTAAGTAGAAACATCACAGAAATCACTTCTGTTTTCACACCCTGCTGGCAATTTCAGAAGCCACAGAGTGGAGAAGGGTGTTGACATAGTACAGCCACGTAGTTTATTTTATTTTTAAAAAGCGATTTTCTTAGAATTTCATTCTGGGTTAGTATCAAGTTGCATAAATCTTACACTTCATTACCCCGTCTCTCTTTATAAACAAAATCCCAAATCATGTGTTAGACTCGTTTCAGAGCTGCTGATTCACTGAGCAAACACTCTCTATTCACAGCATGCACTAACACATACATGTCCCAGTATCCTAAGCTGTGACTGAGACTATCCTCTGGTGTTTCATTCCTGAACACAGTTCTTTTGCATGTAAAGTAGACTCTTTTACTCCATCAGAAATAATTTTGGCAAAAATTAATAAGATTAAGAATTGTTACAGGATCATAGAATCACAAAATTGTTCAGGCTGCAAAAGACCTTTAAAATACATTAATCCAATCATTACCCCAACTGGCCCAAGGCTAACACTAAACCTTGTTCCTAAGGTCCAGATCTACATGACTTTCCCTTCTTGGACCTGTTCTAGCACTGTGATATCTTCTTGTATTGGGATTGACTTCAGTTCTTTGATCCAGCCTGCCTAACCTCAAACCAATCAACACACCTGCCCAACTTGGTGTCATCTGCAGACTCATTGAGGTTGTGCTCTAACTACTCATCCAAATCATCCACACAGATATTAAACAGGAGTCACACTAACATTAAGCCTTGGGAATGTCAGTTGCAACCAACTCGCTTTAATACCATTGACCATCACTCTCTGGGTTTGGTCATCCAGACAACTTTTAACCCATGGCAGCTTATTTTCCTGCAAGAATGCCATGGGGAAATGAAGTTGAAGACCACTGAAATCCAGAACAAAATCTCCCATCCACTAGACATGTCACCTTGTCATAGAAGGTGATCATCAAAGGGCACCTACCTTTCATGAACACATGCTGACTGGGCCTGATCACTTAGTTATCCTGTAAATAGTGCAAAATGGTCCTCAAGATTATATGGTTCACAGTCTTCCCTGGCACTGAGGTCAGTCCCACAGATCTGTAGTTAATTCAAAAATATTCATATTTAAGTGCTCAAGTTTATCACTACTCAACCCACCAGTAACTCTACATGGTGGGTGAAATCAGGAGCAGCCCAGAAAGGTTCAGAGTGGTCTAAAGCTTGCAGACCTCCAAGAAGGATAAGTCTCATTGGTCCTATAATTTCACACTCAGACAGATTTTAACAACTTCACAGGTGTTGTAGGTTAGGAAAAACAGGTTTGTTTGCCCTGCATCCAATATGAGACTGTTTGGGAGTAAGCAGTCCCTTTTCCTCTTCTGGAGCCCTGATGGGTGGCAGGTCAGCCCAGGCAGGGTGGCCCTGGCCAGACCCCAGCCTGCCCCACTTGCTCAGGCTGGACCGCCACAACCACAACTGGATCCAGGCTGTAGGATGGCAGGGTTATGGTGGAAGCATGTCTGCTGCCGAGAGGCTCTGGCTCTGTGCCATGCTGGAGCAAGTGGCTCCATGTTGTGCTGGCAGAAAGCCCTTTCCCTGCCCACACACAGTGAAGTGGGCAGGCTCAGTGAGAAAACACCAGTGCCAATTCCTCCACACATATTGTGGAACAGAGCTACACTGATCATCACAAACCTGAAGATGCTGGAGTGGTGACCTAACCTTAAGAAGAAAAGCCCTGAAAGCCCGAGACCCTTGAAGGAGGAGGGAGGTCCCTGGTGGTTGCCATTGTCTCCTTGCCATGTGACCAGGTTGTATGGCAGCCACCATCCTGATTTACAGAACAGTGGGAAGAGAAGCTATTGTCACAGCTCACCATCAGGAAAGAGACTGAGGATGCTTGAGTACAAGGGAAGACAAAGCCCAGAAAGACATCTGTTGTTTCATCTTGGCAGAAGTGTCCGCACAAGAAAGCTGAAGACTTGTAACTTTTAAACCTTTGGCAGAATGTCAGGAAATTTGGGGTTGAATTGTCCTAGGGATGGGTCTTCCCTGTTGGTACTGCTGTGCTCTGTGTGTCACTCTCCCCAGTGGACCTGACCTGACACCAAACCCGCTACAGAATGCTTTTCCCATTTCCTTTTCTCAGGATGTGTGTGACAGCATTATGACTGAGTTCTGATTTGTTTGTGTCACCTGTGATTAGATATAAGTTTAACAAACCCTCTTGTTTCCCCAGGCTGTTTTCTCTTGTCTGACAGACTCTATCCAAGACCCCTCAAGGCCTTTCTGTTTGAAATATCTTAACTGGGGACAACAGGGAATGTAGCAACTACTTTATATTTCTAAGCATAGTTGTGGAATTTCATGTCCTGTTGTGTTGCAGAAGCCTAATGTAAAGAAATCACATTTAACTTATGCTTTCTAAATTTCAAGTGAAGAAATATTATAGCATCTTACTGTCTCTGATTTTATTTTAAGCAGACTCAAAGTTCAATCTCTCAGACTCCCCATGCAACAGAATGAAAAATTCTTGCAAAAGATGAAAACCAGCATGAATTCCACATGATGACTTCTGGCTAGCTGGCAGTTCAGCAAGAAGCAAAAGAGCTGCTAAACTGTGTGAATCTGCACATCAAGATTTGGAAGGTTACTGAGTGTTGAATTCTTCCACTTTAACCAGGATGAAACAGGGGTTGTCACACTGTCTGCTCCCTAGCACAATAAAGTCCTGACTTGGCAATCTCTGTGTGTGATAATAGTGAGAAATCCTGGTAGGGGGACTTGTCACAGCATTAGGTCTTAAAACTAGGTGCAAATACAAAGCTCTGAAGCAGAGCTCTTTCTCTAAAGAACCTATTTTCTCTTTTTTATCTGTAGTTCAGTGATTTATGGAGACCCTGGTCAGCACCCTGTGTGAGGCAGCAAGGAGGGGAGACAGAGCAAGACCTCGCCTTTCTTCTTCATGTCCTGTATGCTAGAGAGCTGTGACATATCTTCCTTCTATTTCATGGGCAGATAAGTTGTGTTACAACCTAGGCTTTAGAGAATTACTCACCCAGGTGGATACTGATGCCCATGGAATCTGGCTAGAGAAAATCCCTCATCCATCATCTGAGGATACTACCCTGGTACAGCTCTCATTCACATGCAACCAGGGTGCAACAGGCATTATTTTTTTCAATTTTGTGTTTCTCCTACTGAAATTCTCTGGGCCATTGCAAAGAGTCTTTTGAAAATTAGTTTATTTCCAACACTATTTATACACAGTTTTATTTGAGAACAACAAGAATAAAGATTTGTTGAAAAATCTCTGTCTTACATTTATTCTAAGATTTTGAAAACATTCAATAGTTTTTACTCTTTCCTTCCCATGAAAGAATATATTCTGGACAATATCCTTAACTCATGAGGACATAAAATCATTAAGATTGGAAGAGACCTCCAAGATCATAGAATCATTAGGGATCAGAAGGGACCTCGAAAGACCATGCAGTCCAATCCCCGTGCCACAGCAGCATCACCAAGGCCAAGTCTCACAGGAACATATCCAGGTGGGTCTTGATCATCAAGTCTAACTGTAAACCCAATGCCACCATGCTCACTAAAGCATGATTTCAAGCACCAGATCTACATAGTTTTGTAACTCTTCAAGGGATGGTGACCTCATAACCTCCCTGCACAGCCTATTACAACACTTGAAACAAGATTCTATCTCAAATTGATAATAAGGATATGAGAAATTTCTTTGACTATATTTTTATACATTACAAAATGTTGTTTTATATGAAGTGGAAATAATATTGGCAAACAAAGTTATATTTATCTTAGAACAGTTATTTTTAATATTTCCAAGTTTATTTACTTACCTTCCTTTCTTATTGACAAAGGAGTATTTACTGCCAGAATATCTGGAAAGGTCTTGAAAAGCTACTTCTATCAACAAAATACTCAAAGCTTTTGTAAAAGAAGAATAAGAACACATATGTCCTCATTATTAGATGCATATGTATGTAATGCATGTAACCATGTGCGTATAACATGGATGCTTTTAACATAGATGATTTCTGGCAGTTTTTTTACTTGCTGGCTTTCCAGTGCTGTCAGACAAGGTGAACTAGTCCAAACACACCTTTTACACAACCTTAAACGGAGTTCTTTCAGCTCATCAAAAACACCCACCCTGAATTCAGCAGATTTTGAAACAAAGGACTTAAAATACAAAGGAATAGGCATGATGCTGTTGTGTGTATTCCTGCTGTATGTCAGATGTTAGAGGAGGAAGATGTTCATTGCTACAGGGGCTGTAAGAGAAGTTTATTTGTTCAGGTTCACACACTCAGAGAAGAGTGCAGCCTTCCTCTGGAACAAATAACAAGTTTATATAAAATTGCCATCTATCTGCAAGATGCCAATAAATGGAACAGGAACATACCATTGCACACCACAATAAAAATAAATACAATTCAATATGCAATAGATCAGAGGAGATAATTACACATATCCCCAAGGCAAGCAGAATTTAGCAAAAAGACTATTTGATACTATTCATAGCATTGCTCAGTGGTCTCTGTGAAATAGCCATAAATCCTCTGTTTTCCTGGCAGATGGAAATAAAGCCAAAGTGATGCATCTGTTAGCCTTAAAATACATCCACTGATATTCAGCAAAACTGTGAGATAACGATCCCAAATTCTATATTCACCAGGGAAATTCAGTGTACTCAGTGCTTAGTTTTCAATGCTTAGTTATGTGGGCTTCCTCGTGCTATCTGCAGCCATTGTTAGTCTGACATGATGAATTGCCTCCTCAGGTCTCAGTGAGGATAATTATTCTCTAAGCAACTCACACAACCACCCTCATCGCACACAGAGAGAATGCAGAAGTGAAGAGAGTGGAGAGGGGGAAAAAAGGGGAGAAAGGAGAAAAGAAGAAAAAAACTCAAACCCACAAGAACTTCAGATTTCTTAGGCACAACAGGTAGCTGAGATCAAACCAAGAAGATTAACCTCTCCCTGGTACAGTGCAACAGATGTAGAGGTTTGTTGGTCATCATCTTCCCAAGTCAGAGAGGACTGCTTCTCCCTGGTAGGTCTCAAACCTTCTATGATGGTGGATAGAGATTTCCCAACATAGTAAATGGCCAAGTGGCCAGGGAAGTCAGACTTGTGCATCTCAGCTGGGTACACAGTGGTTGCAGTAAAAAGGATAAATTGCACTTGCTAGACCTCTTGAATTCAAGTGAAATATCTTCGTTTCCTCAGCTGAGCCAGCAAATACCAGTTCACAGCAGCTTAGAGGTGACAAACTCAGAGCTAGCTTAATAAAAGAAATGAAAAAGGAAAAATCCAGTGTGGGCAGGGAGAGATAACACCATTATTGACTTTTTTTGTGAATACTGTTCAGATGCTGTGGTAGGACCATAATGTATAAATGACACAGAGATAGATAGGCAGATATCTTAGAGCAAACTGAATTTTCACTTTTATTTTTCCTTGAAGTATCAATAATCCTTAAGGGCTCAAAAAGTACCTAAAAACTCTCCACTTAAGCATCTTCCAAATGTCTGAGTCCTAGTATGTGCCAAATATCACTGCTCACTTCACTCCCTCATTAATACCTGTGTAACAGTTCACTGAGGACCTCTGACACTGAAATTTGCCCCCCTTTACAAAATTCCACTTTATCACTGATAAGAAGCTTGGGCTAAGAACTTTTGTAAACATGATATTGTCAAGAAAATGTGTAGAAGTAATGACAGATTTTATCATAGATTTTATCAGGGGCAAAAAGGCAGAGAAAGGCTAAGTGATTTTTCTCAACCCATAGAAAAGTTGAAACCTAAACAAGTCAACATATTCCCTCTAAACCACTTTGGTTCATGAAACATGTTAATTGGAAGAAATGGGGAGATGCACTGAGATAGATGGATGAACCAGAGATTTGGGAGGCACAGGACTGTTTTGTAAAAGGATTAAGATGATTACTTTTGTTGCTTGGTCATAACTGAGGGAGGATTGTCTCTCTGGAGTCTCTGAGAGTTTGCAGCTGAGAAGGTTATAAAACTGCTCCATCATGAAGGGTAAATGGAAAAATGGAATTCAATCAATATGCAGGTGAAATCTTGTTTTGCAAAGTAAATGATCTGCCGACACATTTCTTCGGAAACCTCCATGAATCTGTGATCCTCATCATGTTTTAAGAAAAAAAGCAAAGTAACACGGTAAGCCTGTCCCTTCTCTCTCCTCTCTCTACCCCTTTGCAATCATTTTCATGGCAGTCCTTTGTATTTTCCTTCATTTGCTTCAATTTTTGATGAGCCTGTGCCGTCCATCCTCACACAGCAGCTGCATCATAATCACTTGGAACAAATATAATGCAAGCTGCTGCTGTGCTTTTCTTCTGCATGTAATAAGAATCTTCTACAAATGCAAGATGCCTAAAACGACTAATTCTTCGTAAAGCACTGCAAAAGATCATAATGCTAAAGAAATAGAAGGTCATTGCTCTGGAATACACATTTATACTGCCAAAAATTTGAAACAACAGTTTTAGCAGAGCCTGATTGATTCTGTGATTCTATAACTTCTTCCCAGTGAGGGTGATGGGGCACTGGAGAGGGCTGCCCAGGTGGGTTGTCAGTCTCCTTCTCTGGACACATTTGAAACCCGCCTGGACTTGGTCTGAGTGATCCTGCAGTAGCAGGGGGATTGGACCAGATGATCTTTTGAGGTTCTTTCCAATCCCTGATGATTCTATGAAGATCTAAACTGTCTTCTCAAGAGAATGAGTGTGCTGGGATTAAATATTCACACTTTACACACACACACAAGGGTTACAAAGCACATAGGGTAGGCATCATAAAATATAAAAAAGAATGTCAAGGAGATGCTAATATTTGATACACTTCTTCACATTTTTCTTTTCCCATTGAAGCAAATTCTGCTTTATTTGAGTTCTCAGAGCTAATATTTCTATTGTCTTCAGGAGTTCTGGCTGTTTAGAGTTTAATTCGTTTACCACTTGATTTGACCTCTTTTCCTTATTTTATTCCCCTCACTTCTCTTACTCTCCTTTTACATCCACTACAGAAAGCATTTTTGTCATAGGCCACAAGGAAAATGTGACGATAAACATTCGATTACTGACATCTCTCCAGCAATAATGCATTTAGTGTGAAGTATTTATTAGAAGGAAATGAAAGATCCAGCCTTTTTGAGGAACGGTAGCCAGCTTTCAAGATTAACTGACAAGAAAATATATTGTACACTACTAATGGGAGATGTGTCCCATACTGCTGCTGTTGAAGCTGCCACACAAAATAATGAAATATTCTACAAAACATGTCTACAAGGTAATTTATACAGAACAAACACTTGTCATACAGTTGGTAGTGAGTGACCTATGTTGCTTTGCTCTGCTCTACAACCTCATTAGTTATAGTGGCTATGGGGAGCTCTATGGACGGGTGTCCTGGGACTCTGTGATAGAGAGGAAAAGGACCATAAAGCCAGACCCATGCTGACCGCTGTCTAAGGCTATTACAGAGTACATTTTTAAAGTTCCAGTAGAAGTTCCTATAGAGAATTGCTATAGTTAACACACATCCCTGCTTTCAAATGTTGCCCCCAGCCAGCATGTGAAGGGAAGTGACCCATATCTCATCTCACAAGCCAGTCACCTCCCCGTCTGCACTGTTAGGAAGAACATAAGCAGAGCTATGTAAACTCGTGGGATTTATTGGTGTATTGCTTTCCTTCCCCTCCCAGTTTGAAGCTTGATGGTTATGGTCATGCCCCTCCCCAGATTATATAGCCTGAAGTTTTCCCACATGAGCAGAATATCTGAGATAAAAAGACCTTACCTCTGTTGCAGAAGTAATTTTCTGCTTTTTCTTCTTTCCTATTTAGAGACAGGATATGACAAGCTGAAGATGGTGAGGTGGACTCTATCTGTATGGCAAGCTCTACATCACTACACGTGACATAGTGGAGCACCAACTACTGCCAACAAAAAAGAGCAGGACATATGTTTTCCCTCTTTGAAGTCAAGAACTGAGCACTAATTAAGACTTTTCCTAACTTTTTAAGGTATTCAACCTTTATTTATCTATTCAGACCTTATGTTCATCATCTAGTTGCGTACATATAATATACTAGTTACATAGATGTGTGTGGAAGCTTGACAACAAGAACATGGGAATAAAGAAATTCTACCAGGAAGAAAGCTTTGATGGAAATAAAATCTCATCCAAATAATCTTGAAATGATCACAGAATCATAGAATGGTGGGAGTTGGAAGTGACCTGTAGAGATCACTTATTCCAACAAACCTGCCAGAGCAGGATCACCTAGAGCAGATCACACAGAAACACATCCAGGTGGGTTTTGAATGTCTCCAGGAAAGAAGATTCTACAACCTTCCTAAGCAGCTTGTTCCAGAGCATTGTTACCCTCACCATTAAAATGCTTTTACTTGTCATCAATTTAAATCTTCCAGTTTGTGACCTTTGTTTATGGGCTCTACCTAGAAAACTCTGGTCCAATCATCTTGATGCTCAATTTTTAGATATTTGTAAAGATTAATGAGATTTCCCCTCAGGTCTGCTCCTTACCATCTTAAACAGCCTCATTTCTCTCAGCTTCTCCTCATAAAGCAGATGACCCACATCCCTAACCCTCTTAGTGGCTTAGGCACCTTCCAGTAGTTCCTTGTCTTTCTTGATCTGAGGAACCCAGAACTGGACACAATATCCCAGATGAGGCCTCTTCAAGGCAGAGTAGAGACGAAGGAGGACTTCCATCAACCTACTGTCCACACTTAATGCACACCAAGGGACCATTGGCTTTCTTGGACACGTAAGCATCATTAGAGAATTACAGTATTACATTTAGAGATTATTATAGAATTACTGAATATACCTGGCTGGAAAGAAACTCCCAGATCACTGAGTCCAACCATACACACAACAACAGGGAAACCAAAACCTTGATTAGAGACCAGCACCAAACACAACCAGTTAAAAAAATAAAAAAATAATATAACCTCCCTAATAAGTCTGCCATGAAAGCAGGTTCTGAAGCAGTACGTCTACAAGTTTCTTAAACACCTCCAGGGATGGTGACTAGGCAGGCTGTTCCAGCACCTGATCACTCTCTCAGTAAAGGATTTCTTTCCAATATCTAATCTACACCTTCCCTGCCTCAACTTCCGATCATTTCCTCTGGTCCTGTCATTATTCACTTGGGAGAAGAAGCCAACATCCACCTCTCTACACAGGAATCACTGAATCATTAGGGTTCAGAAGGGACCTTGAAAGCTCATCTAGTCCAATCCCCCTGCAACAACAGGATCACCCAGACCAAGTCACACAGGAACACATTCAGGTGGGTCTGGAACATCTCCATAGAAGGAGACTCCAAAACCCCCCTGGGCAGCCCATTCCAGTGCTCCATTACCCTCACTCTGGGCCTGGATCCATCCTCCTGACACCCAACCCTCACATATTTTATTATATTTACAACCCACATCCAGATAGTTCTAGAGGCCAATGAGTTCTCCCCCCAGTCTCCTCCTGTTCAAACTAAATGTGCCCAGTTCTCTAAGCATCCTATTAGATTACTTGTTCTCTGGACCCCTTGCAAGCTAGTAGCTCTCCTCTGGACACATTCTAGCACCTCAATGTCCTTCTTATTGTTAAAGGCTCAGAACTGAGCACAGTACTTGAGGTGAGGCCTCACCAGCACACCATAACATTCCTGACAGTGTGCTCAGCAGAACAATTGTCATAAATTAAAACCTCCTTTTCACCTCTTAGCACTTTGGCAAACAACCTGAAAAAGAAAAGTGCAATAGTGATCAAAGCTGTACGTAACTAATTACCTGAATTTCTGTCCTTCCTTCCCTCTGCACAGGCACTAATGATGAACACAAAACACAGGAATGAGAGGAGATCAAAAAAGCATAACCTGTATGTGCACAAATTGCTTACACCTCCCCCCCCTTTTTCCTCCCAAGACTCACTTCTCTTTTCTGCTTTAAGATGCTATTTCACATCTGTTATTCTTTTTTGTCTGCTTGTGGTTTGACAGGACTGTATTGCACATACTGGGGACGTGGCCAATGACTATTTCAGTGTGTCACATTCACTTGATTTTATCTATCCAAGCTTGCAAAATTGGACCACTGAGTCTAAATTTGATTCAAAATGAGGACTAAGTTTTCTGTTAGATTGCAAATCAAGACTTCTATCTCAGTTTGAATCTGGCAGCCTAGTGAGCTTAGGAGATATTTGAATGACTTTCTGATCCTGTGTGGGGTGGTTTTTTTATCTTCTTTTCATGAAAGCAAAAGAACTCTCAAGAGAATATCCATCTTTATGACAATGCCTCTATCTTTTCCTGGGATGCTATGAAAGAGCAACTCGTCTTGTGGGATTTCAGCTGTTTTCAATCTGTAATCAATGACAATCCACTTCACAAACAAAACCCTGCGTAAAACATACAATAGCAAATAGGATTTAATTTATTAACTTTATGATGGAAATCGCTTAAAAACTAGCATGCTGATCACACTAGAAGATGCTCACACTATTTTATTTTTTCTTGGTATTTTACCTAACCTTGTGCCTTCAAGAGTGCAGCTTGGTCTAGGTGATCCTGCTGTGGCAGGGGGATTAGACTAGATAATCTTTCGAGGTTCCTTCCGATCCCTAATGATTCTATGACTCCAAGACAGTCTTTCCAAGCACTTATTGCACACAAGCCACTCACTTCAGTATTAAAACACTTTGTCCATCTCCAGAATCATGGAACTCCTCTCTTCCATGCACTCTGAACATATTACATACCCATCTTTTCCAGTGATTGTAGCATCTTTTCCAGAATTCTCCTAATGTTGTTACTGTTTTGTGGATTTATGTTTTACAAGCACTAATTTGTGCTTTGGTGTTTCTGCACAGTGCTGCTTTGTTCCTATTAATCTTAGCACCATTGCTCTAATACATTTGTTTTAACCACCGAGATGCCTTGTAACAGAAGACCCTGGTTGGGTTGCCTCTATTAACTAAGAATAACTGTCAATGAAATTACATCCTAAAGGCCTCTTTCATTAGATTCTTTTGAACTTCTGAATGCTTTCCCAGGGATTTGATTGCTTTTAGACTGGCACTTCCTAACAAGGCTTTTGAAGTAAACTTTCATGCCACAGTTACTATGACAATAGTGTAATGCTGCAGCAGCATTAATTGGAATTTTGATTATTTCTTTGGCTCAGAAGAGTCTATGTTTTAATAAGTGGCTCAACCGTGCTTCAGATCGATGCTGCAAGGCAAAGCTGAAATCTTTATTTCCAGTAAAATTTGAATTAACAGTGTTGCTGAAGAGGAAGAAATGGAAGATGGAAGTGGCATCATAACATCAACACAGCAAATATTCACTACTTTTTGTATGATTTTTGATAATCATTCCTTTTAAAGAAAAGACACAAATTTTCTTCTATAATGGAAATTTCTGACATGTATTCCCATATTCTACTACCTAATTTAACTTTGCCTCATATGGTAGAAACAGTGAAATAGCATAAATGTGAATTCCTCACAAGAAAGCATGGTATATTATATCATCTACAGTGGACTGAAGGAACTTCTTGGAGGCACCAGGCACAATTCCTGCCAGCTATTAACATTGCTCATTCCTTAGAATTTCAAGGTGAAGCAAACAACTAGGCAAGTCATAAAATTTTGATGAGAAATATTTAACCTTTTCCTGTTCAAGCTTTGAATCAAACCCACAATTAGATATTACCAAGAGAAAGAAAGGAAGTGTGACAAAATTAATTAATCTAATTTGAAGGGTTTTTTCAACTAAATTAATCTCATTATAATTCTCAATTATTTGTCGTATTAAGACTATATGTGTGTGTCTGTATACACACAAATATAATAAATACAATACAAATAATAAAATACAATACACACAAACACACCCATACATTTCAGACTGCAGCTCATGAGCTCTTAGAAAGCTTAGTTTAATTCCTAGAGATGGAAATCAACAGGATTTCACCACTTCCCCTCGTAAGTTTCCAGCTACACAGTGCAGGCTTAGTATTTGCATTTTGGTTTTCATTTAATTTTTCTCTACTCTGCACTAATGAGACCACTTCTGGAGTACTGTGTCCAGGTCTGGATCCCACAGTTCAAGAAGGACACAGAGCTGCTGAAAGATGTCCAGCATAGAGTAATGAAGACGAAGAAGGAAGTAGAGCACCTCCCTTATGAGGAAAGGATGAGGCAGCTGGGTGTCTTGAGCTTGGAGAAGAGGATGCTGAGAGGACCTGCCTAGACGTGTTCCTGTGAGACTTGCTCTAGGTGGTGCTGCTGTGGCAGGGGGATTGGAGTAGATGATCTTTTGAGGTCACTCCTGAACCCTAATAATTCTATGACTCGATGGTTTTCTTGATGCTTGTTTCATGGGGGTTTCTGGATATCGTTTATATAGGTAAAGTTAAAGGTTGCAGCATCTCCTATATTGATATCAAAATTCTTAAATTTTGGAGACTTTTCTTCCCTGAAGAAGAGAACATTCTGTCAGAATAAACTGGCCTCATCTATGTCATTGTCAAGCAATGTAGTGCACAAATCTTCATAGACCCAGACTTGATGATTTATACAATCTGTTGTAAAAAGTACAAAAGTCAAAGTATTTGAACCATGACAAAATATTGTTAATATTTGGAAGCTTCTTTTCAGAGACTTAGGCACAATCTTATAAAATTTTTACCTGTAAAAGCTATAGATGGTATTCTGGAAAGTCTTATTTTGCCCATAATTTAAAAAGCTTTTAAAATTCCAGTTCCTTGAACTTACTAGTGTCAAAATAATCAATTAAATAAAATCAGAATATATATATAATTTTATTAAATCATATTTAATGGTGTAAAATATTCTAAGAAAAATCCAATCATGTGGAATTTTTTTAGATTTTATTTATTTATTTATTTTTTGTATTGCAAAACCTGTTCCCATATTATTGCAGACATGTAGGGATGCATATCTTTAGGAAATCGATGGGAACTGTCTTGAGCAGTTTGATCAATGACTACCCCCGCCCATTTCAGCCTGGACATTCGTCTCCTGTTGTTCTGCAGACAGTTTACAGATTAATAATGAAGCATAAAACCAAGTTAGTGGTAACATATGAGCAGGGGAGATGCAAAGCTGAACATCTCACATTAAGGGCACTCTACACCAGCAATCCATCAGAGTGGTTTACACTACACATTTTGTGTATATCTCTCGTGCTTTCCAACAAACACCCACCAATAAAGAAATACAGCTACATCTTAGCAATTCCTCTAGTTTGCTTAGGAAAATTAAACAATTGGCCTTTTAAAAGGCAAGAACAACAGGAATGAGTCTCCCATCAGTCAGATAACGTAAATCAGAAGTCACTATATTGAATCAAGAACCTGTGAATATTTATGTTGGTTATTAAGAGTAATTATTCTACTTCAAATTCAAGAGCACTTTTATTCCTGTTTTAATTTTAAGGGTTTTCTTTTCAAGATAATGAAACAACAATATCAATAGGAAGAAAGAAAAAGGTATGATAAAGAAAAAACTTCTACTGAGTTTATCTGCATCAGTGATGTGGATTTGGTATAATCGCACCTGGAAAATAAATTTCAGATCTACCCTATGAAACCTTAGGCCATTGTTGCTAAATGAACAACTGTTTTACTTCAGTCGTTGAATGAATAATCTCAGTGTCTTTTTTAACTCAATCCCAACCTTTAAAAAAAAAGCATACAAAGTACAAGAGTAGACTTTTTTTATTTCTCTTTAGGTAGAAGATGAAGAGAAGGTACTAATCTGTGACTCCTTCATTCCAGTGCTGTAT
Source organism: Upupa epops (assembly GCA_013397515.1). Classification (NCBI taxonomy): domain Eukaryota; kingdom Metazoa; phylum Chordata; class Aves; order Bucerotiformes; family Upupidae; genus Upupa; species Upupa epops. The sequence goes on from VZRI01011340.1 coordinate 421,027, forward strand.
CTTGTGTTCACACATCAGCTGTTCATTTTGGCTATCAACATTACAAGCTTTTCAAGCAAGACCGTGTGCGTCATGCCTTTCTCTAAAGCAGCTGACACACTATCACTGCACAGCAGATGCTGATGAAGACAAGAATAAAACATTTAAAAATCTAACATCTCACCTCCAAAATAAAAATTAGGAAAACAGAGAAGGTCACTTAGAACAAAAACAATTTATTTTAAAATTGTTCGCAAAAGCCACTCAAGCAATTTCATTGTTCTATTTTATATATAATTTATATGAAAACAGTTATGGTTGAAGTCTTTATCAAAAAAAAAAGATAAAGCAATCCAGTGGTATATTAAAATAAATCTATCATCTGCTATAAACTGCACTTTTGCTCACTTTGAGATGATTGTCACTGTAAGGATATTCCAGGTTGTAGATTAAAAATAGCAGAAACATTATTCTAATTATTTCCAAATAAATGAATGTGGTGCAGCAAATATTTTAATTTAATTTATGTAAAGACCTATGATTCTGGAAGAGTAAGGTGGGGCAAAGCAAGGAAGACTAACATTTTCTTTTAAACATTCACATCTGCTAAAATATATTTCCCTTGCATTTTCATCTCCCTCGAAAAGCTGATAAACTGTAGATAGAAAACATAAATGTATCAAACTCTATTAAACATGTGAGGAAAAAGCAAGTGTCAAGGATCCTTGTGACTTTTCCCTTCAGCTCTGGTGTGGAAGAGGCCACAAAGAGCGGACTATAGTAGCCCAAACTCTACAATCCATCAAAGTCTTAATCCACTCAAACCATTGAGTTGATACTCCTTACACAGACTGAAATGCAAATTGTGATTATTTAGGGGATTACATACGGATTTAGGTCTAGTGTTTATATTGGCCTCCGTAGTTTCATAATGCAGGGCGAATGTCATTAGTGAAATTAGCAGACAAATACAGAGATCATCTCAATAGTTGTAAAGAAGCTTTCTGACAAGATTAGTTGCCTTGAATGACCTCTGTGGGGATTCAGCATCCTACCTGCTCATTGTATTTGTGGATCTTTTCGTTTTGTGGCACACCACTGCAACCCAACCAATAACTGCTGGCCATCTCAAGGGGATTGCCTGCTAGATGTAGTACTAGTAAACCTCCTGTTTGCTTTCCATATAAACTTGCTTTTTCCTGAAAGGTTTAGTAACCATTGCCAGATATAAATCAAAACTTTGCTTTGCAGAAAGTATAAGAAAGATTTTGAAGGTTTTCACTTATGCATTGCGCTTGTAGCTGTTGCCAATGGAACAAATTCAGTGATGGGCTCAATAGGATGGGAATATATACCCTATATGTAAGACTCTATATATAAGACCCTGTATTAAGCATCTCTAAGGTCTGACAAAAAGACAGACAGTCACAAACAACATCAATTAACAATTTAGGCTTGAATTGTTTTCTATTTTACCTCTTGGCTTGTAAAGATCTTTGTAGTCTGTACATTGGGGTGGGTTGGAGATGTCAAGGTGAAGTAGTCTTTGTGATGCAAATAGTCATAGAAAAATCAAATAGTAACTAGTTCTCACTTTTGTGATGATTAAGCAATGTGCTTTTGCAATTTTTGGTTAAATATCTCAGCTAATGGAAACACAATCCATAATGGATATTTTAAGTGTCCCCAGGATGAATATTGTAGAGCGACTCTGCTCAGAGCTGGGTCATTCCAGAGCATGATGCTCAAACATGCTTCCTAGCACAGGTTTCAGTTGCTTTTGTAGCACTACGAATAAATAACTTATGCTGTTGATTATCAGTAGGAAAGATATGACTTGGCATCCAGCCTGAACCTCCCCTGGTGCAGCTTAAGGCCATTTTCCTTTGAAGCACAGAAAGTTGAGGGCAGCCTTGGTTGCAGTGACCATGACATGGTGGAGATCAGGGTCTTGTGTGGTAGGAACAGAATACGTAGCAGAATCACAACTCTGCACTTCAGGAGGGCAAACTTTGGCTGTTTCAAGCAACTGATAGGGCAAAACCAATGGGACAGGGTACTGGCAGGTAAAGGGGCCCAAGAGAGCTGGTCATCATTCAAAGACCACTGCTTTGAAGCACAACACAAGTGCATCCTGACAGGAAAGAAGTCAGAGAAGGGAGCCAGAAGACCTGAGTGGTAAAATGGGGAGCTACTGTGCAAACGGAAAAGAAGAAACTCTATAGGTCATGGAATGATGGGATGGCCACTTGGGGTGGTGAGAGAATTTAGGGATGCGACTAGGAAAGCCAAGGCCTCCTTGGAATTAAACCTTGCAAGAGAGGTCAAGGGTAACAGAAAGGACTTCTTCAAATACATTGCAGGTAAAACTAAAGGTAGAGGCAATGTGGGACCCCTGTTGAATGAAGTGGGTACCCTAAAGACAGAGGATACAGAGAAAGCAGACATACTGAACATTTTCTTTGCCTCTGATTATACTTCTGGGAGCTGTCCTGGTATTAAAGCCCAGACTGCTGAGACTCCAGAGGAAGTCGAGACAAAAGGGGAGCCTGCCTTGGTTGATGAGGACTGGGTTAAGGATGTATTGAGCAAATTGGAAGTACATAAATCCATGGGCCGTAATGAGATGCACCCATATGTGCTAAGGGAGACAGTGGAAGTCATTGCTAAGCCACTCTCCATCATCTTTTCTAAGTCATGGGGATCAGGAGAGGTGTCTAG
>VZRI01011340.1:423737-468791 GCA_013397515.1 Upupa epops
TCTAGAATTCAGTAAGGCATTTGACACAGTTTTGCATAGAATCCTAGAAGCCAAACTGAGGCAGTGTGGACTGGATGATTGGGCAGTGAGGTGGATTGTGAGCTGGCTGCAAATAGAATCCATAAAGTAGTGGTTAATGGGACAGAATCTAGTTAAAGGCCTGTATGTAGTGGGGTCCCTCAGGGATCGATACAGGGACCAGTCCTCTTCAATCTATTCATTAATGATTTGAATGAACAATTAGTGTGCACTGTCAGCAAGTTTGCTGATGACACAAAGCTGGGTGGTGTCACTGACACCCCAGCAGACTGTGCTGCCATTCAGCGAGACCTGGACAGGCTGGATAACTGGGCAGAGAGAAACTTAATGGAGTATAAGGGTAAGTGTAGAGTTGCATCTGGTCAAGAACTAGATACCAGTATAGGTTTGAGACTGACCTGTTCAAGAGCACTGTAGGAGAAAGGGACCTTTCCTGGGTTCTAGTAAACAGCAGGATGATTATGAGGTAGAAATGTGCTCTTGTGGCCAAGAGGGTCGACAACATCCTGTGGTGGTTCAGAAGGGGGGTGGTTAGCAGATCGAGGGAGGTTCTTCTCCCCCTCTACTCTGCACTAGTGAGACTGCATCTGGAGTATTGTGTCCAGTTCTGGGTCACTCAGTTCAAGAAGGACACGGAAGATGTCCGGAGGAGAGCAATGAAGATGATAAAGGAAGTAGAGCACCTTCTTTATGCAAAAAGGCTGAGGAAGCTGGTGAGCAAAGGTCCCTTCCAAACCCTGCCATTCCATGATTCTATGTTTCTATGATATTGTGATTATCAAAAACAAGTGCAACTGGAAAAAAAGAAAACAGCTATCAGTTTAACACCTTTGGTTCAGGGATACATAAATGATGTCATGACACTGAAAATAGTTTCTTACTGGCTCTGCTTCAGCAGGAGGTCTCATAGGTCTCATAGGTCCATTAAATGTCTTCACACTTGTTGAGAAACCAAAGTACTCACCAATACTCAGCAAAACTAGTCTAAATGTGGTTTCACTAGATTGCAGAATGGCATCAAAGAAGGGTCAAGGCTGCTATGCGTACACATATCAGCACAGTCACGGGTCCATTGGAAAGTGATGAAGAGTTCTCCAGATCTACTCACATATCTCTGCAGTAATATGGGTTTCCCGCTGGATTGCCGAGTTGGAAATGACATTAGAAATATTGAGTTTTGTTCTGTTCCTATGAGAAATTGTCTTAGATGGCATTTTCTATGGCATTTCAAGTTTTTTTGTTACAGCCATGTGTGCCAACTTGAGGAATAAAAAAAGGCACAATTAAATAATATGATATAAATATGATATAAATAGGATATCTCTCATAAGGTTTTCTTCTTACGACTACACAAAGTGATGCAGATGTGTCAAAACCTCAGCGGAATCTGCTTTTTACCTTGGGAAAATGTGGGATGAAAGATACTATGGTCAGAAATGTTCCGCATCCCTGAGCCTTAATAATGATGTGAAGTGCCATGGAACAGAACTTTAGCAAGAATGCTGTTTCCTTTACAGATGAAAGTAAAATAAAATTCATCTGCCTGCAATTTCATCTTTTCACAGAATTTGATCCAAATGTAGCTTTTCCTTTCTGCAGCCATGACTGTGACCTCCCACCCCCAAACAACTCCCAACATGCTTTAATATATTAACTTATGCTATTTTGCTCATAGGTATCTTCAATAATGTTACACTGAGCTCTTACAAGGCGCACTTCAAAGAGAATAATGGAGTATGCAGGAAATAGCTAACTTGTGAGCCTAACTTCAGCTATATGAAAGATATATAGAATTACCAGTATAGGAAGAGAGTACAAACACCTAGAAATATATTAAAGACAAAGCGGACTCATAAAAAAGGGATCATAGCCAAGAAATGTACTAGAACTTCTCAGTATGTTCATTTTCTAGCCATTACAAGCAAGAAAATGTTGATGAATATTGCCTCAATGTCAGGAAAATACATAGTAAAGGATTCTCACATTGAAGAACTGAAATATAGATGCAAAAGTTACTGAATGGACTAAGGAATCCACATGAAATTAAGATAATTGAAACAGTACATGCATAAAATATACAAGCCACGTTTGAGTTTTGTCCTGTGCAATTTTTTTTCTTGAAGGCTGCTGCTTTTTTATGGCACATTCCTGCCTACTGGGCTGTCTCTGATACAACTGGACATATCATTAAGTGTTTAAAGACTCATTTTATATCTGGTATGGTGCTGGGTTTTCCTACAAAGCAGTGTCCATTACAACTGTTTGGAAAACTACACCTCCATCTATCCCTAAATGCAAACAGTTTGGGTTACTGACAAGGGAAAGTTTTGGCTGTAAAAATAAGGATCATGTGGAGTGTTGCGCACTACATCTTTACTCTTCTGTCAGGTGAATCATTGTTAGTGCTTTGCTTGCTTGTCAGTGCATTGGATGCATGCACTTACCAGTACCTGGGGTATCAATATACGGTGTCAAGACACGTTTCCATAAGGATACTGAATCACAAACTCCTGTTTCGATTATTCATCAGCTATTGGTATTGGTCTCTGTGGATATTTGGTTTAGAACCTGACTCTAAATGTACTGTTCCTCTTCCTTTAAATGTAATGTGTGGAAAACAAACCAAACATTGTCATTCTCTCCTATTTTATTTTGTTTATCAGTACCATAGAGGGTACAGAAACAGTTCTGAAAGTCTATTGACTGCTCCAGTTTGTTACTTCTTTGACTTCTTCTAAAAAGCTGTTTTTCCCAATTTTCAGAGATTTAAGTTTAATCACTCTTTGGGTTGTAGTGGGGTAGGAAAACCTTTCCACTTTACTCCCTGAAAACTCAAAAAGAGTAGAAATTATTTGTAAGAGGTATTCCAAATTTTCTTATCTATCACTATGGTTTACAGTGCATTAGGCTATAGATTATTGTAACTATTTACTAAGGCAGAGAACACCTTTGGTTCTAATAGCACCTGACTTACAGTACATCACATGAATTTGTTTTTATTATCTGATGATTTATATTTCTGGAAGAAGTAAAGAAGAAGTGATGTCTAACTCCATGATTTTCATGTGTGTATTGCACTACATCCATTTTTTTTTTCTCTCATGGTATCTTGATACCTTCATAAAGATAAAGATTTTAGTGTGGAAAAGGAGGTAGATAGTTTGGGACATCTTACTGGTGTGTAGTTTGACACCATTTATGGGCTTATTTTTCACAAGGATAGAGCTGCCTTTGATTGAGAGTTCCTCAATCCACCGTACTTTATCTAGAGGCCCAATAAACTCGGTTCTATTCTTGATTATCTGTCTGAAAATGTGGGCTTAAATTTAGCCTTGTTTAAATAACACTAAATCAATGGAAGATCAGTGCTGAATATAGCACTGCCTCTTGGAGAGATTGTGATCAATGGAGAATTTGGTGGGTTTTATCTGACTGAGACTTGGGCTGAGACCAGACAATTACATGAAAATAACTACTTGAAAGTTAATATATTTTCCTTTTCCTTTACTTTGTGCCCTGACTACAGTGCAAGAGACCTGTGACAAATGCTGTATGGCATATATTATAAAGTATGTGTAAAATAGATGGTTGTTGATTGTTTCTATAGGCTGCAACATATTTCTCTTCCTGGCCACACATCAATATATCTCTGTGTCTGTGAGCTGGGAATGCTAATACTAATCCTGTCAGTAGTTCTTGCCATATCTTTTGACTAGGGGATCTCTGTCAGCTATTAAATTGCTTTGTGGAGCCCAAATGTCAGTGTATGAAACCCCCAATATGTAATTTTAAAAAATTATATTCATAGATAACTGAATATGCCCTTATAAGCTACATTTTCAGTAAAATCAGTTCTGTCTCTGGATATTTACAGATATTGATCTCTCTCTAAGCTCATGTGTCTACAGAACCATTTCAGGAGCATTCGGGTGCAGAAATAGAGGAGCTGTGAGAGACCAAAGCTTTGTACTGCCAGAAAGCATCTTACTTCCTGGGGATTCTCCCTCCTGTGGTTCATGGAGACAGGAGCATCCAATCTGCAATCACTGCAGGAAATAGAATAGATGGAGATCTCAATAAATATTAAGAGCTTTTTTTCTTTAGAAATCATGGCTTTATTTATGTTTTCACACACTATATCCCCTGTCCTTTTAATCCTTTGTGCAGTTGCACTGAAGAAACTGATACTTACAATTTATGGTGGAAAGTTTAGCAATACTTCTTCAGGTCAATCTGTAGTTACCCAATCTGCAAGTTAATAAGGGTGCAAAACAAGCCTCTTATGGGACTTTTGAGGGGTAAGTCCTGCTTTATCCCACTTTCATAACACATTTGTGGTAACGCTGCTCAAGAGAAGTGATCTCACTTTTGTGCATCACATAGAGAAACATCTACCAGATGCAGTGCTGCAGGTGTGTATGCTCTGCATTGTAGAGAGCACCATTATGTTGAGATCAGGTTGCCGGCAGTAAACATCTCAGTGTTCCTGTAACTGTTCAATTTGCTTCTTGGAAATAATCCATACTGTTTCTTCTCTGTCAACTAAATTCTAGACTTTGTAGTCTTAATTTTGGAAGTGGCCACAGCTCTATCTCAACAGCTGGAATCCCAGATCATTATGATGTATACATTTCTCTTCATTTCCATGTGCCCACTTGTTAACACTTCAAGGAGCCTGCCTACATTCTCCACCTAAGTAAAGCTAAAAAGTAATCCAGGAACCATGTATTGTATTAAAAAATAGAAATATAGTTTAAAATAACAGAAAAGTCTGCATTGCAGAAGTCTGGGAGCTGTTTTCCTGTTTGGTTGATAGGATTAGAAATTGAGGTTCTTTTGTAAGTTTATCCTTCAAGTCTTGCTCAACCTGAAAGTCAAGAAATACTTCTTTGCTTATTAACATCAATACTGGGTGTGCAGTTAACCCTTGGAGCCTACAGTGTATTACACTGTCCTAAAATTCTCTGTTTCCTTGTATGACACACTATTATATCCCACAGCAATTGCCAGCCAGCAGTTAATTCTCCTGTAGAAGACTTCCTCCCGACAATCACTGTCATTGCAATATTCAAACACTAATGATGGAGTTAAAATGTATGCAAAGGCATAGACACTTCCTGGGAGTGACACAACCCACAACACAAAGGTGGGATAGATCACTTATGGATGAACTTCAGCAATTAGAAATCAGAGTGCACAACAGACTGTTGTGTATGTGCGTTAAAGCTTGTTGAAATAAATCCTACTCTAAATGTTTGACTTTTGTGACAAGCAATTCTAGTAACAATAAATATCATATCTCCTGAGATAAGATATACATTGAAAACTGCTCACAGTATTATGTGGAAAGTAAGAGAGGAACATAGTCAGATTTAAGTCTATATTTAATAAATATATTGAAGGACAGATGAGGAAGCCAGACTCTCATAAGCAAAAACACAGCTTGAATCTTCAGGATTCGCCCACACAAAGTGTCGCCCACACAAAGTGTCACACTGCTGATGGAACAAAACGTGTACCTGGCCATGGGTGTTTAGAGTAAATCCCCAAATGCCAGCAACCACCTTTTGGAGCAACGTAATTGGGACCTGTGGGTGCACTTTTTCTGATGCAGCAAGAGAGTTTGAAAAATGTGCTTTAATGTCCTTCCAAGTCACTGTAGATCATAAAGAAAAAAGAGGAGACAATTCAACGGAAGACATATATTATAAAAACACAAAAACAAAACAACAATGAATTATCCTTCACACATAAAAATAATACTAAAAAAATACTACATTAATTACTTTGTGGTAAATACCTGGCATTACCAGGACTGAGTGAATCATGGGATCATACACTCATTTAAGTTGGAAAAGACCTTTAAGATCATTGAGCCCAACCATTAAACTAATTCAAGCAAGCTTGCTCCTAAACCACATCTAAACTCTAGCTCTACACAGTTTTGTAAACACATCTGGGGATGATGATTAAGCCCCTCCCTGGGCAGCCTGATCCAGGACCTGCTGATCCTTTCAAAAAAGAATTTTCTCCCTAGTCTAACCTAAACTTCCCCTGGCTCAATGTGAGGCCATTTGCCTCACTATTCTGAGACCAACACCCTTCTCTCTACAACACCCTTTGAAGGATTTGTAGACAGCAATGAGGTTTCCTCTCAACCTCCTTTAGTTCAGACTCAAGCTCTCCAGCTGCTTCCCACAAGACTTATTCTCCAGAGTCTTCGCAAAAATTGTTGGTCTTCTTTGAACATACCCCTGCACCTCAATGCCTTTCTTGTATTAAAGTGCCCAAAACTGAACCCAGCTCTGTGTCATCAGCAAACTTGCTGACAGTGCACCCTAATCCCTCATCCAAGTCATTAATGAATAGGTTGAAGAGGACTGGTCCCAGTACTGATCCTTGGAGGACTCCACTAGATACAGGCCTCCAAGTGGACTCTGTTCTATTAACCACTAATCTCTGGCTTCTATCCTGCAACCAGTTCACAATCCACCTCACTACCCAATCATCCAGTGCACACTGCCTCAGTTTGGCCACGAGGATGCTGTGTGAGACTGTGTCAAATGGTTTACTTAAGTAAAATAAATACATTTGAGTACACATTAAAAAAATGAATTTAACTTTCTTGTTAAATAATCCAATTCCTTTTGCTTTATTTTGTTTCCTTCTTGTCTTCTTTTCAGACAAAAGCTAGAAATGTTTGATGTGTATTATTTATTGAACTCTCATGAGTAAAGTAGGGATGTGTTTAAGATGTAATTACTTATTTCCCATTTAAATTGCATGGGAATTTTGTCTTAAACTCCTATTTGTTTGCCACTGTAATTAATAGGTTTTTCTCCCCAGGTATAATACTTGCTGTTACTTGGTCACTAGTTATCCCCTTTCTTGATCTTTTCGGCTTCTGGTTCAAGGCCTTGTGCCAAGCTTTTGCGATTTTCCATCCTTCTGTGTAATTTATTGCTTCACATCTGTGAATGGTTTATCACCTGATACCAGTATGAAGATTAATATTTCAAAGATACTCCCTGAAAGCAACTTAGGCCAACCCCAGAAGCAACAGTGGTTTTGACCCTCCTGTACAAAATGAGATGTCTGCTTTTCAGTCAGCTTCATCTCCTTCTACAGCTAAGGAGAGAAAAGAAAAGGCACCTGTAGGAAGTTATTTTTCTCTCTTAATTCCTGTGGGAGAAGGAAACGAACACCCTGAGCACCGCTTAACCAATCCTAAAGGTAAATGGAAAACTTAACTGAAGTGAGAACCACCAGGTGAGATGATGGGGTTGTTCATGCCATGTGAAAAGTGACATCAGACACAATTTTTTGTCGTAAAACATGAAAAAAGTTTCTGTCTCATCTACTTGAGTAGTAGACCATGGATACTGTAACCCACAATCTACTTTTTGTGTACTGTTTAAAAAATACCTACCTGAGCCTGAGTTGAAGCAATTAGGCTTGTCAAATGCATTCCTCAACTACCTGAAACTGGCCTGATTGCAAACAGATGGCGTTAGTGACTCCTTTTAAATTTTTTGACGGACCTACCATTAATTTTCTATGAAGATATAGTACTGAGGCTGGCAGAAACACAAAACAAGACAGAATCCAACAGTATCACCAGCACCACCCTAAAGAAATTCCTTATTTAAAGTTTAAACTCTTTTGCACACGTACACCTACATGTTATACACAGTTAGGTATAATTCTGCTTCAGTTGGAGACTCAAGAGTCTCTGATTAACAGTTTGTCTTGACTGTTTTGGTAGCATTTCAGCTAGGATGGCAATCTTATATTTAAAACATTTTGAAATCTATCATAGGTCCTTATTTTTTTTCTTCATTTTCTTTAAGTTTGCTGTTCTCCACATATGTTATTGCACATTGACCAGCTGGAACATTGCTGCCAAAACTTGTGCTCTTTAAAGAGAGCTCTGCACACAAGCTGAGTGCTCTATCTAGTTGTTAGTCATCTTTGAAGCTGATTATAACTTTGACACCTTGAATCAAGGTCAGAAAAAACACTTTGTTCCTACTCAAGAGAGAATGATGAATCTGTCTGAGGAAATAAGGATTAGTCTCAAATTACTACTGCACACAATGAGCTCTGCTTCCAGACAGCATTATTAGTTTCTATGTGGAGTGGAAGAGGTGACAAACAAACATATTTATCTGGCTTGGCTATAATAAAAATGCCTTTCCTATTTTTAATTGGTCTAAAGACTCCAACTTTGCAGATCATCAGGGTGCACTGTGGTAACAGTCGATAGATTCATGTTTTTTGTCCTTTCCCACAATGATGCTTATAATTCATAATGACTATGGATTTGATTTACAAGGACCATACAAGTCTGACAGGGTATTGACTGTGTCATGGCAACTATGCTGCCAAGGTGTTCACATTTGCTCAGATGCCAACATTTTCATTGGCAGAATTATTTATAGATTACATTTTTTGCCAGTTTTCTCTTTGCTAGTCCTTCTCTTCTCTCCTCCAAGAGAAAAGAAAAGGTAATTAATACACTTGATGAATAACTATCCAGTTATTATCAGTTTTGAGAAAGTCTGTCTTGAAGCAAGGGCAAAGAAGTTGCTTCTTTCTTCATCCGAAGCAGACAGAGTGAACAACTTAAACAATATGAAGGCTTTAAATCCTGATAGACATTTAGATTAAGATGCCAATGATGCCAATGTAAACTTCTAGGGGGGGGACAGGGGGACAGGGGGACACAACAGGGAGTAGCATTGATGGTGAGATTAAAAAAAGCACAGGAAGGGATTAATTGCATTATTCTGCATTAGTTACAAAGCAGTCAAATGTTCTTCTCACCTATGTCTTGTTCTCAACAAGTTTACCAGGAATTTGGCCTAAGCACTGAGGACTTTAATATTAATCACTAGCACTTCATCATACAGTCAGGTAACAAAGACAAATCATTGTCTTCCTGTCAAATACACTGGAAATAAAAGGATTAAGAGCTATAGTTTAAATGATAAGATTGGAATAGTCTTGAAAATGCAAACATTTCCTGGCAGAAAGACAGATATAAAGCAAACAGCACGTTATCTCAGTTTGATTTTAGAGGTTTTACAACATGTAGTCAAAGTCAAGGACTCGATTCCTTTCTGTGTAATGTCTCAATAATTTCTGCTTTGTTTTTCATCTTAATAGACTTATTTAACACTGTATCTGTTGCTGCCCTCACTTCAATAACACAAAGCTCTAGGCAATCCTTACCTTCAGCTTTGATTCACAGTTGTCTGAACGTATTTATCTCAGAAAAAATGATTTTGAAAGCCATCAAAGCCCAAACAAGAGACTACAACTCTGAGTTTAATTTTCACCTTGCTTACAATTTCAGCGTTCAGCATTTTCTTGACTACTGTTTTGACTGCTAAATTGACCCAAAGCAAATGTTTACGTGCCAATTGAACCCACAAAAGTCACTGTGTATTTCATGCAAATATTCACAAAGAAAAATGAAATTCTCATTAATTTAATCGGATAACAATACTTCTTTCTTGTTTCTTATACTGCCTCTGTAGAAGAGTAACTCCTTTTAGAATTCCACTAGTCAGCAAACAACATCCTGTGCTTAAATAAATAAATAAATAAATACCCTGCATGAAGGTAGGGAGGCTCTACAAAGAATCTTGGATAAATTGGATCAGTGAGCCAATGTTAATGGGATAAACTTCAACAAGGCCAAGTGCCAGGTCCTGCACTTGGGCCATAACTCCCTACAATGCTTCAGCCTCAGGGAAGTATATCTAGAAAGCTGTCTGGTAGAAAGGGACCTAGGGGTTTTAATTGACAAGGCGGCTGAAACACTAGCCAGTAGTGTGCCCTGGTAGCCAGGAAAGCCACTGCCATCCTGGCTTGTACTAAAAATATTGTAGCCAGTGGGAGCAGGGAGGTGATTGTCCCCAGTTCTTGGCACTGATAAGGCTACATCTTGAGTACTGTGTCCAGTTTTATACACCTCAACACAAGAGAGATATCAAAGTGCTAGACTGATTGTAGAGGAGAGTCACAAAGCTGGTGGGGGATCAGTAGTATCTCATGAAGAGCAATTGAAGGAGCTGTGCCTCTTTTGTTTGAAGAAGGGGAGACTCGGGGAGAGACCTCATCACTCTCTACAACTACCTGAAAGAATGTCACAGAGAGATGGGTGCTGGTTTCTTCTCACAAGAAATTAGTGATAGAACAAGAGCCTCAAGCTGTACCAGGGGAGATGTTGACAAGACATTAGGGAAGTTTTTTGTTTCACAGAGAGTGGTCAGACACTGGAACAGGCTGCTGAGGGAGGGGTTCTTCATCTGTGGATGTGTTTAAAGTCATTTATATGTGGTGTTGGGTTTTAAGGGTGAACTTTGCCAAGTAGGGTTGATGGTTGAACTTGATGATCCCAAGAATCTTTTACAAGCTGAATGATTCTATGATTTCATGACTCTATATACAAAAGACGAAAAAGTATCCAACAGCATCAGTCTGAAAACAAATGGAAAGGCACTGAGTCAACTTTGAAATCCTGAATGAGTTAGTATATACTGCAATTATATATTATTACATAACCTAGACCAACTGAAGTTTACTTATGAGAACATACAGAATTAGAGACTTATTTCAACAATCTGGTTTGGTCAAAGCTACCTTTAAAACCAAGGAAACAGAGAACTAATTTTTACAGAGACCAGCCTTGAAAAAAGAAATTAACTGTGTGAGAATTAATTCATAGTACTCAAACTTGTATCTTACTGTATCATCTCATTAGCAATCAAAAGCAAGAAAAGCATAGGAACTCAGGAGGGAAGAACTGGGATAACTGATCCTGTCTGTTAGCATCCTGATCAGCTAGCAATGACCAGTTTAAGACTCCTTTGAGCAAACCTAATGTCACATACATATGTAGTCATCTAACATCATCAAATAGTCACCTAGAATAGGTAGCTATTAACAATAATATATTTAGATAGATGTGGAAGTCTGGTTTCACTGGAGAAACCTTATACCTCTAGAGTTTTTCTAATCCAGGACACAAAGAAAACCAAGCTCTAGAACTCAGCTCAGTACTTCCATGTATAATTTCCATTGCAATACAGAACTTCAATCCATGAAAACACAAGTATATACTAAAGCAAACAAAAAAACCTCCTTTCCAGTATAGTCCAGTAAGAGTTAGTCTTGATAAGTATTGAATGTAATTCTTAGTTTGCATGAAGAGGAAGTATCAGTTTACCAGATAATCTCCATGTATGTGCTTGCCCTGGGTTTTTTTTAAGCAGGAAATTTCAGAAGAGCTGAAGGGGCATGCTAGTGCATATACCTTGTCGAAACAGTTTAAAGAGTTAATTGGTTAAAGAGTAAGTGCATGAACTAAAGTAAAGGAAAGGTCAGACTGCTAGAGAGGCTAGCAGAGAAAGGGCTATGTGTGGGGAGTAACCAATGCCTTCAATAAGATTCTGACAAAGACATTACTGAAATCTGCATGACAACATCCCCATACTCTTGTGTTTTGACATGGTCTTAAAGACGAACAGCGCTTGCCATAGACAATTGGCTTTGGCAATTTGCATCACATGTTTGGAATCATAGTCAGAAAGGTAAATTTAAATTATAACCTGCATTTTAGCTAGTAAAATCAGACAGGTTTGGAGGTCTCCACTGGCCAGTTTCACTCTTCCTAAAATTCCCAATCCCTATGAATATGCTTAGAAAATATTCTCCACTGAATAAAGTACCCTACAGACAAACGAAACACAAGCCTGTTGCAGCTTTCCTCAAGGTAAGTGAACATGCAGTGAAATCCTCCTACTTGTTTTAACCCCTCAAATAGGGGATAGGAGGAATCCATTGTGTTGTCTCATGCACTTCAAAATGTATGTTTCCACCAATATGTTGGTGATACTTATCTGTTTTTTTTCACACCCTTGCTGGTCTGTTATGAAGCAGACAGACAGCAAGAAGTTTAAGGCAAAAGATCGTCTTTTAAGCTGCAGAGCCTCATTGCCATACAATATATAATTGGTCTTTCAAAATGTATTGATTTTGAGCTCCCGAACTATTGAGTAAATTGCACCATGAGTATTGTTAAGTTGCAGTAAACATCAGGAAGGTCTTATGCTACTTTGTCCCTACATTCATATAGAGACTACAGCTGAGGAGAAATACAGAGACTTGGAGCTGTCCACCCTACCATCCACTCACCTTCCCTACTGACCTGCAAAATGTAGCCCTCATTCAGCATGTCCCCTCTCCACATCGATCCTTTTGGAGTAGTTGATTCATCACCATTCACAGCACAGGAATCCTATGGATAGGATCTGTCTTATCTCACTTGAGTTATCTAAAGATTAGACACCTAAACCTGAGCTGGTCACCTCAAGCTCTTTGTCAATGTAGAGAAATAGCATGAATAGATGAGTCTCTGGAGATTCTTATCTTATAATGGTGTGAATTCCTTTAAATTAAGCTTTTTCCATTATATTAGAGATCAAGTTTATGCTATATTGCTTTATAGTTAATCCATATATGAAGATATCAAATAAAGTCTTAGACGTGATCTCTGACATGGTTAGACTAGAGGCCCATGCTTCATTGAAAATAGATCCTTGTAGCCTCTCCTTATGGCAATTTTCTGTATTTTTAACGCTAGTTTGAGATAGAGAAATGATCACTATTTGTATTTCAAACGGTATTTTCTAGGGTTCATTTATAACAAAAGCCTTGTGAGCCTTCCAGATTTTGAAATTTCTGCATATACTTCATTCACATATAAAAACATTATGAGGCATTCTGGAGACTGAAAATAATAGATTTTAAAATAAAACACAGAAATTGTCAATAAAATGTATCATATTGTGCTGTGTTTTACTTTCCTAGGCAGAGTTTCAATACAAATATTTCCCCTGTAATATATTGAATGGGATAAAAGAGGTTAAAAAAACAAAGCAAAGGAAATCTCACCATGCTAAATTCTAATGAATGCAAAGACCTTGAAAACATCAGTGGCTCTGCAAGCCAAATGCTGATGCCTTTGATAGAATATGCAGGAATAAAATGGTTAGCAGCTGAAATGCTGTGGCACGAAAATAATTACTTTGCACCTGTAATTCTATTTTTCATTTCCCTATTTACTGTTTGATGTTTTTGTTTATCACAGAGTCATATTCCAGTCTCTTCATTTGTAGTCTGTTTCTGGAAAATAACTTCTACTGAATACTGAAAGACAAAAAAAAGCAGGATGATAAATTAAACAATACTTCTTTCTATTTATTTTCTTTTCTTTTCTCCAAGCAGGAAATGTTCTGCTCCTTTTCTTTCCTTTCTGTTGTTCATGTTTCCTTTGTATTTATTTTTTTAAAAAAAGTAATTCAATCCCATGTGGAAACAGGATTTGTTCTCATCTCACTTATATAAAAAGGCAGCGACTTCGGAAGATTGTTAATAATATTATATTAGAATCATCACTATTGTTAGAGTCCCAATTAAATAGTTTAAGAACATACCTGGATGGAAACAAAAGCATAACTGAGGTTGGGAAAATTGGTATTACTGCTCTGGATGGATGGAAGGAGGTGTTGCTCCACACAAGTCACAGAAAATAAGGTGGTGTGGAAGAAAAGGGAGATCACAGTTGATCTTTAATGAGGAATAATTTTGACTGAATTAATTGAAGGAATTAAAAGTTAGCAGTTTTGAGAACTGACAAGAAAACTGAAAAAATTCCCTTCTTCAATGTGAGTATCCTGTATTGTATGTAGGCATAAATCAGGCATGAATCAGGCATAAATCAAAACATCAAATATTAGTGACCGGAATACTTACAAACTTTTCTGGCCTTTGCAGACCACATTCAATGATTCAGAGTATTTTCATTAGTGGATCAGTAGCAATGCAGGATCTCCTTGAGGATGAGGAAGGAGTGCAAAGTTTCACCTCAGGATGACTGGCTACTGCAGTAACAATACATCCTTGGAACAGGAAACTTCTGGCAGCACAACAACATTGGACTGACAACAGTTTCTACATGTCACAAGCTGAGAAGAGTCCCATTACCGTCAATTACTGACTGGTCAGTGACTGTTTATTATATTATGATGCTCTTATCCATTCTCCATAGACAGTCCACTGCCCGTGGGTAGCAGAGAGAGGAAAACTGGAGGGGAGAAAAGATCACCAAGCACAAGACAGAAATAGGAGTACTTATAGCAGACTTTGGCCTATTCAATCTACTCATTTATGACTTGTATGAGGGGTTAGGGTGCACCATCAGCAAGTTTGCTGATGACACAAAGCTGGGTGGTGTCACAACACCACAATAGACTGTGCTGCCATTCATAGAATCATAGAATCATTAGGAATCGGAAGGGATTTTGAAAAAAACATCTAGTCCAATCCCCCCGCCACAAAAAGATCACCTNCCCACCCCCCCCCGCCACAAAAAGATCACCTAGACCAAGTCGCACAGGAACAGACCAAGGCGGGTATGGAACATCTCCAGAGAAGACTCCACAACCCCCCAGGCAGCCTGTTCCAATGTTCCATTACCGTCCCTGGGAAAAATGTTCCTGCTGATATTGTTATGGATCCTCCTCTGTTCCAGCTTGCACCCATTGACCCTTGTCCTATCACCAGGTGACCTTGAGAAGAGCCTGGTTCCATCCTCCTGACACCCACCCCTCACATATTTATAGACATGAATGAGGTCATCCCTTAGCCTCCTCTTCTCCAAGCTCAGGAGTCCCAGCTCCCTCAGCCTTTTCTCATAAGGGAGCTGTTCTACTTCTTTCATCATCTTTGTTGCTCTACACTGGACACCCTCCAGCAGCTTGGTTTCCTTCTTGAAGTGAAGAACCCAGAGCTGGACATAAATATGTTGTGGAGTCTCCTTCTCTGGAGATGTTCAAGACCCACATGGATGTGTTCCTATGCAACTTGGTCTAGGTGTTGCTGCTGTGGCAGGGGTATTGAACTACATAAACTTTTGAGATCCCTTCCGATCCCTAATGATTCTGTGATTCTATGGTTTGACTGAAGACCATAGTGGTACTTAAACTACTGGGAACTGAATAATGAGTTAATAGCTATCTACTGAAGAAAATTATGCTCAGAAAAGCAATAAGATTTTTCAGGATATGCCTCAAATGAAGGATGACATATGTTGTTCTCTTAGACAAGAAAGAAAAATTATTCTCAGCCTTCTCCTCAATATGCATAACACTCTTACCTATTATACATACTTTGAGTATTTATGTGTTGAAGATTAATTTGTTATGTTCATATTCTTCAATAAAGTTTCTGTATGAGTATTAATGAAATTTTAATTCTACTCTTTGTGCTTTCAGTACTCTAGGCAAGAAAGTTTCTGCTTTCTGTTATCTATATATCCTTTCCTCTGTTTACCACTATTCTTCAGCAAACTTCTTCAGTGTAATCTGTTTGTCATTTTTATGGCCTTCTCCTTCTACTACCAAAAATATAATGTTGATAGATCAGCATCACCAAACCTTGTAGAGCTATTAGTGTCACTTCTGAAGGGGTTTCAAGAGTTATTACCAAGTCTTCTCCCATGGTAACTGTTGGACTCCCCTCTAAACTACTCAGCTGATGACTGAAAGAATTAAATTTTAGTTTTCTTGTATGACTGAATTCAGGAATAAGCTGTATCACCCAGTCAGACGTTATGGGCTACACAGCAGTTTTCAGGAAGAAATAAAGGCATAATGGTAGGTAACATATGTACACATTCAAGGAAGCAGTGGGAAAATAAGCACATAAAGGACCAAAGGAAGATGGGGATTGTACAAAAGGGCAATCTGAGACAAGGAGAAAGAGCACATGACGTAGGAAAAAATGCAAAACAAACTCTAAATAAGGTGAAAAATTAGAGACCAGATTTCAGAAGGACATTTTTAGCACTGTTGTAGGCAGCACACACACTGAGAACCAGTAAGACAGAGCTACTACAACTGCCATTTATACAAGCTGGGCAGATCTACCACCAGTTGTGCCCAAAGACCACTCTTTACTGGTGAAAGTCATTAGCATTCAGCAAAGCCCTCCCTCCAGAAGACTCCCTAGCAGTCTTACAGCACCACTGAGATGTTAATTCATGTCTTCTTCAAAAATTAATACACATTTTATTTTTTTCAGAAATATCCAAGTCTTTAGAAATTTACTGGATTCTTTCTCTTTTGCCATTGTACACCTGGATGTGAAAATCAATAATTGACTCAGTAATAGGCAGAGAACAAAGTTAAGTAATTTGTGCCTACCTTTTGTAAATAAGGGCAGAATTGCTATAGTAACAGCAGAAGACACTCAGTCACTGTGACAAAAATGTGGCAAACTGATAGAAAAGTCTAATGAGGGAATTCAATTTCAGCTGAATTTCATTAAAATCAGCATCTCCTTACAGCAAGGGGAGGAAATAAAGTGGCCAATTAGGTAGAGACTAGCCTAATTTGGAAGTGAAATTTGTCTGAAAGGTGAGAAAGGCTATAAAATAGAAAGACGAGGAGAGAAGACTAGACAAAGGGAAAATAGTATTGGTCTATGCTATTAGGTCCCCACCCAACTTTATTATGAAGATAAATCTCCCAGGTTTTGCTGGACTGTCAGCTTTGATAAGTGTTCTGTATATTTCTGTACCGTGACTTTCTGGTTTTGTTCTATGCTCAAATTACCAATTTTTCTCAAGTCCTCTTTCTCTTCTTTCAGTTGGAAAGTTTTCTAACAGCATCTCAACCATCAGGGATACCAGATACAGGCTGGTAATTGGAATCATAGAATCATTCAGATTGGAAAAGACCCTTGAGATTATCAAGTCCAGCTATTAACCCTGGGTAACTAACTACCAATTTTACCATGAAACCATAGTGCTAAGCACGACGTCTAAATGACCTTTAAAGACCTTCAGGGATGGTGACTCAACAGTCTCCCAGGGCAGCCTGTTCCAAGGTCTGACTACTCTTTCAGTAAAAAATGTTTATCTGATGTCCAGCCTAACCAGTTGTTCAGAATGCAGAATACTTTCAGTGGCACCCAGTATGATGTCTGTAATTACTAACATTTGCATTACTAAGGTAAAGATACCCAGATACACTTCAGAGTGTGATGGGCATCACAGAGCACCTATAGCCACATTGAGTGTCGCCACAATATTAATCTTGGAGAGACCTGTGAAGCTGTTCCCCTAGCAATAACTTGGACGTCCCTCTGAAATTCTGCTTGATATACAAACATGTGGGAGTACAGGCTTAAGTTTGTGAGCAAAAATACTCAAACTTGACACTTAGGGCATAAATAGCTTTAGGGAAGGATTATATATAAATGCTTTCAGAAGAGGTATGTTATCTCTAGCTATCAAACACTTAAAAGAAACACTGTGGTTCCATTAACAATGCATGCTCTTTGGCCAGCATTGAAATACAGGAAAACAATTTAAACTCTGAATTGCCCTAATGTAATTATGTGGGTAATGTGTTTTAAATCCCAGTCCAAGCCTGGCCTCTTCCTACAGGTGCTGAAAGTGGCAAGTTATCACCCGGATTTATGAGGCTGCCTATTACAATACATTTATAGGCAACTATAACTGTTGGCCCCTAAAGCAAGTAAAAACTGGTATTTAGCTTAAGTAGTCCGTCCCCTATGCACTGTTGAAATGCAAGGTTTGCTTTGTAGCTTCAGGCATAAAAGAATAGAAATACATGACATGAAAAGTTTCCACACACTATTTTATCTTATTTCTTTGTCTTTTTCTGGTCCCAGGAGAATTTACCTTTCAGTCATGCTTAGTGTCATTCTTCACAATCAAGTAGCTTAAGCCTAGTTATAAGAAATGTTCTTTATGCCTATAAAAATGAGTAACAATTCAGGAATCATTTTTTCTTGTGGGGGGTAGGAATCAAATCCAACTCACTCACTAACAGCAGGAGCAGGAGGTCGGGTATAATTTTATGTTTTAGGTTTTCAGGCAAATGAACATTACTTTTCCAAGAATGTGCGACTTCAAAATGAAAATCATGAAGAAAGCAGTTGCTGCGTTGGAAGACACAAAGGCACAATCAATCTTGAGGGGGAAAAAGAAAACAAACTGAAAAGTTTTCCATTTAGGTGTGTTTTGTTTCCATCTAAGAAACTTGACTCAAAATACATGAAAGATTAACTGAAAAAAATATTTTAAGTTCTAGTTTGGATGATTAAATAACTTAATACATTAAAATATTGGCAACTGTTCTATTAGAATCATAAAATCATTGGGGATTGTAAGGGACCTTGAAAGATCATCTAGTCCAACTCCCCTGCCACAGCAGGATCACCTAGACCAAGTTGCACAGAAACACATCCAGGCAGGTCTGACACCTCTGTAGAGAAGGAGACTGCACAGCCTTCCTGGGCAGCCAGTTCCAATGTTCCATTACCCTCCCTGGGAAGAAGTCCCTGCTGATACTGATATGTAACCTCCTCTGTTCCAGCTTGCACCCATTGCCCCTTGTCCTATCACCAGATGACCCTGAGAAGAGCCTGGCTCCATCCTCCTGACACCCACCCCTCACATATTTATAGATATTCCTGAGGTCATCCCTCAGCCTCCTCCAAGATAAAGAGACAACAGCTCCTTAAGCCTTTCCACATAAAGGAAGTGTTCTATTTCCTTCATCATCTTCGCTGCTCAGTGTTGCACACCCTCCAGCAGCTCTGTGTCATTCTGGAACTGATGGGCCCAAAACTGGACACAATACTGCAGATGCAGTCTAATTAGTGCGGAGTAGAGGGGGAGAAGAATCTCAGTCTGCTAACTACCTCCCTTCTGATCCCCTCCAGGATGCTACTGGTCTTCTTGGCCACAGGAGCACATTGCTGGCTCATGGTCATCCTGCTGTCCACTAGGACTG
Organism: Upupa epops; assembly: GCA_013397515.1. Lineage (NCBI taxonomy): Eukaryota > Metazoa > Chordata > Aves > Bucerotiformes > Upupidae > Upupa > Upupa epops. Next base: position 442,673 of record VZRI01011340.1, read on the forward strand.
CCAGGTCCCTTTCTCCTACACTGCTCTACAGCAGGTCAGTCCTCAACCTGTCCTGGTACCTGAGATTGTTGTTGCCTGGATGCCAGACTCTACACTGACCCTTGTTGTACCTCATTCCATTTCTCTCTGCCTAGCTCTCTAGTCTGTCCAGGTCTCCTTGAATGGCAGCCCAGTCTGCCGGGGTGTCTGCGACACCACCCAGCTTTGTGTCATCAGCAAACTTGCTGACAGTGCACCCTAATCCCTCATCCAAGTCATTAGTGAATAGATTGAATAGGACTGGTCCCAGTACTGATCCTTGGGGGACCCCAATATATAGAGGCCTGCAACTAGACTATGTCCCATTGACCACTACTCTCCAGCTTCCCTCCTGCAGCCAGTTCACAATCCACCTCACTACCTAGTCATTGATGCTACAGTGTTTTGCTAAAGATAGAATGAACACTAATTAATATTTAAATTACATATAAGTCTTACATTAAATTTAAAGATTAAAATCCCTGGGATTTTTGGGTTTGGCTGCCTACATTTACTGCAACTCTATGTAAATATCTCAGTTCCTGACACGGTTGTGACTGTGCACTGGGAGAGCATTATTAGCCCCATTTAATAGATGAGAGTCTCTCGCAATGAGGCATAAAGCACTGTAAGAGATACAAATGACAAAGTAATGTGCAGAGTGAGGAATCAAGCTCTGGTTTTCTTAGTAGAGCTTATTAAAACTAATTGCTTAATCATGTACTTGGTTTGGTTTAGTAGTATCGGTTTTTTGATTGTTACCGCTTGCTAAACCACAAGATGTTTTTTCATGTTTGTTTTCTTTATTTTTCCTAAATCTTCAAAAACCCAAACCCCTCACTTTGGCAACCAGAATCATCTGAACTGCAGACAATTCAAGTATGTTTTCTTCATTTTGAAACGGTTTTATTTTGCAGGATCTCAACATTTAATGCAGTAAAATGTTTTTGAAGCGGTGAGACACAGAAAATTATTTGAAATACTAACTTTTACTCAGAATAAAAGTGGAGGAAACAACATCAAAGAATAGGTTTCCTTTTTCAACAACTCTTTTCACCGGTGTTTGAAAGTCCCAAAACACTGTCTTTGTCAGACAGCAATAGAATAAATTTTCAGGATCATATATTACTTTTCTACCATTATGAAAAATCCTATTTCATTAGAGCTAAATGCAATCCTTCAGTTTCTCATCCCAGTATATCTTTCTGTTCACTTCAGATTAAATAGAAAAACTATATATGTTTTTAGCGAGGATCACTTATAGGTGAGAAAGCATCTGAGTTTATTTGATTTTATTTTGTAATACTAAGAGGATTGTCAGACTTGTTCTGAAAAACAAAATCATAGAATTCTCATTACTGGAAAGGACCTTCAGGATCACCAAGTCCAGCCCTCATCCCAGCAACTCCTCAACCCTTAGACCATGGCCTCTTGTGCCTATTTGGTTTTTAAACACCTCCAGGGATGCTGACTCCATCACCTCCCTGGGCAGCCTGTTCCAGCACTCTCTCAGTAAAGACCCTCTTCTTAATATCCAATCTAAACCTCCCCTGATGCAGCTTGATTTTACTTTCCCTAATTCTATCATTAGTAATTTGGGAAATGAGACCAGCCTCAGTCTTGATAAAATCTCCTTTCAGGTAGTTATAGAGACATATAAGGTCTCTTCTCAGCCTCTTCTTCTCTAAACTAAACAACCTCAGTTACTTCAGCCTCTCCTCAGAGTACCTGTTTTCCAGACTTCTCACCACCCTTGTTTCCCTTCTCTGGACCTGCTCCAACAATCAGATGACTTAATCTCTGGGAGCAAGAGTGAAGAGTCCTATGGGTGAGTGAAGTGGCAGTATTAACATTAATGAATATCAGTCAAGATCAAGGTAATACTGATTCTAAATTGGTTCCTGGTTTTACCTTCAGTAAAATGGAAACCGCAAAATACTTGCACAGCTTTGTCTACCTAGAGGTTCTTTTGTGGTGTTCAGATTGACACCTTGCTTGCTGTCTCAGGATATTTTAATATTTTCTGTTTCAATTTAACTAACACAAAGGAAATTCAAGGCTCTCAATTGCTGGATTCTCCCTTTACCTTGGGGAGCCCTCCTTCATGTGAGGAAATTCATTATTGCTAAAAGGTTTGCTGTGGTAAACACTCAGTCACCATAATGAGGGTTGCACAGCATCCTCCCCAGCACTTTCTACAACAGTTTAAATACTGCTAAGTATGTGTTTTATGGTGCTTAGTATACAAGGGGGAATACAGCACTTCATCTTAGGAAGTGAAGGCAGGTGCCCTCAGTGATCTTGGCTGAGTGCCTTGGGGACTGGTACTGACTTTTTGGGAGAAACCCATTTAGTTTCAGCTCAGGTGGAAAATGACAATAAAAGCAGTTCCAGGCTCAAAAGCATGTGCAACCAGCTCCCCAGTAAAGCCAAATATTGGTGTTTCATTATAGCTGTACATGAACACCTCTTCCTGATAAGACACAACTTGAAAGAAGGTCCTGTAACTGCTGTTCAAGTATTTCTGGTGTGTGACAATGTGTTTGTACAACACAGCTGGCTCACTCAAAGACTGTGCTTGGTTATTGGCATACTCAAAGAGACGGAAGATGTTGCTCCAGGGCCCCTCTTCTTTTCCAGGTAGTGAGAAGGTATATGCTATTTTTGTTTCATTATTACCCTCCCTCTTCCCCCTCCCCAATCCCTTTTAGCCTAATTCTCTCTGTGCTTTCAATTATTGACTCAGAAAGGCTGTTTAGCATAAGGAAGCCAGCTTGTATCTAACCCATAATTATAAAAAAAAGAAAAGACATTACAAGGCCTGGAAAGGAAAGCTCACAGTTGTTTCTATGGGTGTGGAGATGCTTTTGTTGATGACATGGTAAACAGGAGTGACAAGATCTCTTGCTGAAAAGCAACAGAAGAAAAGAGATGGAAATAGCAGGGAGTTTATAGAAGCAGTGTTAAAGTCAGGCACTCAGTTATACTTTCAACTGGAAAGAATTACTCTTCTTGTTTTCAGATCTGATGATAATGACTGTCACTATTATGCAGTGTCCTATTTGCTTTTAATAACTGCAAGAACATAATGAGATTTATTTTACGGCATTGATAAATTCTTAAGAAAATGAAAATATAATTAACCTGAGATGGTTAATCTCTAATACATCTTAATTTGGTGTATTTTCTTTTCTCAGGGTGAGCTTGACCCTTGCATAATAGCCAGTGATTGCAAGGCCTGTGATAAAAAGATAGACAGATCCTTTCAGAGAGAGATAAGTGAATCCTGGAGAGCTGGAGGATTTATAAAATCAGTTCAGGATGGAACCTTTCACATAGTCCTCCAGAAAAACCCAACCTCATGTTAATTAAGAAAAATTACTAATTCTTACAAAGAAAGGATGATCCAACCCCCTCCGAGACATTTTTAGCTAGAAATTAACAGAACCACAGTCTGCCTTGTGTTCCTATTCACAGCTTCTTTATTCTGCCTTAATGTAAATGACAACCAGGTCTTTGGCATTTATCTGCCATCCAGCTCACGCTGTATCTCTCTCTTTTTTTTTACCTTTTTAACCTTGTTTTTAATGGATTTTCTTCACCCTTTTGTGCATTGGTGGAGATAAATCAGGAATGAATTTGGACCTGGTCTTCCTCTGTATAGGTGATGATTTGTATGATGCAAACCGAGCAAAATCACTTGGAGAAATAGGAGATGTCAGTCAGGAATATAAATAGGAACCTTCTAAAGAAGGTGACTGGGCTAAGACTATAATTTTCCAAATAGTGTACTTGTCCTGAAACAGAATAGGTATAATCAGATCATGAAGCATAATAGCTTTTATAATATCCATTTTAATGGCATTTTGTTTGTATGCTGTGAGAGATGTGCATTCCTATAAATGTCCCTGAGAAAGGTAATAATAAAAGGTATTTCTGCAAGTGCTATCAATTTGATTTAGAAAGACTTCCATAAGGTTAATGAAAACTAGCAGAATAGTAACCTAAGAGTGTGCATCCTTTTAAAAAAGTGTTTAAATTTGTGTCTGTGCCTGACACAAGTGCACAGGTGTCTTTGTAGTCAGGACCAAGTGAGCAACATCTGGTTGTTGGGTCTTGTCTCTAGTGTGACCTGCAACTTTCCAGCTTCACCTTCACTTCATAGTTTGGAATTCAGCTTATCTCACACTTTGAAAATATATTACTGGAGAAAGTCCAATGGAGATCTACAAGGATGATTAAGAAACTTGAACATCTCTCCAATGAGGAAAGGCTGACAGAACTGGGGCAGTTTACTCTGGAGAAGACTGAGAAGGGTTCTTATTATTTGTGATAAATATCTAAGGTGTGGGTGTCAAGAGGAAGAGACCAGCTTCTTGTCAGTAATAGGACAAAAAATAATGGGGATGAGATATAATATAGAAAGTTCCACTTCCACAAGAGAAAGACTTCTTTACCATGAGGGTGATGAAGCAGTGGAACAGACTGCCCAGAATGGTCATGAAGAAGGATCACTGGAGACTTTCAAAACCTGCCTGCATGCAGCCATGTGATCTCTATAGGTCCCTTCCAACACCTAACATTCTAAGGTGCTATGATTTCAGTTGATGCAGTTTTGATATCTTCTGCAATGTTTGTCTGAAATCTCAGCATTTAAATGATTCAGTGAAAGTGGAGGATTGCTTAGCAAAACGCATGAGATCAACACCTCAGCTAGGCTTCTAGTGTCTTGGGTAGTGGGACCTTCTTACCAGCTCGATTTGGGGTTTTTGCAGATGTAAGAGTGGCGTGGAGAAACTGGAGCTGCAAGTTTCTTGCTTATGAAGTTATCATATATGCATGTGTGAGTGTATGCATTTATGTATATATGTATAATATTTACTTCATATTCTAATGGGGGGAACTGGTAATTTCACAGAAGCTTTCTTCTCTTTCGGGAAGTCTGATTAACTTGCCAAGGTAGCATTCTACATCTGCTAACTATGACATTCAATAAGAAGTGAATCCTATAAAAAATGTGCTGGAGCTCCATCTTTCCAGGAAGTCCTCCCTATTGATACTTCCTCTTTACCATTTCTCTGATCTGCTTTTCTTCACCTTCAGAGATTGAAGGGCAGAAATTGCCAGGATCATAGAATCATAGAATATGTTGGGCTGGAAGAGGCCTTTAAAGGTCATCTGGTTCAACTCCACCACAGTGAGCAGGGAAATCTTTAACCTGATCAGGTTGCTCAAAGGCCCATCCAGCCTGACCTTGAAAGGATGGAGCTTCTACCACCTGTCAGGTCAACCTGTTCCAATGTTTCACCACTCTTATATAAAGAACTTTTTTCTAACATCCAATAAAAATCTACCATACTCTAGCTTAAAATTATTACATTTTGGGCACAATAAAGCTCTGTAGCTATAGGCAAGGGGATGAGTGGCCAGAGCGAAGCTTGACAGGGAGAGATTTGACAGCTGGTTGCATATGAGCCAGTAGCGTGACTGGATGGCACAAAAGCCAAAGGTATCCTGGCTTGTATCAGGAATAGTGTGGTCAGCAGGAACAGGGATGTAATTCTCTCCCTGTGCTGGGCACCAGTGAGACCTCACTTCAAGTACTGGGGGCAGTTCTGTGCCCCTTGCTTCAAGAAAGAGATTGAGAGGTTGGAGCAGGTCCAGAGGATCAATGAGGCTGGGGAAGGGACTGGAGGGAACAGCTGATGAGGTGAGGCTGAGAGAGCTAGGGTTGCTTAACCTTTAGAAGAGGAGACTTGGGGGGACCTTATCATGCTCTATGACTACCTGAAGGGAATTTGTAGAAAAGTGGGGGTCAGGCTTTTCTCCCAAGCAACTAGCTACAGGATAAGAGGGCAGGGCCTGAAGTTGCACCAGGGGAAGGGTTAGGTTGGATGTTAGTCAGCACTTCCTTATGGAAAATGTGAACGGACATTGGAATGGATTGCCCAGGAGGTGGTGGATTCCCCATCTCTGGAGGTGATTAAGAACAGTTGACACTTAGAGCCATGGTCTAGCCAATGTGGTGATGTTAGGTCATGGAATGGACTTGATCTTAGAGGTTCTTTACCAGCCTCAATAATTCTGTGACTCTGTAATTACTCCTTGTGACTCCCTCAGAACCATTTGGTCTTTACACTCTTTGTGACAGTGACCTTTACCTTGGAAACACTTGACATCTTACCTGAAATCCTGATTATTTCTTTCAAGGCTCACACCAGACTGGGCATTGCCTTACCTAAGTCTCTTGTAATTCAGGAACTGGACTAGGAGGTGAGTGCAATAAAAATACCTGAGAACCAGAGAAGGTATCAGCCAAAGAAGTAGTTAGTATAGTGACACACTAGGGCATGCCTTAGTTCAGTACTAGAGGAAATGGGGGCAAACCACACCAGGGGAGGTTTAGGTTGGGTATTAGGAAAACTTTTTTCACTGAAAGTGTTATCAAACATTGGAAGAGACTATTCATGTCAGTGGTGGATTCACAATCCCCGGAGATATTGAAATGGTGTGTGGACCTGGCACTTATGGATGTGGTTTAGTGGCAGAATTGCAATGTAGGGTTGAAGGTAGAACTATGTGATCTTGAAGGTCTCTTCCAACCAAGGACATTCTATGACTCTGTAATTCATTGGGGGTGGTAGGAAGGAAGTCCTTGGTGGTTCACCTGGCCTTCTGTTGATCCATATTTCTATTGAAAGGGTAATCCCAGCACCTGCCCATCTTCTGTAAGGCACACTGTAATCCTGTTTTATGCTTTGGACAGACATTATTATTGACTCAAAGGACTGGTTCCACCTGCTCTGGATCCCAAAGGCTTGGGCTGCCTATCACTCCGCCATACACAACGAGCAGACTGACAGGCCCTTAACGAGAATGGCTGTAGCAGGCAGTAGTCTAATAAAAGTAATCCTATTTACCGCCTGCCTTGAGATGTTGCACTGAGTTGAAAAGTTCACCTTTGGCGATTTCCTGGGCTCGTCACCTTTTTTTGCCATTACCCCTGCTTATAGCTCAAAGGCGTCGGTTTTTATTAAAAGGGAAATAGAAATAATAAAGGGAAAAAATACAAACTAAAGCATGTTCTTGAATATGGCAGGAGTCCCATCTCTTGGAGTTTAATGGGAGCACATTTTTGTCTCCCTGTCAGAGAGACAAAGCAGTTCTTATAAACCTAATCTACAATATCACATATCCTTTGTATGTGGCTGATATTATCTCCTATCCATGGGCATTCAATCCTAACTTAATTAACTTGGCAAGCAGAAGTATTACGCTGTGGCACAGTCAGTGCCTGTTACACTCACAAACCATCCTACCCAGCTGGGTATCGAGACTCTTTAGCTACTTACACTGACTTTTGATCTGTGTGACATACAATAAATCCAGTCAGCACCCCCATAGAGCTTGGCTCTATACCATCACTTTGAGGAATGGACAGACTCCTTTTTTTTTTGGTTTTTTGTTGGCTTTTTCTGTAAAATTAAAAGCTTTTTCAGCTCACCAGAGGAACCCATATGAGCCTATATTTGTAATTATTTTATTATATTTCTTAATCCTATTTGTAGGAGTTAGGAACTTGAGGACTGTGAATAACCCTTGGAATGACACATTAACATTCATATAGTGGCAGATTCGGATTTCAATTACATAGCTGTAAAAACATAGAGGAATCTGAGCTAACACGGTTTGGCACTCTAATGTGAATGAGAAAGACATTGGAATTGATTGACCAGATTTTTAATTAAGGAAATGGGCGCTCTGAACCTGACCCTTTTTTGAGGTTTGAATGATTTCCAGGAATCAACATCTCCTCTATTCCCTCTCCATCGATGTTTGTTCATACTTGTTGCATTCTGATCTGCGAAATTTTAAATGGAGAGTGAGAGAAGTGCTAAAATATGACAAGGATCTTACAACATGTCTGGAAGACTAAGCTCCCACAAAAATAACATCTCACTGTAGTCTTCTAGGATATAGCAATTAAGAAATCTTGTCAGGTTATCAACATTTTTTACTAAGTTCCAGTATTTCTAATAAATTAATTTTAATTTAAAAAAAAAGAAGGTAAAAATCTAATGGAATATCTTCCCAAGTAAAAATATTTTCTTCACAATAATGACTTTGTTTGCAAGTATTTTACAATTTTCAGGTAGTAAATATTTTCAATTCTGATTTGTGTTACCGCATATACATAAAAATTATGGTCAAGATTAGCAGTATGTACAATGTAGATGTTTTTTATTTAAAGAAGTGTATAATTTTCACTACAAAATCAATGATTAAAACATTATTTAATATTTTTCATTAAAATGTGTTTATAGTTTTATTTATCAAAGGAGTTGTCAACAGATGGAGTTAAATAGCACTGAGAAGCAATGACACTAGATGCTTTGGGGCGTATTAGTGTTAAATAGTCACCACTTAAATCTCAGGGTTCTGCTCTGGGTTTGAGAGTGAAAGACAGAGAGAGACAGACAGACAGACAAACGGACAGACAGACAGAGACAGGCAAAATCTGAAAGCTACCCTGACGGGGAAAGGATGAAATTATTTCAAAACCTTCTGCGGGGCCTTATTATGGGACAAATTAAAACCAGTACTTCTCATTCTGTGTGGGTAATGACAGGGTAACTAAAGTTAAAAAGCAAGAACTATTTAGTCATTCCTGCAGAAAAAAATAAGTTGCACTTTAAGTGAAAGCAAATGGGTATGCTTAGTTACAGAGCTACTTCGAGATGTTAAACTCTGCTTGGTAAATCTACATATGAAATTTGGAAGCAGAAAAGCCAGTCTGCCTTGTAGAGAACTCATTATAAAAATTGCTCTTTAAACTTTTGTCAGTACAACAGTTTTACAAGCTGTTTATTTTTAACTGAACTATTGTGGGTTCAAATTTGACTGGAGAATTTATATCAGTAATTTCTGCAACAAAATAATTTTATTATTGAAATTGCATAGTATTTGAAATCTTAACACTTATTTGGTGTTAAGTCATAGTCTTCTTAAAGCTGCTTCTAATGTCACGTGGACTTATAAGTTCTTCTAAATACAGAAGACATGGTGTCCTGGGAAGGGGATCGAACTCCTGGTGCTGAATAACTACAACAAGGAATATATGTACTAAAATAATGAAAAAAAATCTTATTGAACTATTTGTTTTGAAATTGGACTGTTCTAATCAGAAATGGTTTTGAACCAAACTCCAGACTAACAGTCGTTCTCACATAATTTTTGAATTTACACATTAAGAATGCAGTGGACCAAACTTTGCTAATTACGACAAATTTATGTAAATATGTACTTAGCAACTTCTCAGATACAATTATCTTCACTTTGTTACAACATCTGGCAGCTGAAAGCAAAAGATTAGGAAGTGTGTTGGGAGCTCACTGGGGACTTCTCCACTTGTGCATTCTACAAAAAATGGGGTAAATTGGGAATAACTGTGATTTACCAGGGGTATTAATGATGCTAAAAATTAAACAGATTAAGCTGGCTTTTTTCTTTGTTTTACTTTAATTTTATTGCAGAAATTATCTCACAGAAATCTATTAAAATAAATGTTTTTTTAAAAGTTACATGAAACTGAAACAGTGGGGACAGGATCCTTGTTGTATTCACCTGAAGGTACCCAGCCTAAGATGTTTTTTTTTAAACTCCTTTCAATAGGCAATGGTGAAAAATAAATATTCCAAAGCGCACTTGATCCTAACCTAATACACACGTCTGAGGCCAGGAATAACATGTTGAAGGTGTTGGCATGTCTCATTCAAGGATATATTGAACCTAGATGATATTTACATCAGATTTAGGGAGTGACTCACTGTATGTCTACTGATTGTGTGTTCTGCTGGGCATCAGCCTCTCTCTTAAAGTGTTTTTTCCATAAGGTCTTTGTTGTATCTGCCAGCCATCTCTCAAGCACACAATATTTCTAATGGTATAAGATTTCTACGGGTAAAAATCCTGCTCGTACAGTAGGTCTCAGATGCAGGTGTCTCCATTCTAAACTTCTGAAAGTAGGTGCCTGAACCTACAATTGAAGACTCACACTTGAGGTGAGATGACTATTACTCAGATGTCTGAATTAGATAGGGAGGGTATACATTCGGAGATACTTTTATTGGGATCCTTCACGTGTGCTGATTGCGTGAGGATGAGAGTATGACTGAGAGGCTCCCCTAATCAAGTGAACAAAGGATTTAGGGTTGTTTTCCTTTAAATTCCTTGTAACCCAAAGAAGTTTGGAGACAGATACTGGTATAAATCTGTTCTGCTCTAACCCAGATAGAAACTACTCTCACTCTCATTTCCTTCTTTTGTTGGTCTGTCTTACATCTGTGCATCACAGCTCAGTGTGCATTTCAGGCACAGGGACAACTGAAGAGCAAAACTGGGTTATGATGACCCTGAAATTAGAGACTATTACATAATAGAAACTTCTTCAAACTGAAGGGGTGATCTGTGGTGACCTATGGAACTGCTTTTAGAGCTTTATGTTAGTGAAATCCTACTAAGTTATTTACCTTTGACGAAGAAACGGCTTCTAGCACACCGCTAAATAAGGAATCCTATTTGGAGAAATTTGCTCCAACAAGACAAAGCAAAATATACGTTCCTAGATAAGGGGAGACTAGGACAAGAATGTGCTGGTGGAGGAAAGGTTCAAAAATAACTCAAGAAAACAACTACCAAATCTGAGCAGGACAACCGGGTCAAAAATTTACAGTGACAGAGGTTAATTACATCATCACTTAGACCCCTGTAGACCCTGACCACAATAAACTGCTCAAGCCCAGAGGGGAGGAGACCTGATTTACATCAGGAGTGAGGAAGGCGGTGCCAGACTTACGAATATTATGTTAGAGGTTGTACAATTTCATGTATATGGAATTCTTTCCACTATATAAGCTGACCCTTCAGACAAGTTCAGTGTGCAAGGTTGTTGAGGCATGAGCTTCCCATGCACCCTGCTAGAAACTCCACTGAGAGTCTCTGCTTTTACTCTACACATCAAAACTTTCTACTATAAGTTGGCTTTATACAACCTGTCAGGGATGCAACAGTTGTACATATATTTCCTTTTCTTTGCTTTTGCCTGTCTCTGGTAATGACATGTCCCAAAGGTCTTAGAAACAATTCCTCACACAGCTCACCATACTGCATTCAACTGAGACAGTTCAGGAAGCACTGGATTAGGGCCAAGCAGTCACTGGGAGAGCACTTAATTTGGCTGTCATTATCTCATAGCAGTGGAGATGTCGTAAGCCTGACAGCTGATTTCTTAGATACTTCTGAATTTAATTTTTTTCCTAGTAAGAAACAAAGCCAAAAATACTCTCTCTTACTTTCACGCATTCCACAAATATACAAACATTTGGAGTGACTTTCTTTGGTTTAAAGGTTAACCCTTACAGCCAGCCATGGCTTTCACTTACACAAACTTTAAGAATTGAAAAGAAGGAAATGCAACCCTGCTGCATCTAATACAGTTAGGATCTAGTCCGTCTATTGCTTCACTGGAGAAAATTAGTGTCATGGTGATGAAATCCAGCTATATCACAATTTCAAGTGATGCACTAGTAGCCATGGCAACAAGGTATTCCCTTCCAGTAAATGCTTGTAATGGTGCTTTTAAGATTGTACATCAAAGCCAAAGCATAGCGTTGAATCACCCTGGAGCAAGTACTGGCTTCAAAGCAAAAAGGTCAGAACAATAGGTTATTCATAAACAGAGAATAATTCTTTCCCAATTTACAAGTTTTTTGTTCAGATATACTCTGAGATAGAAGTGGGAGCACTACTGTGGATCTTGCACTACTACAGAGTTTTATACTCTGAGGTTGATGTAGCACCTGCTATGCTCTCCAGGCTTCCCACGTGGCGTCTGCTGCTCTCCATGGGCCTGGTGCGCACTGCTGTGTGTTTGAGCTCTTTAACAGTCAGTGTGATTTAGTCTAAGAAGGTTTACAGAACTTACAGGAACTGGAGGCAGGCAAATAATTTAAATAGATTTCAGTGTTCTTGTCTAGCTAGTTATTCTAGTTGACTTTGTGTGAAAAATTAAAAACTAGGCGGTGAAAAAGCTGTCAGAGGGAGAACTAGTTCTCCAAAATGGCTTTAAAATAAAAAGCAAACTAAAGGATACATGTGTATGTGGAATTATCCATGTTTTGTAAAGGAATATTAAATTTACTGATAATAAATTCCCCCAAAAGTCATTTGAAGAAAACCTCCTGATTATAGATAAATTTATTTTATATCATTTTTTATACATTTCCTGAAAGCTGAGGCTCCACATTTGTGAAATCATTCTATTAAATACCATTGTTAACATTACTCTGTTTTCTCTGAAGCACCTTATTTGTGACTCCTGTACATTCACAACATGGTATCCTTTACCGCACAGTTTGTGTAACGACCAGGTCAGGACACTGATGCTTCAGATGATTTTAATTAACTGTAACTATGGTGAACAGAATGAACTCTCAACAGGTTGCCTGACTATCTGAAATGGCTTGCTAAGAGGTCAGAGGGAAATTTTTGTGACTGAGTTTGTTCTGTGTAAGATATTATACATAGAGAGATTCTCCTTTAACTCTGTATGTATATTGCTCTGTTTGTATACTTATGCGTGAGATAAAACATTTCAGTTAGACACTTATAAGTAATTAGACAATTTTATAACTATTATTTCAGTCTTGAGCATAAATTTTAAGATCATGTCCAAATTTGGAAAGGTGACAATTCTTTAGAAGAATTATTCAAATTAGAAGACACATCCACCCACGAATCCTGAGGAAACTAGTGAATGAAGTGCCAAGCAACTAGCCATCACATTTGAAACACCATGGCAGTCTGGTGAAATTTCTGCCAACTAGAAAAAAGGAAACATCACCTCATCTTTAAAAAGGGAGAAAAGGAAGACCCTGGAAACTATAGCCCAGTCAGCTTCCCCTCTGTGTCTGGGAAGAGCATGGAGCAGATCTTCCTAAAACTTCCTTGCTGAGACTTCTGGAAAATCAAGAGGTGATTGATAACTAGTATCACTTCATCAGAGGCCAATCCTACCTCATTAATTTGGTGGTGTTTTATGATGGCATTACAGCACAAGTGGGCAAGGAAAGAGCACCGACATCATATACCTGGACTTGCGTAAAGCATTTGACACTGTCCCACACAACATCCTGGTCACCAAACTGGAAAAAACATGAACTTGATGAATGGACCACTCGCTGGACAATGAATTGGCTGGATGGTTGCACTCACACAATTGCGGTCAACGGCTCAAAGTCCAACTGGAGAGCAGTGACTAGTGGCATCCCTCAGAGGTCGGTACTGGACCAGTGTTGTTTAACATCTTTGTTGGCAATATGGACAGTGGAATTGTGTGCTCCCTCAGCAAGTTTGCCTATGACACCAAGCTGTGCGGTGTGGTGGACATGCTGGAAAGAAGGGAGTCCACACAGTGTGACCTGGACAGGGTGGAGATGTGGGCTAGTACCAAACTCATGAGATTCAACAAGGCCGAGTGCAAGGTCCTGCACCTGGGTCAAGACAATCCCAGGCACAAATACAGGCTGGGTGGGGAACAGATTTAGAAAAGCCTTGTGGAGAAGGGCTTGGGGGTGTTGGTCAACAAAAAACTCAGTATCAGGCAATGTTTGCTTGTGACCCAGAAAGCCAACAGCATCCTCAGCTGCATTGAGAGAAGCGTGACCAGCAGGGCAAGGGAGGTGATCCTCCCCCTCTATTCTGCTCTCCTGAGACCCCATCTGGAGTACTGCATCCAGTTCTTGAGCCCCACAACATAGGAAAGATATTGAACTGTTGGAACGTGTCCAGAGGAGGATCACAAGGATGATTAGAACACCTCTGCTATGGGGACAGGCTGAGAGAGTTAGAGCTGTTCAGCCTGGAGAAGAGGAGACTCCGGGGAAATCTTATAGCAGCTTTCCAGTACCTGAAGGGGGCTACAGTAAAGCTGGGGAGGGGCTGCTTCCAAGTGTCTGTAGTGGTAGGACCAGGGGTTATGGTTTCAAGTTGGAAGAGGGGAGGTTTAGACTGGAAGTCAGATGGAAGTTCTTCATGGTGATGGTGCTGAGACACTGGACCAGGTTGCCCAGGGAGGTTGTGGCTGCTCCCTCCCTGGAAGAGTTCAAATGTAGATTGGATGGGGCCTTGAGCACCCTGGTCTAGTGATGGGTGTCCCTGCTCATGGCATGGGGACTGGAACTAGATGATCTTTAAGGTCCCTCCCTATCTGAAGCTTTCTATGAATTCTATGAATCAATATGTAGTAAAGGTGGTTAGTAGGCTGTTGGGCTACATGTTTCTTGTGTATTTGCTGTAGAAAACAATTATAAAGCATTCAGATATTGGTAAAGATGGTTTTCTTTCTTTGTCTGGATCATACCACTATTAAGACCAGTGAAGACCAGTGATGGCAGTTTTGGTACATGTGGGTAAAGGGAAGAAGTTAAAAAGCAAATGCAACAGTAGACCTGAAAATAAATTTGAAGCTTATATCTTTTGAAGATGAAATAAATGAAAATTAAATTAAAGGTCTTCAAAGCCAATATACCCAAAAGAAGTTACATGAGAAGCCTGTAGCTCAAAATACAACAAAGAGTAAATGCTTGGTACCAGCAACTTACTCACTGCTCTTGGCAAACAGCTTCCTTCAGCTTTTCTCTTGTACTCTTTTCTTACACTCAGCTTCATGCTCTAAACATTTCTTCCATAGTCAATCTACTGCAACACACTGGTGCTGAAAGCTTAGCATAGCATAAGGGTTGTGTTCTCTGCTGACTAATTCTATCAGATTTCTGCAGACTTTTCTTGCACATGTGTTTTTCTTAACAAGATGAGATGAAAAGAAAATTGATTTTTCCAAAGGCTACTATTTCTCACTGCCAAGCCACCAAATGTATTTAAACAAAAGTAAAAATAATGCATCATCCAAACTATTTAACCAATCTTTTTCTCTATGTTGGATTACATATTGAGAATGTATATACTAATCCTTGTAAAAGCTTTCATTCAAAGTAAATCACATGCAATTTGGAACTACTCGATATTGTGGTTGTTTTGCCCACATGAAGGTTGATAACTACAGTCCGATAATTATATCCTTATACTGCTGTTCTTCTGCTTCCCATTTGAGAAATGTAACTTAATTAGGATTCCAAGTGTAAAGTGTTTGTTTCATGGAAAAAGCTGCCAAGTACAGGATCTGACATTCAAAATAAAATCAATACTTCTGTAGAACATTTAAGGATCCCTGGTAATATCACAAGACCCAAGTAATTTACGTCATGTAGTAAAGCTCTAATTAAATATGCGACAGGAGTAAGAATTGTATTTCTTCATTATTCAGTCTGTGCTTTATTGTTCGGTTCATACAAGGCTATTGATTAAATGTTCATGTTTATTATAGCTCCCCCCCTCCAATCATGAGTGTGAGAAATGAGAGTTAGGGTAGATGAAAAATAGTCATTCTTTGTCAGGTATGAGAGACACTCAAGGTCAGATGCAGATAAGGAGAAGCAGGGAAATGGAAAGGTTTTGTTAAGTTACTGATGAGCTATAGATTAATCTTTTTTTCTTTTTCTTTTCTTTTCTTTTTTTTTTCCCTCTTCAGAAAATATCACTGAATTTCTGTTAAGGGAATCAGGTATTGTTATAGTTCTTATCTGTTTAAAAATTGTTAGATTTGATGAGCTCATATCTGGGCATAAAAGCCCAGAACTAGCCCCTGAACTGAAAGTGTGAAAGATCATTTAGAGGCCAAGGTACATCATTCTAAGTATAAAACTTTTCCCAACAGAGGAACAATTAAATAATTGTTATATGAATAACAATTATAAATAATTATAATGAATTAATTTAGTATATAGACTTAATTACATTGACTTAAAACAAAATCAGAGACGAAAAGTCAACTTGTCCATTTTCTTGGCTGAACAAAGGTGGTTGACAGGCTTCTTAAACATTCCGGTGGTACCCTGTAATATTGGTGGAGGCCCAGTGATCCTTTTGTTGTTAAAGACTTTCTTCATGCTTCCTATCTGTGGCTAAAACTTTATTTCTCAGCTCATCCAATTTGGACATAGAGACAACATATTGGTTGTACAGGAGAATGTACTTTATTCTTTCTCATCACTGCATTATTTTAGTGTATTTGGAGCCAATTAACCTCTTCTTCCCAAACACTTGCTGAAATCTGACTTTAAGTCCTGTGTTCACACCCTCTGGGAATCTAATTGAGAGCTATAAAATAGAAGTCTACTTGTGAAATGGAGGTGGGTAAACCTGTCCCCAAAAGTCTTGAATCTTAAGTGGAATGAAACAAGCTAAGCTAGATGAAGCTAGGCTTAAGCATTTTGTTTTAGAAGGCTTTGAAGCCTTTATTCCATGTGGCAATAAAATTCTGAAGACATTGAGGCAGGAATAATAAAGAAAGTACAGTTACATAGGTCATCTTCCAGTTGTCTGCTGTTGAAAGTCAAGAAATGAACAAGTAAGCCCTGGGGCATCTTAAATAATTTTTAAGAGGTCAGGTATCAACCTTAGAGCTAAGCCCATTTGTTTCAAAAGGAGCTGAACGCCTATTTCAGAGGTAAGAATTGAAAAGAAGGATAAATATGCTGTCAGCAAGAGAAAATAATAAAAAGCCAGAGTCGCTTTCAATGAAATTTCACAGGATTTGGAGGCTGAAGTCTCACCACCTCTGAATAGCACACAAGAATACCCAGAACAAAAGATCCTTGGGTGCTGTTTTCTATAATTTCTGCATACGAGTGTAGCATAAAATAAAAGCAATTCTTGAAGTGCAAATTATAAGGCCTTTATTTATTAACCCTCATCTAGATGTCTTCTACAATCTAAGAAGGGGCAGGCACTTCTATGTAGTCTCCAGCTGTTGCTGCTGACAGTCAGAATTGCCCTCAGGTCCTGTATGAGATCTGCCTCTGCCATGTGGGTGCTTTGTGTACTTGAGGCCATCTGAAATGCTGCTATTTCCCCTAACTGTGGGCAAAAAAATATATGATTTTGCAGATGAACAAGTAAAGTGAAGAAGCATGTGTAAACGCTAAAACCCTATCCCAAAAGCAGTACATTGGCATCACACGTGATATTACAAAAATTATCATTTTATTTAACTTTCAGCAAAAGAACTCTAGTTTGGAATAACCTGCCAGTGCCACTCACTGGGGTTTCTGCACTGATGATGGACACATAGCCAGTGGAGGTAACCATGCTGAGGAAGGATTGATAGAATTATGGAATCATAGAATCATTAAGGTTTGGCAGGGACCTCAAAAGATCATCCAGTCTAATCCCCGTGCCACAACAGAATCACTCACACCAAATCCAGGTGGGTTTCAAAAGTCTCTAGAGAAGGGGACTCCATAAACCCCCCAGGCAGCCCCTTCCAGTGCCCTATCATTGTCCCTGAGAAGAAGTTATAGAATCACAGAATCAGTCAGGGTTGGGAGGGACCACAGGATCATCCAGTTCCAACCCCCCTGCCATGGGCAGGGACATCCCACCCTAGATTGGATTGGCCAGAGCATCATCCATCCTGGCCTTAAACACAAAAAAAAATAAATAAAAATTGAATAAATCCTTTGACCCTGACAAGCCAAATTTTCTGGAATTCCATTATGTTTCCTGGTGGGTTTCAACAAACAATGGTCATCAATATTAATGCAATTGCTATATGTGTAGCATGTCTGTTATTATATAGACTCAGAGGAGACACGTCTTGCTGTTTCTGCAGCACCTTGTATAGTGATATTTTACTTCAATGTTTCTTCTAATTGGATTGCTATAAAAATGATAAATTCAAGTATTTATACAGTTTCCATGTTATCACTGATCTTCTTTTACTTGCATTTGAAATGAGAGGATTATAATGTGTACAGATGAAATTTTCTTCGATATCTTTAAAGAAAATGTCCTTAATAGCAGTGCATTTAAGGAAAGTGCAGTGTTTAAGGAAGGTGTTCTATCAAAAGAGACATCTTAAAAAACCCTGACAAATTTCCTTATGAGATAGCTGGGCAAATGGCGATAAAGGCTGCTTTTCTTTCAAAGGAAGTAAGAGGAGAAAGTGAAATAACTAACAGAGGTCATATTTAGTAATAAAAAATTGTGAATATGGAGCTTCAGGAGTTTGATTTTTAGAGTTCTTTTTGTAAAAGATGAAAATATATAAGAATTAATATTATGGAACAGCCTTCTGGAATATATTGGCTGATAATGGAAATAGGCTGGCCTATTCACTGAGGTTATACACTGAACAGTTCTGCAATATGTTAAAAATTACTGAGCCTTTCAGAAGTAAGTTAATGCACTGCATGTAGCCACTCAGGTTCTCTTAACCGTTAAACTAAATAGAATACCATTTCATGCATGATTTCATTCTGTTAGATGAAGAATACAGCAATGGGTCAGAAGAGGTAATGGGGAGGACTGGAATTTTAAATAAATAAATATTTCCTTTTCTTGGGAGGCATTTTGCTGTGATTTCAAATGCCTTATTAAGAGATCGTTTACCCTGCTAATGCATGCCAAAAATTTTAGCGGATCATTCTGTCCTGTGTTGATAGTGCAGCTGTTTTTATCCCTGCTGGGAGGAAACAAATATATTCTAATTGGCTACTGAAAAACTTGAATTCTTCCTTACAGTAAGTTATTTGTTTCCCTGGAATCATAGAATCTTTAGGGATTGGGAAGGACCTTGATTTCTTTCCAATATTCTAATCTACACCTTCCCTGCCTCAACTTCAGATCATTTCCTCTGGTCTTGTCGTTATTTACTTGGGAGAAGAAGGCAACATCCACCTCTCTACAGAGGAATCACAGAATCATTAGGGTTCAGAAGGGACCTCGAAAGATCATCTAGTCCAANTCACCAGATCACGGTAAGAGGAGCCTGACTCTATCCTCCTGACACCCACCCCTCACATATTTATAGACATGAATGAGGTCACTCCTCAGCTTCCTCCAAGCTCAAGAGACCCAGCTCCCTCAGCCTTTCCTCATCAGGGAGCTGTTCTACTTCTTTCACCATATTCATTGGGCTATATTGAAATCACTAGATTGAGACCTCTGGTCAGACGAGCAAACCTCTTTGACAACTAGCAAATTCAAATGTGACTTACCCAAATGTGGTGGTTTGAAATTTTGGTGGTTTGTCTTGAAAACTGCAAGTGAAAGCTGCAAGATTAATTTATGCACTTCTGTGACAGGAGGGGTTTGGGGCCAGCAGAAAAGATATGGAGATTAAGGTTTGGGTTTCTGGTTCCTCCTTATTTTCCTTCAACTCTGTTTTCTTTACTTCTTGTCTCTGTTTAGAAGGAGAACACATCACTGAGCTAGACAGGGCAGCTGTGAACAGTGAACAGAGAGAGAGCGTGGTTCCTAGGGGATTGGCCAAGAGAAGATTTCATCTGGATTCCATCATTTGCTGAAAAAGAGAGAATCCTTCCTTTGTGTGTGCCCATAAGAATCAGCATTTTAGAAATAAATGATTGTTCAGGGAGCACAAACAATAGACATCATGCCTGCTGAGGCTGAGGGATGTGTGTGTGGACTTGATAGGCACCACACTTCAACAGAAGCAGGAGTGTCTCTCTTTTTAGCATTTGGACATTGGACTTCTGCCTTAGCTAAGTAAGAACATTGTCTTTGTGTGTACGTCTTTTTATGTGGTGTTTTTATGTGAATTAAATGTCTTGGTGCTTTTTAACCCAAACCAGGTTTGTGTGGAGGTTTTTGCCTGCATCGCAAAAGTGAGTTTTTCAAACCTTCTCCCTATTATTTTATTTTCACCCATTAGCGCATTAACTAAGTTCATTTGTTAGTTTTGTTAGGGGTTTTAAACCCTTGACACCAAAGTTATCTGCTGTCTTTCAATTTTATTAATATCTCTTAATATGTGCGGGGTTCAAGGCAAGCAAACTGAGTGGGATTACTTTAATAAAGGGGAAATCAGTGCTGTGCAGAAACACTGTGTGGTTCTAGGTGATGCCTACTACCTCTACTGTGAATTTATTTCTAGTTTAAGCTGTTCAAGCATAATATGATGTTTCTCTGTTAAACAACGTTGTTCTGATTGTGCCCTTTTTCCTGCTATTCAGCTCAGGAGTGAAGCTGTTCCGCTCACTGATCATGGAGTAATACACAACTAATGAAGAAACTCCTAAATTTCATTCAGGCTTTTCCTTGCTTGTTTTTAATTCCAATTAGTATTCCTTATCACCTTTCTCTCTTCTGGGGAAACAGATGTTTTGAATCACTAAATACATATATTACTTGTGAAAATTGGTTTCTGTTTGTTCATACCAGGAGTTATTCAAGCATGATAAGTTGTTTTTTTTCCTGACAATCATCGGCTTTACTACATGCATAATTTCTCCTTAGTCACTATAACAATATGACCATTCTTAAGATGATTTTGCATTTCCAGAGCTATAGCACCAAGTATAATGTGTAAAGATAGAACATAGTGAGACATAGAATAGCTTGGTAACATAAGAGATAAGTTAGATCATAACTCACCTGGTCAGTGGCCAGAATTCCCCTCGCTGACAAATTCTGGGGTTTAGTGTCAAATGAGCTATGCTTTTTCTGGTATCAATACCAAAGTTAATGGTGTACTTTAAGGTTAGATATACTCATGTGAATTGTGCATCAGTTTCTGGAAGTTTAGAGACACTCCACTGGAGATTTTAGTGGAAGTTATGCCATACTAATTCATTCTTCAATGACATAAAGGAGGCAAGTCTAATCCACACATACTAGTTGCTCTAAATACACGAAGGAAATAATTCTTGCATTGTTCTTGGTTGCACTTTTAAAAGCACAAATAACTTTCTGGATTTACATCCAAATAAGGCATATTGATGTTCAGTAACAGTAAAAAAAGGCTTAGCATGAACACTTATAGGATTTTATGAGGCTGACTTTGTATTATAATGCTTTTAAATCATCTCAGAAGAGGAATTTTGAAGTATATCATAAAGTATCCTTAACAAGAGAGCTTTAATGTATTATACATACAAAGACATTATTGGTTAGACCCAGTGTCTTTCCTTTCAAATTTAGAATATCTCAGAGAAGTCTTCAATAGACAAAACCACCTAAAGGTGTCTTGAGCTGTTTCAACAGTTTAAAAAAACATCATAGTTACCACAAACACTTGTCCCCACTGATTCACACTCTCTTAAATCCATTTTCACAACTGTAGTCTTTATTAGAACACAATGT
Source organism: Upupa epops (assembly GCA_013397515.1). Classification (NCBI taxonomy): domain Eukaryota; kingdom Metazoa; phylum Chordata; class Aves; order Bucerotiformes; family Upupidae; genus Upupa; species Upupa epops. The sequence continues at coordinate 463,973 of VZRI01011340.1, forward strand.
ATTTTGTAGGTGTGAACTATTTTTATTCACAAAGGTTCCTAACAGTCCCTTCTTAACATTTTGAGGACTTTTCTAGTAATAAATCTTCTTCCAACCTAATCCTGCTACAGAATCACAGAATCATGGAGAGATCATGGAGAGATCATCTAGCCCAACCCCTGCTAAAGCAGGATCACCTAGAGAATATTACACAGTCCTGCATTCAGGACTTTGAGTTTGAATGTCTCCAGAGAAGGAGACTCCATAACCTTCCTGAGAAACTGTCTGCTCTGTCATCTTCATTGTGAAGAAGTTTTTCCTCATATTGAAATTTAACCTCCTGTGTTCCAGCTTGTGCCCATTGCTTCTTGTGTTTTCAATGGGCACAACTGAAATGGTTTGGTTTCATCTTATCCCTACAGCCACTTTTTAGGTATTTATTGACATGGATAGGGTCTTCTCAGTCTTCTCTAGGCTAAACAGTTTGAGATTTCTTAGTCTTTCCTAGTAAGAAAGATGTTTCATGTCCTCACTTACTAGACTCTCTCCAGTAGTTCCTTGTCTGTCTTGTACTGGGGAGCCCATAACTAGGCAGTCGTACCATGGTATAGTAATGGTAAGCTACTCATAATAATGTTGTTACTTATAGTAAGTATACTGTGATGTACTTACCATGGAAAAGTGTACAGAGAGATGACCTCTCTAGACCTATAGACCACACTCTTCTTCATGCACCCTAAGATACCATTGGCTTTCTTGGAAACAAAGGTATATGCTTTGCATGATAGTATCATACACTCTGCTGTACATTGGTGCAACATTCTCCTAGACATTGGAACAGAACACCCTATAGAGAATCTTGGTGTCAAATTCTTCTCTAGTGTGGTGGTACAAGACTGTGCTGCTGAAGGTTTTGGACATCTTTGATCTTTGTCTCTATGTTTAATTTCTGGATATACTTGATACATTTACAGGATAAGTCCTTCAATTTCTTTAAAAATGATTGGAACTGCGTGGCTTTATCTGTGTGCAGTGCTAAATTTATGACTTACTGAGACTGGCAAAGGTTTTCTGCTCTCATTTGCTTTTGTTTTGAGGTATTAGCAGTAGGACAATATAGCAGAGAAATGTTACTGAAGATAGCTTTACAAATTAGAAGAGAATAAGACCTGTTTGTCTTGAGAGTCCCCTTAAACAAGCGCAATGAGATGGTCTTAATTTCTTTAGAAAGTTTAATTTACAAATAAGACTGTGAAAGGAAGCTATTCAATGTGTGGCTTCTGGAGAGTTGTTGGAATAGGTATGATTGAACAGTGGAAGATCACTAGTGATGGCTGATGGGGAATGATCAAGACAGCAAGACTGGAAGAAGATTGATTGCAATGTCTGTTGCATGTTAGCATACAGAGCTGTGCTGGGCCTGCAGTACTGACTATCTGCCACCATTTACTGGGATGTGTAAGAACAGGAGGTACTTAATTGCTTTAAGTCTATTAAGAAATTTGGTCTGGAAAAGGAATAAACCAGACTGGCAGGATGTTTAGCAATTGCCTATGAACCTTAAAACCTTGCTACAGAGAGGTGCTACTTCTAAAAGGCACTACCTCTTTATAATAAAATAAAAGTTTTCTTAATATCAAAGGGAGTACCAGCCTAGAGTCCAGATTCTGATCTGGAACCATGGAATGGTAGGGGTTGGAAAGACCGTCTTTCACGATCAAGAGATCTTCTAGTCCAACCCTCTTGCCAAAAGCAGAATCAGCAGGGCAAGCCTCACAGGAACATGTTTTTTTGAAAGTCATTATTAGAAGGACACTCTACAGCCTTTCTGGGTGCCCTGTTCCAGTGCCGCTTCACCGTCACACTAAAGTTTTTCTTGATGTTGGGGTGAACTGTCCTGTATTCCAGTTTTACCCATTGCCCGTTATTCTATCTCTGTGAAATTCTCTCAGCATATTTGTTGAAAAATAGATTAAAAATAATAATAATCAGCAATCAATACAATTGCTTCAATGCTCATCAAGGATTCTTTTATTCAGAACACTAAGTAGATGCAGGCAAAAAATATTGTATTGTAGTTTCCAAAGCTTTTGTATGAAGGTTATTTAATGCACAGGAAGGCTATTTATTCTCAGTTAAATAAGTTTAATTTACTACCTATATTTCTGATACTGCATCTCTTTAATTTTTTACAGGTCACGTGTAATAATATTTTACCCTAGACCTTTTAAGTTTCTGGGTAGGGAACTTCAGGCTCCTCTGACCTGAACTGCATCTGCCACCAACATTTCGAGGAAAACTGCAATGCTTCTGTTTTGCATCATTAGCAAACTTGAACCAGTTACTCTCAATCCTGTGACATGTGAAGAAAAACCAGAGACTCTCAAGAAAGTTTCTAGCAGGTAATTTATTGTCACCAGTGGGTGCATGGGAAGCTCATGCCTCAACGACCTTGCACCCCAAACCTGGCTGAAGAGTCAGTCATACAGTGGAAATCATTACATATACATGCAATTGTACAATCTCTAACATAACATTCATAAGTCTGGCACCACCTGCCCCACTCCTGATGTAAATCAGGTCTCATCACATCTGGGCTTGTGCAGTTTATTATGGACAATCTGCAGGAGTCTAAGTGATGATGTAATTAATCTCTGTCACTGTAAATTTTGACCCAGTTGTCCCGCTCAGACTCTGTAGGAGTTTTCATGATTTGGTTTTGAACCTTTCCTCCACCAGCACATTCTTGTCCTAGTCTCTCCCTTATCTAGAAATGTACATTTCGCTTTGTCTTGTTTTCACAAATTTCTCCAAACAGGATTCCGAATTTAGCGGTGTGCTAGAAGACGTTTCTCTGTCAAAGGTAAATAACTTACTGGGATTTCAATAACAAAAAGCATAGGTCACCACTTCACCTGTTTAGCGAAAAGGAAAACACCTTCTGTACATATTCAGGAATTCATTTTTGGTGTAACTGAAATTTTAAGAGGCTACTCCAAATTTATTTTACTCCAGCTGTGATTAAAACAAAGCAATAATTCTCCAGAAAGATTAGCAATATGAATAAGAATGCCCTTTGCATCTATCTACTTCAAAATTATGCTTGCACTATACAAATAGAAAATAAATTAGCCAGTGGCCTGTTGTTAGAAAAGGCTCTTTTTCCGAAGACTAAGCCCCAGGCAAGTTAACACAAATTCAGACAAAGCGAGCCTAACAAGCCTTGCTAGAGATTCCCTGCAACCTCAGTATAAGACATCTTATTAGCAACAGTTTATTTACTGCAGCACTACAAACCAGTACTCATAGTAATTCTATGAACTGCTTTATTAGATCTAGCTTTTGGGAAAGCAGAATCAAACATTGCTGTATACAGCTTAAAATCTTCTGAGATGGACGTGAGAAATCCTGCAAAAAAAAAAAAACATCTCTCAGAAGGAACTAAAAACTGGGACCACATACCCTTTAAGTCTAACCTGATCAAGGATATTGCCCCGTCCTGTCCCATGGTCAGCTTTTCCTGGGGATGAATATTTTCCTCTCTAGAGAGCTGTTCCTTCGCATGTGATTGCCTGCAGCATTTTCCTCCAGGCTTTTTCCTAGAGGTTTCATGTCTTAGGCAACTTTCTTCATGTGGATGTTGCCTCAGGGACTTAAAGAGGATAAATTTGTTAAGACTTGTAAAACATTGAGATGATATAATAAGAAAGACCACATAAAAGCTTTACCAAAGTATGCAAGTAGGATACATCAGACTATAGAATCAGTTTTCTAGACTATATGAGAGCTTGTGGTTCCCTGAATCGCTCGCTGCTAAAGTTTGCCACTTGATAATCAGCTCTGTGGACTTTCAATTCATAGAATCATGGAATCATTAAGGATAAGAAGGTACCTTGGAAGATCATTCAGTCCAATCCCTCTGCCACAGCAGGATCACCTAGACCAAGTCACACAGGAACATATTCAGGCGGGTCTGGAACATCTTCAGAGAAGGAGACTACACAACCCCCCTGGGCAGCCTGTTCCAGTGCTCCGTTACCCTCACTGAGAAAAAGTTCCTTCTGATATTTATGGAACCTCCTATGTTCCAGTCTGCAGTTAAATGTTTTGGGAAGAGTATCATAACTAATAAGAGAATCATTTATTTACAAATAGTTTTCTCCTTTTGAGCAGCTACAACATTGATTAATCTGACACTCTCCATCAGAGAGTGAGATAAACCTACATTCAGTATGTATTGCTCTAAAGCTTGTTGAAGTCATTGAATCACTTAATTTACTTCTTTGGATTTTGGAACAGCCTTTATTTATGTAATCTCTCAAATCTATGCAGAGACACTGTTTCTAACATTTTTCCTTTAATACTCATCAACAAGAAAGAGGAGAATCACCTAGAATCTTCCTTTTCTTATTGTACACAAACACAAATGAGACATAACATTGTCGAGGGAATACTGGTGACATAAGTGAAGACAAAACCATATACATCCCAAAGGGTAACGGCAGCACAAGTCCAGTGTGAACTATCAAGGATGAAACAACAAATAAATATACCAAAGCTGAGGAACAAAATTGGTTTTACAGAAGCATATACAGCTCTAGACTGTAAAACAGGTACCACAGAATCATAGAATCATCAGGGATCAGAAGGAACCTTGAAAGATCATCCAGCCACAGCAGGACACCCTGACCAGGTCCAGGTGGGTTTAAAATGACTCCAGAAAAGGAGACTCCACAAACCCCCATGGGCAGCCCCTCCAGTGCCCCATCACCCTCACTGGGAAGAAGTTATAGAATCAGTCATGGTTGGAAGGGAACACAGGATCATCCAGTTCCAACCC
>VZRI01011342.1:0-12441 GCA_013397515.1 Upupa epops
GCCCAGGGAGAAAAGACCAAACCTCACCGGACTACAACCACCTTTTAGANGAACACAATACTCCAGGTGTGGTCTTACCAGTGCCGAATACAGGGGGAGGATAACCTCCCTCACCCTGCTGGCCACACCATTCTTGTTGCAGGCCAGGATGCCATTAGCCTTCTTGGCTGCCTAGGCACATTGCTGACTCATGCTAAGTTTGCTGTCCATTAGTACCCCCAAGTCTCTCTACCTGAGTACTCTCTAAGAACTCCATTCCCAGCCGATAGTTCTGCCTGGGGTTGTTACAACCAAAATGCAGAACCTGACAATTAGACTTTTTAAAACTCATCCTATTACAGTCTGCTCATCTCTCCACTCTGTCCAAGTCCCTCTGCAGGGACACCACTAGTAACGGGTCGCCAACTAGATGTGACACCATTAACCACCGCTCTCTGGGCTCTTCCATCCAACCAGTTCCTGACCCAGCATAGAATATCTCTGTGAAAGCCACTTGCTGCCATCAAATGTATATTTGATAAATTCATTTGCTTTTTGCTTATTCATGAAGCAGTTGACTTAGATGGTATCAGGTTATGTGATCTGTCAAGCTGTGCATGCTTTCTCTTCAGACAAAACCACACAATACAACAAATCATTCATTGTTAACATCTGCATAAATTGTGGGAAGCATCTATTCCCTTCTTGGTACTTGTGAACACTGTGAAATATGTTCTAGTGGACAAAACATGACAGCAGTATCTCAAACAGAGGGTTTGTTATAACCATATTGCCTAGTTCTTTTATATTGAACTGATTGTTGATGCTAACTGTAGACCCTTACTCAGTAGTTTATATACTGCAGTTTCAATGCATGGATTTTGCCTTATTTACTTACATGTGTCACAGCAGGTATTGCCAATTTTTGTAATTCTGCCCTAAAAAGACAATAAAAAAATTAATAAAACAGGTATTAGGTAAGAAAGCTGTATTTCTGTAATACATAAAAAGATAAATCTATCATTCATTTATTTTTCCATTTGAAGGTTTTGAACTTCTGACTGTATTTATTGCATTTGTGTTGTATTTGTTGATAGATGATTGGAAATAATTGAATGTTTACTAAGTTCAACACCTAAATATAATAATTTCACTTTGAATTTATTGAATACAAATAAATTCAAAGGCATTGAATACAAATAAATTTCAGGGAAGCAGAGTGAAAAAAAAATAACATTCAAGTCTTAAATCTCTGCTTAAGAAAGAAAGTTAGAGTCCCTTTTGGCATTTTAGTATTATCAAAATGGAGAAATACTTCTACTGCAGGTTGGTGCCACTGTTGCACTAAATGCCTGAACTTTCATGCAAAAGTTTGGAGACATTTTAACTAAAATGCTCCAACTTTCCATCTATATCGAGATGAAAGCCACTAATTTTATGTGTGAAATAGTTTGTTTTTATGAATGATGAAATAAATGCAGTTTGGGAAGTTCTGTCTAAAAAGTAAACCATTTTTCATTGATTTTTCAATAAAGACCTTCAGAATATGTTACTAACCATGTGACTGTAAAATATTCCATCATTTCTCTAAATATTTGTATAACAAAAGCTTTATTCTCCCTGTGTCAAATCTTCCATTTGCTTGGTGTGCAGCTTTATTAAAGGTTTCATCCTTTCTGTCACCCTGGAGGAAATGGGGCTAGGTATATATACACACACCTAGGTGATGCCACATGGAAGAAAACAGGACCCTATGTGCTACACCCCACCCTGCATTTTGTTCCCCAGTTTATGGTTAACCTCAAATAGTTAGAGAGACAGGTGGACATCTTCAGTTGGTTTTTATTATACCATTACACCTAACAACTGTAAATGTGTAAGTTTGAGCTATTAATACAGCATTGTGAAAATACCTTTCCTTAACCTCATATATGAGAGATAGGTATATGAAAACAAAAAAAAAAATCATAGATCTCATATGAATATTCAAAATAAAAAATGTTAATCTGTTTACTTCATTTGTGCAAGTATCTACACCATTTTGCTCTAAATGCCAAGCTGAAAACATAGTTAAAACAACAATTTTCTTATGTTTGCTGCTTCATACTAAAAAGAATTACTGGAGGCTCAGCATCTGCAACATAGTCCACATAAAGCCAGCACATACATACATACATTAGGCTTTTTTGGATATCAGACAGTGACAGGACTATTTTAGAATGGAGCAAAGCTGGAGATGAGTAGATTTAGACTTGATGTGAGGATGTTCTTCACCATGAGAGTGATGACAGCCTGGAATGGGTTGCCCAGGGAGGTAGCTGGGGGCCTGTCCCGGGATGTGTTTAAGGCTAGGCTGGATAAGGCTCTGGTCAGCCTGATCTAGGGTGGGGAGTACCTACCCATAGCAGGAGGGTTGGAACTGGATGATACTGTGGTCCCTTCCAACCCTGACCGATTCTGAGATTCTACAACTTCTTCCCAGTGAGGGTGATGGGGCACTGGAGGGGACTGCCTGGGGGGTTGTGGAGTCTCCTTCTCTGGAGTCATTTCAAACATGCCTGGATTTGGTCTGGGTAATCCTGCTGTGGCACAGGGGTTGGTCTAGATGATCTTTCAATGTCCCTTCCAATCCCTAGTGATTCTATGATTCTATGACATACATATACAAATATATATGATAGCTTACATTCTTCTGAATTTCAAAGAAAGTTCAAATTCATTTTAGCCAAGGTGCTAGAAGAAGGTTTGGTTTTCCCACTCTAATCACATTCTGTACCTATACACTGAACCATAACCATGAGAGTCTAAGATTAGAAACCTGGAAGCAGGACATGTTTCACTACTTACTCCTTCAGCCAAACATGTTCTGGAATCAAATGGGGGACAGCCAGTGACTCTCCTTTCCCAGATAAATTCTCCCTTCTCATTTACTTTACAGGAGTGACTATCACAACCATCCTGAAGTGACTCATTTGGCTGGAAAAAAATACGGGCAGTTAGATTTACATAGAAATAATATGGGACAGTAATTTTTGAGGATACTACAGAACTTGACTATTTTCCATGGTAGTGAAATTTACAAAACACTACAATCTTCCATAAAAGTAATTATTTATCAATATAGTGTAATCTTCTATTTACTTCCATAGTCATATTCATTACAGCTCAGTCAAGACTGCGAAAAGACCCTTCCCAGTTCTTAACAGGGAAGAAATTTCCATTGACTTAAAAGACCTGTGGTCTAGGCTTTTTTAAAATGAATGCATAAAATCATAGTCCCACCCCTACACAGAATCACAGAACCATTTAGGTTGGGAAAACCCCTTAAAATCGTAAGTGCAATGGCTAACCTAAGTTAGCTAAGTTCACCACTAAACCACGTTCCCAAGTGCCTCACCTACGCATCATTTAAATACCTCCAGGGATGAGGACTCCACCCTGAACTTCCTTGGGCCGCCTATTCCAGTGCTTTATGCTTTCTGTTAAGACATTTTTCTCCTAATATCCATCCTAAACTTCCTCTGGAACAACATGAGGCCATTTCCTCTCATCCTCTCACTTGCTACTTGGGAGAATAGATCAAGCCTTGCTACAAACTCCTTTTAGACAGTTGTAGAAATTGATAATGTCTTCTCTGAGCCTCTTCTTCTTCAGGTTAAACCACCCCAGTTTCCTCAGCCGGTGCCCATAGGACTTGCTCTCTAGACCAACTTTGTTACTCTTCCCATATTCTCCCCATCTGAAAATTAATTCAGGCATGGAATAAGAGAAAAAGTTATATGCTGTTTCTTGTGACAAAGTGACAGGTTTTAACCAAAAAAAAAATCCATTAGTGTGGATATGTTTTCAGGTGCATCTATTATGAAAAAAAAAACCAAACACTTTTTTATAAACCACTCTGAGATATAAAGGAACAGGAACTAGTAGTACTATGCTGACTAAACATAAATGAGGAAAAAATGCCCTTTCCTTGGGTTCACAAGAATCTGGGCTACATTTATATCTACTCATAAACATAATGTGCTTAAAATTTACCTGAAGGTATTTAAGCCTTCCATCTCTCAGCCTGATGCCACATGAAGTTGGCACACATCTTCCACAGCAAGAGCCAGGTATTTCCTGCCTTCTGTAATTCTAGAAGATAAAGGATATTTTTTATGAGACTATTTTGTTGTAGCCATGCTTCCTAGACTTCTTTGTAGAGGTTTGGGTTTTTTAAAAAACATTCAGTGAACAAAGTGATAGTAAAATGCTTTTTTAAACAACAGGACTATCCTAGCCTAATGCAATCAGGTGCATACTTTTATTTTTTTTTTTATAAAGGCTGGCACTAATCTTTTTACTCATTTATTATATAGAGGTAAATTTGTTTACTGAGTACAAAGCCTCCTGTGTCCACACATTTCTACACAGTCTGTAACAGTTGCAGATGAAGTTCACTAAACTGTACATGACAGTACGAGAGGGTAAGGGACATATTAAAATTCTTTGGGTGACATGCAGTGTGCTTTTGTTTTGTGTAGAAGTTTCTCTGTAGTACACAGCATAGTAAGTTAAAAAAGTATTTTGAAGTGCTTAAACTAAGAAAAAAGAACAAGATGGCACATATGCAGTGGGCAGGGAAAAGGGAGAATAAGGCAAATGTGTAAAATGTAAACTACAGAAAGAAAAAAACCTTAAAAAAAGTAAAAAGGGCACATATGTTATGATACAGTAAGACTAAAAAACAGGGAGAGAGAAAAGAAAAGAAAAGAAAAGAAAAGAAAAGAAAAGAAAAGAAAAGAAAAGAAAAGAAAAGAAAAGAAAAGAAAAGAAAAGAAAAGAAAAGAAAAGAAAAGAAAAGAAAAGAAAAGAAAAGAAAAGAAAAGAAAAGAAAAGAAAAGAAAAGAGAAAAGAAAAGAAAAGAAAAGAAAAGAAAAGAAAAGAAAAGAAAAGAAAAGAAAAAAGAAAAGAAAAGAAAAGAAAAGAAAAGAAAAGAAAAGAAAAGAAAAGAAAAGAAAAGAAAAGAAAAGAAAAGAAAAGAAAAGAAAAGGAAAAGAAAAGAAAAGAAAAGGAAAAGAAGGAAGAAAGGAAGCAAGGAAGGAAGGAAGGAAGGAAGGAAGGAGGGAGGGAGGGAGAAAGGGAGAAAGGGAGGGAGAGAGGAAGGAAGGGAGGGAGGAAGAGAGAAAGCATGGCTAGGAACCAGAGAAATACTGAACTGAATATTTGGACAATTTAAAATAGTTACAAGAAAGCCCAGAATCACAAAAATCCATCTGAGCTGCAAAACACTGGAGGGGCAGATATTACTGTAGGAAAGGAGATACAACAGTTCTTATTACAAATTGTTTGCCAAACAATATTTTGCCTTAAAGTGAAGTAGTCCAAAATATACAATAAAATGTACCTGTGGACCTTAGTACTATGAAAAGTCACCTTTTCTGCACTTTGTAGATCACATTGGCTGTATTTCAAATAATTCATGATAAGAAGAAACAGGCCATCCATGACTTCACAAAAAAAATTAAAGACAAGTCTCAATGTCGTATAGAATATAAACTGGTATATACAATGGAGAACATAATCTCATCGGACACACTCTTTACCACAACATCCAGATCACTTGTACTTACCACTGGGCATGGTTCACAGCTTAATTTTGTACATGTCAGAGCATATCTCCGAGAAGAAGTTGTCTCGGCAGAGCAGATGCATGTTGTGCATTGATCCACCATCAGGCGTCTCCAAGGCTGAAACATTAGAACCAGTTTGTAAGTCAGTGACTATTCGTTCATCAAAACCGAAATAAATGATCTATTTGACACAGTTTAAATCTCTTTCTTGGATTTTGTATAGCAAGTACTTGCAAGTGAAAACAGAAAAGCAATGGCCCAACTTCCCAAAGACACACCTCTGCATCTATACTTTCACAAAAGCAGCATATTCAAATAAGCCCTTCAGATCAGTTAATCTATAAAATAGTTTTGGCATTTGTTACTTCAGTGCTTATAAAGGTAGCAAGATGTCAAGGAATCCTTGAAACTGATGAAGGTGCTGTTGTGAGCTGTCCTGACTATGAGTTAGTTGGTTGACACCAATTCATTTTTCCTGAGTATTGTGAATTGGTTTGTCAACAAGTTTTCATTCTTAAGCCATGACTATCTTGGGCAGAAATTATTGCTTTTGAGGACTATAAGATTAAATTTTATAAAGGAGAAAGAATTTCTGAGTGAAAAACTAGACTTCACAGTTACAAGCAAATCACTGAGCTGCGACACAATTCCGATTCCCTGAGCTCTTCTACTTTGTTTGCTTGATCCCATTGCCTTTGCAACACAAGTGAATCTAGCATTTAAACAGAGCAGAAATGTCAGACTATTAAATGGGAAACAAAAGAATGTGTAACTGGATTCTCAGCACAGAAAGGAATTCTAAATACATAGTCTTCTACCTCTCAAGTGCAAAGCCTTTCATTTCAGTCCCAAAATAACAAACCACTATGGCTGAAGGGATAAAATGAGAGCCATCTATTCAACATTTTCCCAATGAATTTCTGAAACCTAATAAATAAGGGAAAGACAAAAGCTCTGATTAAACAACTTTTATTACATTCTTAGTCTGTGCTCAAACACAACAGAAGTCCTCAGGTCTCTATAAAGCACCAGCAACAGTAATGATTTTTTTTCTTGTTTTGTGAATGTGGTAGTAACAATGGGGACATCCCTGTCTTTTAACAACTCAGCTTGAGACCTTGATGTGGGACTCTTCAGCTTTCTTGATTTAAACTTTCTCAGTGAATACTGGGTCATTAATTTGAAGAGTTAAAAGACCTCAATGGATACAGACATAAAAATGCACCCATAACATTTTCCTTAGGAAGTTGGACACATCAAAAATGCCTTACAAAACTCCAGACTTCTTGTTTAACACTGGAAAGCATTCAGACTCCAAAGTGATAGTTCTAGTACAGACTACCTGGCCTCACAGGGCATTCAATTCACTAACAAGTATTACTCTACCAGTTAGTAGTTCAACATGTGGATATATACATAAAAACTATACAAATCTAGGAGATGTCCTCATCATGTTGACCTGTTTCAAAGTATTTTTGAGTTTGTTCTGGTTAGTATCATAATTGTACTTCATTCAAGCCATATAAAAGTAAATGTTATCACAGAAAGCCTCAGTAGCTGTAGGCTTTCACATCATGAAGAAAGGGTCTATAAAGCCATAGTTGACAGTACAAATCCAAATCTTTATTCGGATCTTCTAATAGTTGTAGCATTCCAATTAATTTTTTAAAAAAGATAAATAAGGTTACATTTCTGATAAAATTGTGATTATGGGCAAGAATGTGGAGTTTGCTAGAGACATGTTGAAAATAAATACCAATGTACAAGTGCCTTAAACGTCTGGGGGAAGGTCTTACCTTTATCCAAAGCTTGCATTACACCTTAGTTCTATTATATTTATTTACTGTATTTAGGGATCAGCTTGCAAATGGCTTTAAGAATTATTTTTTATTAACAAACATATCTCAGCATGACAGAACTGAATGAAATAATGGACTGATACATCTTTTTCCCCCCTAGATAATACAGCCATCATGTGCTTTCTTAAACTTAAAATCTGCTAATGCAGTGTGGACTAGTGCAATCTGAACAATCTGCATAAACCCCAAATCTGCTCAGATCTCCTTTGAAAAATGCCACTCAGTAAAAGCCTGGGAAAACAGATGAGTGATACAGATAATCCTTTTTGTAAAGACAGACACCTGCTTGGAAGCCTGCAGTTTAAGCCCACAGCATTGTTAAGAACAGTGGAATGAGTGTAATATTCCCAATTACTGGAATATAATATTAGTAACCAGACACAAGACAAAAATGTAAAAGGAGTAAGGACACAGTCAGTTAGTACAACTGCAGTAAAAGACTCACAACTGGAACTATTCAGTGAATGAGTTAATGGAGCAAAGTTTTCCCTTGATACAAAATGAAACTTGAATCATATTCTTGAAGCACCAAGAATAAAGGTTCTGAAATCCAGGAAGTATAAAATTCTGTGTACACCACATCTTCCTTCCTGACCAGAACTCTGGAACAGTCGTTGAAGTAGAGAATAGTGTAAGACAAAGCTGTAATAATGCCAGCTGCTTAAACACTTTTAGACATACAGCTAATTATCTCACAATAAGTCATGAAATAAAGCTTATTTAATTAAAAGTTCATTAATTCAATAGAAGTTCTACCATAAGCTTTAATTTTTTTATATGGAAATCTAAGTCTAAGATTATATCTTAGCTTGAATTTCACTCTTCAATTTGAAAAAGTATTTTAGAGACTTGTGTTATTGAATGCCAACAAAAGTAATGCTTGACATTTGTGACAGCAGGACCACAGGACTAATGTAACTAAGACCTACATTCTCAAAGTCTTACACAGCAGTGTTTGTTAAAATGATCAAGTGACAAATTGTCACGAAGAACAATGACACATTGTAAAAGCTGTATTACAAGAAAACCAAGTTGTGTCGGCTGAAACACTTCATAAATTCATTCCAAACTGGGAAAATCTCATTAAGACAGGAGTTTTTCCCCCAATGTTTTAAAAGCTGAACATTTTAATTTTTTCTTCAAAATATAGATACTTCTACTTTTGACTTTAACATTATGTTCTGTTTCCAAATTTGCTTCTGCTTCTTTTGATTTTTTTAAATAATATTTTATTTAAAATAAATGCTTGAAAATTAAATAGATGCTTATTTGACAGAGCAGGTCAACATACTGGAAGAGATAAGGAATTGTTTATGGAAAAACAGAATGCAATTGGAACAACAATTCTTTTTGCGAGACAGCACATATATATGTGCACACATACCCTATATAACAAGGTGGCAGGAGCAATGACATTTTCTTTATAAAATACCATGACTAGTTTTGACAACATACTATAAAGAAGACACAGTAATCAAAGACAAATCAGATTATTTCAGATTTTACCACTTCAAAACCCTTTCTCCCAGTGTTCTCACAAGAAAGGTGGAGCTATTCCTTGGATTTAATTATACAGAGAACTAATCCTGATACAGAATGATGGATGCTTCATAATAGGGCTTTAGTTCAAAGAAACTGATAAATTTATGTGTAGAAACTACAAAAAAAAAATCAAAAGAAGAAACAGGAGAAGAAAAGTTGCCTCTACTATTACTCAAAATACCGAAGTGATTGATGTAAACCTACCCTTTAAATAAATGAAAAACACAGACATGCATTGACAATGCAGGAGTACATAGGTTAAAAGTTAGGTTAAATGACTAAAAAGTATCTGTTTCCCTGGGGAATGGTGCGAATACTTAGAGCTCTGAGACAGTGCTGTAAGGATATGGATTTAAGGAAACAATGGACAATTGACAGAGTTTCCAAAGATAAATTTGGCGTGAATGATATCAGGTGATTAACTTTCATCATTCCCACTGTCATGAGCTGGGTTAAAGATCTCTTAATCCATCTATTCAATACGCTGTTGAGAAAAAATTTCCTCTGAAAGCATATCAGCAGGGATCTTGAAAAGGAAAAGAGGTCAAACAATGAGGAAGCTCAGCTCTCCTGCTCTTGCCAATAGCCAAGGAGGGATAACCCTCCTTCCACACAAATTGAGCAAGAGTTTCTATCCCTTTTTTTAATTGCAGACTGTTAGGGATTGGAAGAGACTTTCAGAGATCATCCAGTCCAAGTCCCCTGATAGAGCAGGGTCACCCAGATCCAGTCACACAGGAATATATCCAGGTGGGTATTAAACATCTCCAGAGAAGGAGACTCCACAACCTCCTTGGACAGCCCCCTCCAGTGCTCTGTCACCCTCATTGTGAAGAAGTTTCCTCCCATCTTTATGTGAAACATCCTCTGTTCCAGCTGACACTCATTGCCGCTTCTCCTGTCATTGGATGACACAGAGCACAGCCTAGCTCCTTCCTCCTGACACCTGCCTTTTCCATATTTATAAACATGGATGAAGTCACCTCTCAGTCTCCTGTATGCCAAGCTAAAGAGACCCAGCTCACTCAGTCTTTCCTCATCAGGGAGATGCTCCTCTCCATTTATTATCATTATAGCTCTGCACTGGATTCTCTCAAGCAGTTCTATGTTCTTCTGAAACTGTGGGGACCAGAACTGGACACAGTATTCCAGATGTGGTCTCACCAGGGCAGAGTAGAGGGAGAGGAGAACCTCACTCGATCAACTAAACCATTCCCCTTCTAATCCACCCCAAGATGCCATTGGCCTTTTTGTCCACAAGGGCTCATTGCTGGCTCATGGTCATCCTGCTGTCCACCAGGACACCCAGGGCCCTTTCACCTATGATGCTCTCCAGCAGGACAGTTCTCATTCTATACTGGTCCCTGGGGTTGCTTTTGCCCAGATGCCAGACCTAGTTGAATTTCATTCTAAATTCATTAGAAATTCATTCTGAATTTCATCTCCTAGTTGAATTTCATTCAATTCCTCTTTGCCCAACTCTGCAGCCTGACCAGGTTCCACTGAATGGCAGCCCAGCCTCCTGGTGTGTCAGTCATTCTTTCCAGCTTTGTGTCATCAGCAGACTTGCTGACATGCTCTCTAATCCCTCATCTAAATCACTGATGAATGTATTGAATAGTACTGGTCCAAGTACCAACCCCTGGGTGACTCCATTAGACAGAGGCCTCCAGCTAGACTCTGCCCCACTGCTTCTGTCCTGCAGCCAGTTCACAATTCACCTCACTACCTGATTTTTCAGACCACACTTCCTCAGTTTGCCTGCAAGGATGCTGTGGGTGACTGTGTCAAATGCTTTCTTGAAGTGAAGATAGGCCACATCCACTGTTCTGCCATCATCTATCCACCTGGTTATGCCCTCATAAAAGGCTATAAGGTTGGTCAAGCATGAATTATCTTTTGTGAAGCCATGTTGACTGTCCCTAATGACCCTTTTGTCCTTGATCTGTCTAGAAAACAGTGCCAAGACAAGGTGTTCCATCACCTTCCCAGGGATGGGGGTGAGGCCTACCAGTCTGTAGTTAGCTGTGTCTTCATTCTTGTCCATTTTGAATATTAAAGTCACATTTGCTAGCCTCCAGTCCCCAGGCACCTCTCACCTCTCCTGTTTCTCACAACTTACCAAAGTTGATAGTAGCCTAGCAATGACTTCCACCATCTCCCTTACCACTTGAGAGTGCATCCCATTAGGATCCATGGTTTTATGCACATCCAGACTGGTTAATTGGTCTCTAACCCAGTGCTTATCAACCAGGAAAACTCCTTTATCCTGCCTTCCTCTGGGGTCTCAGTGGTCTGGGGCTCATCAGGACAGCCTCCAGCAGTATAGACAAAGGCAAAGACCACATTCAGTATCTTTGCCTTCTCCATATCCTCTGTCACCAGGGCACCCACCTCATTCAACAGTGGGCCTACACTGCCTCTCATGTTAGTTTTATCTGCAATGTACTTGAAGAAACCCTTTCTGTTGTCCTTGACCTCTCTTGCAAGGTTTATTTCCAAGATTTTGGCTTTCCTAGTTGCCTCCCTACACCCTCTGACTAGAGGCTTATAATCATCCCAAGTGGCCAACCCCTCCTTTCATGACCTACAGATTTCCTTTTTCCTCTTGAGTTTGCCCAGCAGCATCTTGCTTAACCACACAGATCATCTGGCTCCCTTTTTTGACTTCTTATCTGTTGGGATGCTCTGATTTTGGGCTTGAAAGCAGTGGTCCTTGAATATTAACCAACTGTCTTTAGCCCCTTTACCTTCTGGTACTGTGTTCTATAGGATTTCTCCTAGCAATTTCTTGAAGAGGCCAAAGTTGGTCCTACTGAAGTCCAGGGTTGTGATTATCCTTGGCAAAAATGATGGAAGGTGGCTTGGTGAGCACCCATGCCATTTGTCCAGCCCCACAGATTTATGCACATCTACATGAAGCAGGTCACTGACCATCTCCTCCTGGATAGCGGGGGGATCTTTTTGTTCCTGGTTCCTGTCCCCTAGCATAGGGAGTTAGACAATAGCAAACAGCTATAAACGTAAAGAAATATAAAGCAATATCCATTTGTTTAAATCCATTTTCGCACAGAACACTCTGGGTTCAGAACTGACCTATACCAGTGAGCAAAGGCATCTTCATGTGGCAATTGCATATTCTTTGAAAAAGAACAACTGTCTTTAGCCTCTTTACCTTCCAGTACCTTGTCCCATGGGATTTCCCCTAGCAATTGCTTCAAAAAGCTAAAGTTGACATCCAAGGTTGTGATTCTGCTGCATTCTGTTCCAGCTACATAAGATCCTGAACTCTACCATCTCATGGTCACTGCAACCAAGGCTGCCCTCAACCTTCATTGCTTCAACGAGACCCTCCTTGTTAGTGAGAAGATCCAGCAGTGCTCCTCAACTTGTGGCTTCATCCACCATTTCCATAAGGAAGTTGTGATGAATGCACTGGAGGAACCTCC